>VCRD01000027.1:564343-589804 GCA_006783055.1 Trinorchestia longiramus
GTGGGATTACAGTGAGTTATATTACGGGGCTTACGGTGAGTGGGATTACGGTGAGTGGGATTACAGTGAGTTATATTACGGAGCTTACGGTGAGTGGGATTACAGTGAGTTGTGTTACGGGGCTTACGGTGAGTTGGATTACGGTGAGTGGGATTATGGTGAGTAGGATTGCGGAGCTTACAGTGAATTGGATTACGGTGCTTGGCTGTGAGAAATGATGTGGTTCTCGTTCGATTCTCTGCATCCATTCCAGTTCCCCGGCACTCAGATGCTAACTGCCTGTATGGTTGTGGTTCCCTAACAACGTGTCACTTATGCTATACAGATTCTTAATTGAACTATAACCATGACTTCAGATTTTATTCATGTAATTTTGAACATCCTGGACTCTACCAGCTGCACTAACTGATAACAGTAAATGCTGATAGCAGCAAATCAAACTGAAGAGCTTGATGATAAATTGCTCACAATATACGTTCACAAAAATCACATGGGAATCTCGTTAATTTTACCTAAAATTGAATTTATTGTCATGCCTAAGCTATTTGATATGACTGATAATGAAGTTCTCAAATTAAAAACAACCAGATCTCTATGACTAATGTTTAACATTCGTGCTTTATTAATTTGTGTCTCAATGACCTAGAGTATCAGATTGATCACGTTTGACTTACTAACCTAAACTATCTGCAAAAATATGATATTGTGGATTTAAAATGAATAGCAAAGAAAACTGCATCTCCCATCTTTCATGACTTGCACATAGGCATGAGTCACACTTTACCCAAACACGCTCACCCCTGCGATCGATGGCACTGTTGTCACGACGGTTTTCTGCGTCCGAGCAGGTCAGCAATTTGCTTCAATCGATACCCCGAGTGCGTCGGTTGCAGACGAGAATACTCGTCGCAGTCGACGAGCTGAGAGCCGCAGTCAAGACGGAAGCGCTATTTCTTCTGCAAATCCGAGTCCTCAGCGTCATCTACAGCTCTCAGAGTTCACTGAACACGCTGCGTCTGCAGACGCAAGGGCACGGCTCGAGCGTAACTTTGTTGCTGCTGATGAATCCCATCATCGCGTCATGCAAGCCATCGAAAACTTGAGGTAATACGCTAATGTAAAGAGTTGTCTAAGTTCATGAGTTTGATAGTGAATCGTCATTTATGATTCATACGATGAGGGTAATTACGGTATTTAAATACAAATTAATTTTACAAGAGATCATTTCCTTCACAGGTCTCAGCTGCCTGTCAGTCACTCACCTACCATGATGGTACACGTTTTAGCTCCGCTTTTACGGAGCCTTCAAGATGAGCGTCGATCTACCCACGAATCTTTGGCGCACGCGCTAGACCTCCAATTCGATGCTCAAGTTATGTTGCGGCAACTGCAAATCAACATGAAGCACATCGATCAAATGAAAGAAATATACTCCACCCAGCAGTCTGAGCAGAATGTGGCGAAGTGGTGTCAAAATTTTCAGAGGCAGCAACTTGCAAACATCGAATTGAAAGAAAGACTGGAGTTTTTAATAAGAGAGAACAAAGAATTAAAAAAAGAGGCTACAGCGAAAGAGTCGCAACTTAGCGACCTGATTCAAAATTTGTCAGAAAATGTACAAAATTCTTCAGAAATGATGGATAGGAACGACCAAACTGTTAAAAACGAGACTGATGTGGCAACAATCGCTATCCAAACAAGCGGAAATGAATCTGAAGGCGAGGATGCTGCTGTGGCGCGTTACATCGCTGAAAATAATGAAGTTTTGGGGCAAGCTATAACTGACCTCGACAAGCAGAGGGCCCTGAACGCCAATCTTCAGAGGACTTTGATAGAAAAAGAGTTAAGTTTAATATCCAAGGATCAAATCATAAACAAAGTAAAGAGTGAAATGACTCAATACAATGTACCTCCAAGTGAGCCCGTGTCATCAGAAGAAACACCTCCTGCGTTTAATCGATTTGCGTTTGTAGAAAATGACTTGGAAGAAATAGAAAATAAAAGGAAAGAAAGTCATAGTTCAATTCTAACAAGATATCAATCATTGATTGAAAAAGCGAATGAGGATCATCGAGCAGAAACAAATAAGTTAAAGGTGGAGATCGGGCAAATTGTGAAAGAAAGAGATGTCGCCTTGCGACGCATCAAGGATTTGCAGCTGTGTCTGGACTCAATTCCAAGCCGTGAGAGTGACGGCACTTTCCACCTCCAACAGTTCATTGATCAAATCCAAGCCATGACGGAAACGATCCGCCTCTTAGAAAAACAGCTATCAGTAACCAGAATGGAGATGGCAGAGACACAGTCAAAACTCGGAACTGCCGAGTCTAAATTGAGTGAAGAGAGGTCTCGCTTCAAGTTTGAGCGAGACAAACAAGAAGTTGCTTGTAAAAAGAAGACGCAGCAAATGGAGCTCGAACATAAACAGCTTATGAAGGAAGCTCAAGGCTACAGAGGAAAAATCGATGAGCTGCAGAAGGAATGTAATGAACTCAAAAAACGAGCTTCCGAGGCTCCTACTCTTGTGCTCACAGCTTTGGTAAAAAAAATGAGAGAAAAGCTTATCGAAAAAGAAAAAATAATCGCTGAACTGACAACTAAATAAGCTCATTTATGTAATGTTAGTTCTATCAGAACATTTGGGGTAATTTCATGCGACATAATATTGGATGAGAGCCATTGCAACTCCCTCCTTAAATCATTTTGGTCTTGCATCTGCTAAGAAAACTTTTTATGCTTGGGCTTTTTTATGGTGAAATACTCAACCACTTAGATAAATTCCTATCCAATTTCTTTGTAGACGAATGGTGCAAAATATCTGAGCCCTTTACCAGATATCTTCTACAAAATTACATATGCATGCAAGGGAATTGTAAACAAGTGTGCAGACGCTCAATTTTTCTTCCAACTATTTTCCAATGAAATTTTGTAAACTGCTCAATCTAAAAGATCCAATCTCTCCACATACACACTTAATTCGACTGAGTTGAAAATTCTCTGCTTTATCCTGTCCTATAAACTGGATGAGCTTCAATCACATCGCCTTGTTCATTTATATGACTCATATCATCGATAGATTCAGTAAAAATGAGATAGTACAAACTATTGTTTGTAGTATATGTTTATCATCGTTAACGGAATGTAAATAAATTCTTGTATCATGTGGAACAAACAAAAACATGAGCAATTTATCATTGAGTTCTTGCACCATATTTTACGATTGAGATTAGAGAGCACACTTCACAAAACGGACATTGCCTCAAAACGGTTCAAAACTGTTGAACGACTCAAATAAAACGCGTTATGCGATTAAATTGTTTAATTTACCTTGATAGTTCAACAAGAGTTAGTCCTGAAGAATTGCTAAACACAAGTATTGATAGTATGTATTAGCATTCTCATTGCAAAAAATACTGTCTAAGGAGAAATTAAAAGCGCAAGTGGAACAGAAGTGCTTGAATATGTCTTGGAAACTTAAGGAGGGTAGGAACGGGAGACGGCATCAACAGATGCATGCAAGAATTTTGTTTCTTTGTAAGGCATGAATTTAGAAGCTGTTCTGGCTGATAAAGGACATACAATTAGACATTAATGCTAACTCCAATGTTACGTTATGGATATGGTTTTAACGTTTAATCTGCATACTTTTTTGCACTTTGTTCCTCGTTTTTGCTAAATAATCATATCAATTTGATATGTTGACATTTTGGTGGCATCAATTTCCCAAAATTTTACCGTTTTACTAAAATTTGGTTAAAATATTCAATAAACTAAACATAACTACATTTAATGATTTTACACAGCCTTGTGATGTCTCATATGCATCATGCTAATTAAAATGTTTGGATTTTCAACCGATGACGATGGATGTATACGTTGACTTTTATCAAGAAAGGCAATTTGTTGACGAGAACAGACACACTTCTCTCCTCAGTTCGCTCTAATAAGGTGTGAACTCCAACTTTCGTTCCGTACAGCGACCAATAAAATAAAACTTACCGCGAAGTTGTCCTTTGATCATTCATTATCAACGGAAATTTACTGAAAACAGGTTACTGCAAGCACTACTAGTGTGTCGTTCATGTTCTGTAGAATGGTCTTAGAGTATGACGCCGGGGTGGACTACGGAAGGGCTCTTGGCTCAATTGCTGGCAGGTTTTTCTAAAAACAGTAGTTTCAGTTTTCAAATCAGACAGTGAGGCAGTGAAACGACGCAAATATCAGACTTTTACGTCCATGCACAATATTGGGAATTAGTTCGTGTCTTCTTGTGTGCCTCTATGTTTTTACAAGTTAATATCAGACATGATGATGGTTAAAATGTCGTTTAGTGACTTTAAATATTTATTAAAGTATTAAGGCCATTACGTATCGAAGGACTGTTACAGGCACTGGACACAGTTTTCTAACGCTCATTGATGAGGATGAGCGCAAATGAATAAACCAAATAGCGCCTAGTTCTTTGATGGAGTAAGGATGTTTCTAGCTGCTGAAAAACCATTTCAAATTTAGAAGCTTCTTTTATTCTATATTTTGCCTATGAAGGAAAATATTACAACGCGCTGAGTATTGATGAACGAGCGATGTATATTCATGTTTTTAATCATTTATTTTCATTATTCACACTCGTGATTCAAAACGGCCTGTGGTCGAAACGGTTTTTATAATTTCCATAAGCACCATAACACGAAATCATCATATTTACAACGCAGGATATCTAAATGTCCTCTAGTAAAAGAAATTTCAAAGAACTACCTAGCTATTCACCCCTTGATTTCCTTTATGCTTTTTATATGCTACGATTCTTGTGTGCTTCCTGTGTTTTTTTTATCAAGCCAATAAGATTTTCTTAGTGGGAGATGATGACATGCTGCCTTTAATACTGTGCTAGCGTAGCAGTCTCTTTCGATAACAATTGCGAGAAAGAATTCTTTCAGAAAAGCACCGTTAATAACTGATAATGTACATACATAGAACCTTGATTAAATAGAAGTAAGTAAACAAACTGAACGTGCACGAAAAAATAAGTTTGATCCTATTAACCATCTATGTGCGTAAACGTTTACGGTTGTGAACCAGTATTCCAATCACAGTCTTTTTAATCACGTTAAATGACCGTACATCATCAGGGTTCTTCACTAGCCTTGTTAGTCTTTGTTTGAAAATCTTTTTCTGCCGTGACCCTCGTCATTGTTAAATAAAATTCCCCTCCTGAGAATTCAATATTCGAGTCACGTGGTGGGGTGCCAGAGCGGCACAAACGTTGCGCACGGCTGCTGAATCTGTGGCAAACGTAGACGAGAGCCAGTGCCAGTCTTGCATCTATCTTGGTGTGGTGTGGTTAACACGGATAGCGTTGTTGTGCGAAGTCAGTGTTTTATGCAGAGGCTTCAGGATATCTCCTTTGTTGAACGTGAATATTATTTTTCTATGTGTTTCATACGAGTGTGTGCTGCTGATCGAGTAAGTGTAACCCGTGTTCGACGCAGAAGCGAGGTAGGGTGAGTATTCTTGTTTCCTAAACGCTTTTCTCGAAGCCGCTATCGTCTGCAGCTGAGCTGAGGGTGTCGTCTGCTGAGTGCTGCTGACTCTGCACGGCCTGAAAGGGTCTTCATTTCCGTCACTTTTGCATACATTTCTCAAGTGCTCTACGTAAAACAAAAGTAAGTAATGATGTTCGTACTCTTCAGTTCGTAATGTCGTTCATAAACGTGTTTCATTTACGCAGAAATCTCTAAAATTTTCCAATTATTTGTTTTCGTGCCTTATCATTTCATATCGTTCAGCTTGACATACATTCCAATTCTTCATTATAGTCTCAATAGTGTATGTATGTTTGTGTGAATAAATATTGATATTTCGATAAATTCTGTAAGATTATCCACTAAATTTAAGGAATTTTGGGCAAGAGTTCATTGTTTTCTCAGAAAGTAAACAACGAATCACAAGCTTTCGGTCAACAACGTTTCTACATTTTACGGTTCTTATCAGCTGAATTTCATGATGGATTACAAGTTTCCGGCATTACTAGGTTATTTTTGTAAGCTATTTTATTCGTTGGCGTCAAAAAGTTATTACTGGAACTTTTGGAAATGATTCCCACAGGTAAGCGAGTGCTCACAAATTACTTCATCTTTTATGCATCCTGTTACCAGTTGAGGTGGATTTTCTCATTCGTTCTGTACTACATGAGTACTAATGAATAGTAACCACGGTAAGTTTGCACCGCCGTCACAATGTGGTGCAATACAACGCCTTAGCACCGTCTTCTTGTGGGGTCAGAAGAAGAAGAAGTTGGTATTTTTGACACGTCAGTTGGAACTTTTATCACAGAAGCAGTTTTCCATGAATGATTATTGTTTTGCTCTTCAATCATACCCAAAGTGTAATTATGAACAGCTCAGAGACTTTTTGGTGCTGCCATGCAAACGCAAGCTGCAGTACATCACTTCATCTATTGACAAGGACCAGGTGCTGAGGGAAACATTTGACAAAGTCCAGACACTGCAACAGAAGAATGTGTTTCGCTTGGTAGATGAAGTACAGATTCGCCCAACTGTTTCATTTTCTTGTGGGTTGCTGAGTGGCATAGCCGAGAACAACAGAGACTGCAAGGCCACTTCTATTCTAATCACTAGGTGATTGCAGTGCGACAGCCAAGCAGCCTCTTGAAAACGAGCGTGTCTGGTTTCTCCTTTTTGACACAGTACATCTGCTAAACAACTGGAGCTAAACAACTGGAGCTACATCTGCTAAACAACTGCATCCGCAACAACTGGATCAGTGAAAAGGGCCAGAAGATCAGTCTTGACAATGAAACAACGGCATCATTTGCAGACGTCAAGGAACTGTACGAGTCAAAGAAAGGCAGTATTCTGACGACTACTACACTCACTCAATTTGCTGTCAACCCCTCAAATTTGCTGTCAACCCCTCAGAGAAAGACTAGCAGAAGAATGCAGCCCTTCTTCAGACCTCTGTCAAGAAGGCCCGGTTGGCTGACCAATCGCTGCAGTTTGATAGGTTTTTGCTTCTATGTCTATTTGTTTATTTACGTGAATGTTTGTATGTTTGATTGTTTGCATTGGAAAAGTTTTAACTATAATTCATTTTGTAAAGTCTAAAACCGCAGTAACTCAGATTTCTATGAAGTGGCCACTAAGCTCATACAATAATACATGTTAAGTCCGGCTAAAATTGATATTTCAAAGTATTACAATGCTTTAAACGATTTAAAATTCACTTTAAAACCTTATTATCCCTTCTATTGCTCTGTCTTCCCGCCTATTAATACGATTTTGAAAGTGAAGTAAACTTTTTCTTTCTCTAATATCAAGCTACTTTACAAAACATCTGGGCATCATTTCTGCTGCTGCTGCTTGGTGGTTTTCTATTAATGTGTCTGTTTTCTTTATATTCATGTCGGTGCTGTAAGTTAGTTTTGATCAATTTGTTCAATAGAAAATGTTATGTTACTAAGAATGCAATGGCTTCCGCTAGCGTAGTCAGCTATATGGCCGTGCACGTCCTGTTTGTAGTGGTCCTTGTTTGAGCCATAAATGGTTCACTGATCTCAATTTTTTCTGGAGTTTGTGGAGTGTTATTACCCCACGATATACTAGATTTATATTAGTTTACCTAAAAATAAAACTGACAAAAATAATTTTTAGTGTCTTGGCATCAAATGTTTTCAAACCTAATGTGACTAGTTCATACAGTAAGTTCTTAGATTGAATTATTAGGAATGTATATACCAAGTCCTATGTTAAAATTGCAGGTTCGAAAGATTAGAAAAAATCGTTGATTCACAAGCTATACAATATATGTACAGGGTGCTGCAACATACATCCTTTTTCAAAGGAAGTTCCTCTCAAAAATGCAGTTATGTTGACGCATCCTGTATATTAAAATTATTCGTCTACACTATATCTTCACACACGTTTCTCCATTATTTTGTTTAAGTGTTAGGGTTGGCACCATTTTGTGTATCTTAGAATAGAATAGAATGAGGCTATAGGAACGAACCTTCTGGCCCATTCTTGGGTCGGATAATTACTTCGATAATTATTCGGTTGTTTACCCAAGTTCCATGCCGTATTTCTAGCCGCGTCAACCATGTCGGCAGCGGGATTCGAACCCGTGTCTTTCCGCTCGCAAGCAGATTCGCTCACCAGTCGACCAAGCTGGTGATGCTCACCAGTCGACCAAGCTGGTGATACATTCCTCTCATACATTCCTCTCATTCCTTACATGCATTCCTCTCATGAATATCAGTTTACTGGAGACGGGAGACAAAAGAACCACTGAACACAATCATTGACGGATAGATGCTCCAACACAGCCTATCTGTATAGCTACACTTTCAGATGGACAGCCCTCTAATAATTATTGGAAAAAATTGATTTTTCTTATTACTATTGTCCTTTTCCTACTATTATTGTCATATTAATTATATGACAAACATTTAATATAGTTATATTAGAATGTGAATTCCAATACCTATTGGATGGTTTAATTACGATAAGAGCATCCCAACGCTGGGTTTTAACGCGACTACGTGGTTCACGTGACACACTTTTAACAAGCTTTCTATCTTATTGGTCAATGACAAGACGATGGGCTGGCAATTTGATAAGAGATAGTTTCTGCTCCAGAAAACCTTCCACTCGATTCATTGATCGCTTCAGCGTGGCTTATCATGACGATGTTGCTCTTGACGCTATCTCTGGTCACAAGATCGTGTGACTGCGTCTACTGGGTCATCCGCTGCCTTATCACTTGTTTATCTTGGCGGTTTGGAGGTCGTGCGGCGCCCATGCTTCCTTCTGCTCACCCAACCCAATGCTGTAGCTTCTGCTCCATCACGTGCCTGCTGGACTTGATTGAATGCACTTGGGGGACATAAGCCCCATGGTAATGTAGAAACTGCCACGTGGGACACGTAGCATCGTGAAAATGCAGAAACTGCCACGTGGGACCCGTAGCCTCGTGGAAATGTAGAAACTGCCACGTGGGAAACGTAGTCTCGTGGAAATGTAGTGACTGTCACGTGGGCGCACCAGGTGTCTCAAACTTGACACGATAAAAGGTTTCAAATGATCGCCTGAGTGTTCCTCATATTGTGTTCGAAATATTTATATGTGTCTGTTTGTATGAATGTTGGTCATGGAAAATAAAAGCATGTACGAAATTCTAGAACCTCGTTTAATACAATATATTGAAAATGTAAAGTTTTGATGCGTGAAAAATATGGGTGATCTCTTTTTTTCTCCGTCTCTTTGCCATGGTATTTTATATGGAGTATGTCCGTATCCATTCTGCGCTAAGCAAAGAGTTCTGACCGGCAATACAAAAATAATTAATGTTTATAAAGAAATCGGGTCTACTGCTCATTATTTAAATGATATATTTTATTCTGGAATAACATTATTAAATATATTAGAAAAGTATGATCCTACATTT
The DNA here is from genome assembly GCA_006783055.1 of Trinorchestia longiramus. Taxonomy (NCBI): domain Eukaryota; kingdom Metazoa; phylum Arthropoda; class Malacostraca; order Amphipoda; family Talitridae; genus Trinorchestia; species Trinorchestia longiramus. The sequence continues at coordinate 573,806 of VCRD01000027.1, forward strand.
CGCGATCTCCTTTGAATGGTCGCGCGACCCACACCTTGAAGAGCACTGGTCTACACTGTTATTCCATCTTCAAAAATAGCACAAGCACGCAGCCTCTGTCTTCATTTCAAACAAATTCTGTAATCACTGAACAACAGTCATCGCTCATCATCTTCATAATTGCGCAGCTGCAGAGCATCAAAAAAGTCCAAAGATCATTCAGGGTAAATTATTCCCAAACCATCCACCTCACGGGCCAAATATTCAGACATTTAATAGAGAAGTGAGAAGATTTAACCTAACAGCTTCAGTTCGACCTCAGGTCAACATTGGCTAGACGTTTGTGGCATCACAGAACCCGGAGACAGCAATGAATTTATTTGAACAACATCGTAAATCTTACATGAGGTATGCTGCAAACGTGGCTTTAAGCTATGAAACCACCTGGCTAATTCTGAGAAACCATCTTAAGTAGAAGTTCTACCAGTGGCACCTGACGTAAAACCTCTGTCCGGTAAACAAGGGATCCAGGCTGGCATCCTGCATTTTTTGGCTCATTTTCGAGGAGGACTGGTTCCAGTCTGTTGTTTGGTCTGATGAAAGATGGTTTGCTTTCCACCAGTCACCAAACAAAGAAATCAACAGGTACTGGGTCCCTACAAACTCCCACACAGTAATTGAGTGTAGGAAGGCTCATAGAAAAAAAGTTCTGTGTTGGGTGTTGATGGTGGATGGAAGGATCCTCCCAGCAGTGCTTTGGTTTAGAGGATCCATTAACCCTGATGTATACCTGGAGAAAGTTCTAAAAAAAACAGTCTGGCATGCAGTAAAGGCTGTGGCCAACAGACGTCAGTACTGGTTCCAGCAGGACGGCGCCAGCTGCCTCGTAACTGCCGCGCGTTTTCAGTTCCTGGAAGCCAAGTTTGGTGATAGATTGATTTCACGTCGGATGGATCGCCATTGTCCTCCTTACTCTCCAGACTTTTATCCCCTTGATTTCTCTTTCTGGGCCTAGACCATGACGTACGTCGTTAGGTGCCAACAGAGCACTCTGGCGGAGGTAAAACGTTTTGTGAAGGATTTTGCAGCCAACATGAGTGAGGATGATGTTAGAGAGATAACAAGCCACATCAAGAACAAAACAGAGCTGTGCACGAGTCAGTTTGGTGAGCCTTTTAAATCTTTTAATGAATAAACAAATTTCGAACTTATAGTGTTTCATTGCCCCCCCTTTTTTATTGAAATAAAGCGATTAAATATTATTTTTTATGAACAATTGTTTTCATATCACCATCTGTAGATCATACAGTAGAAGAGTATCGAGTCTCTTTGTTGCGAGGCTGGTTTTTATGCGAGGGTAAAAAGTTGCAGGACAGACATGCTGCAGTGTGATGCAGGCTGCAGTGTGATGAAGGCTTAGGACAGCCATGCTTCAGTGTGATGCACGCTGCTGCGCTATGCTGCAGACGTGTTACGGTGCAACTGTTGAGTGGTGTGGTGTGTAGTGATGTGTGGTGTGTGGTGGTGTGTTGTGATATAGTGGTCTAGTGATGTGACTTGGTGGTGTAGTGGTGTGGTGGCGTGGTGGTGTGTGGAGTTGTGTGGTGGTATGTGGAGGTGTGTGATGGGGTGTGGTGGTGTGTGGTGGTATGGTGGTTGTGTGCGATGGTGTATAGCAGTATGGTGCTGGTATGGTGGGAGTGCTGTGTGAATGTTGGTGCTAATGGCACTGCTGCTAATACTAATGCTAATGGGCACTAGCACTATTAGCTAATGCTAATAGTGCTGCTTTTAATGCACTGCTAATTCAATTCTAATGGCACTGTTGCTAATGCTAATGGCATTGCTGCTGAGGCTAATGTTGTTGTTAAGGCTAATAAGACCACTGCTAAGCCTTATGGCACCGCTACTAAGGTTAGTGGAGCTGTAATGCTAAATAAGAAAGAGGCTGTTCAGCGATGCTCAGGTGTACGGCCCATTGTCTGCGATGGCAAAATAGATGAGCCCCAAATTAGAAGCGGTTGCTGCGCTACTCCATTTCATGATGGCTAGGCTTAGTATTACTAAAGGGCGTAGTTTACCGAGGTCATTTTCTCGTGTTTGTTTTTCTGTGATGTTATCCTATCACACCTCCATGACTGCAGGCGCTCGTGTGCTTGGTGCTGCTGTGTGTAGCGTTTTAAAGTGTACAGCAGGTCAGTCTTGTGGTCTGAAGTACAGTAATTTGTTGAGATGGTCAACGATACTTGCTAACAAAAACGAGTACTGAATGTTGGTTCATACTACTGAGCATGATATAAAGTTCATGTATAAACAACTGCAATGAAATTTATTTGGTTTTCTGGTGAAATAATGAAAAAAAAACAATCCAGGATTGGTTCTGACGAACGTACAGGGTGTAGCAACATAACTTCCTTTTTTTTAACGCAAAGCGCTTTGAAAAAAAGGAAGTTATGTTGTACCCTGTATTCAGGTATATCATATGATAGTAGATATGAAATAAAATTGATATCTCTTTTTTCTATAAATATGCAAATTGTTTTAATGTTTTCTGTTCACGGTTGGCTCGTATTAACAGTGACATTGACTACAAAATTCAGCTATTATTTGAAAAGAAGGGGTATAACTGATAAGAATCATTAAAAATATGACTAAATGGACTTAACATCCCAACAGAACGTCTTTCTTTTGACCGATTTTTTTCATTCGAATCCGCTGAGAATTTTTTGAATTAGTAAAAGATCTGAAACTTTGGAGTTTTTACCCAAAAGTTTGCATATGTTGTTTTTAATTTGGAATTTTTATTGAACTTGTGCTGCACACTGAATAGTAATTAACCCATTAGGGCCGCTGCGTATATAAATAGACGTAACAAAAAATTGTTTATAATGTTTAAAATATGATGTTAAACTTGCTTTTCTTTGAACCAGCGTGTACTTTTAAGTCTAATTCATGTTCAATACACGTATGGAACTGGTATGATCTACGTTTGTTTATGTTTTGAAGCAGTTCATCAGCAATGGCGACGGCACGCACGCGGAGACCTCGCACGTTAGTATTCTTTTGTTCATATTTTTATAAATTGCTCTTATTAGTTTGAAATCTTTTAGTAAACATGTTCTTATCAATTGTCTCTACAGGTTTATATATATTTATTGTTAAAATTCTCATTTATTATTCGTTTTATATAACATTGAATAATGAACGTATGTAATCATACGCTTCGGCCAAACAGGCATTTATATCGTATTGAACGAAAATTTTCGTTTACGTTCTCAATAATTTCTCTGCTATTTTTCATTGTAATTACATTGTTTATAGTGACTTTTAGAGCATTTTATGTCAACTTTTATATAAAAATTTGTATCCTCAGAATAAATGCAGAGGAGATAGCAAGCATGCTAGAAGAATTTGAACACGATGGTGATATTATTTTGGGACTCCTTGACGTTGATGAAAATGATAAATCTGAAGGTGACAGCGTCAATTCCGACGATGAAGCAGGAGCGAATGTTGATCGTTTGAGCAGACTTCTCCTACAGGCCCCAGCTCATCTTGCTGGAAGTGAAGATGAACACGAAATAGAAGCAAATGTAGTAAAAGAAATATAGTATAAGAAAACAACGTAGGAAATGGACAACAATGAGCAAAGAAAACCCAATTGAACAACCTATCATTTTATCACCGCCGTCTGATGAGGCTAATATGGCAGAGAATCCTCAAGATTATTTTCAACTGTTCTTCGGTGAGCGACTACTTGAGCTAATTACAGAGCAAACTAATTTATATGCTGATCAAAATAATATAACTCTTGCTATAACTGTAAATGAACTAAAGGTCTTCTTCGGTGGCATGTTTCTCTCAGCAATCTGCCCACTGCCTAACAAGACAAAATATTGGAGTTCAGAAGAACACGTTCCAAAACTTCTTGCAAACAACATGAGACGAGATCGCTTCCTAGATATAATGCACAACTTACACTTTCGTGACAACACACTACCTGTGGCTAATGATCGTGCTGCCAAATTGAGGCCTTTACTAGATCACCTTCAAAATAAGTTTATAGAACACGGTGATTCCACAGAACATTATTCAATTGATGAAAGTATGATTCCATATTTCGGGAAACATTATGCCAAACAATTCATTTGTGGTAAACCGATTCGCTTTGGTTTCAAAATGTGGGCAATGTGTTCGGAAGGTGGGTACCTACACTCATTTGACCTTTACATGGGGAAGAATGAGACTCGAGAACCAGACGCTATTCCAAATATTGGAGTAGGAGGTAATGTTGTCCTACATCTGATTACAAATGGGAACCTTCTGCCAAAACATGGGCACAAAATATTTTTTGATAATTGTTTTACAAGTATTCCTCTCATGGAAGAGTTGACTTCGCGTGGATATCTTGCTACTGGAACTTGTAGAGACAACAGAACAGACAAATGCCCTGTATCTGAAAAGAATTTACTGAAAAATAAACAACGTGGTGATGTCGACTACAGGATGTGTGATGATACCGTAGTGATGAAATGGAAAGACAATAAAGAGGTAACCGTTGTATAAAATTTTGACAACCAAAATGTCAAAAGCCAAACGCTATGATCGAAATGGTAAGAAATTTTTGACAATTCCTCAACCAAAGAGCATTCAAAAGTACAATGCTCACATGGGTTACGTGGACGTAATGGATCAAGCTGTTAGCACTTATAGGATTCGAATGCGCCAAAGAAAATGGTGGTGGCCAATTTTTTTCTACATGCTCTCTGTGATGGTAAACAATGCTTATCAGCTAATGAAATAGAAGAGACCTACAGTTTCGCACTATGAATTTGTTGAAGCCCTTGCAATATTTTATTGCAAGTCATACGGTAATCCTAGTAAACAAGGAAGAAAAGTATCCTCCAAGCTGACAGACATCGTTCGTTACGATGAGAAGAGTCACTGAATTGTGCAATGTAATCAGTCTAGGGTATGAAGACAGTGTAAGCACAGAACATCGTATATGTGCAAGAAATGTGATGTTGGACTCCACCCAAATTGTTTTGAAGCATATCATTCACCACAGTAAAAAAATCAATATATTTTGTCCAAATCTTTTTTATAACGGTTACATTTTTTATGTCATTTAGATGATTTTCCTTATAAAAATATTATGTTGATGTAATAAAGATGTTTAGAAGTCTTTTTTTATATAAGGATGTGTCGTTTTATTAATGGAAAGCGTTTATCATATTTTTGGATTTTTTATATTTTCATGTCAGGAAGGCCTGAGCGTATGTAAATATACGTGCCAATATTTCACTTAATTCTCATGCAATTCATTTCAAAATTTTTGTGAGTTATCAGTAAGTAATAGATATAATTTCCACCAATTTTCATTGCCCTAGCAGCATTTTTCAACTTTCGGCCATGATGGGTTAAGGCGACTATATCAATTTTTTATTGTTTTATTTACCGTAAATTACGAATACTTATGATATGTGCCTCTACGGTAGACGAAGTACGTATTCAAAAGGTTAAAATTGAAGTGATCGTACTTCTGCACGGGTCTGCCATTTATACTATTTTGAGAAAGGGAAGAAGGTTCCGCACTTCTCCACGTTTCACCGCCGCCTATTAATACGATTTTGAAAGAGTGAAGTAAACTTTTTCTTTCTCTAATTTCAAGCTACTTTACAAAACATCTGGGCATCATTTCTGCTGCTGCTGCTTGGTGGTTTCCTATTACTGTGTCTGTTTTCTTTATATTCATGTCAGCAAAAGTGCGTGATGTAATTGAAATTTTGATGAAACTGCAAGTTTGCTGTAATTGCAAGTTCTCCACAAGCTCTTGAGGTTCCTTTCAATGTTCACAACTCATGTTGTTTCATTCTAACTAAAATAGACGCTCATACTGCGAGAGCGCTTCAAAGATTCAGATGTTCCCTTGCCTCCCTGTGCTCCCCTGGCTTGTGCCTTCGGTGTCTTGTTGCTTTTCTCGTGGTTGTTGAGCACGACTTTCCCCAGATGAACGAGCTCTTTGACAGCACTGGTCATGCGGGTTCCTCCATGTTTGCGTGTTGCGATCCTGTGAGGTACAGCACTCTTGTTTACCAATCTCAGTGAGGCAATGAAGAGCGTTGAACTGGGCCGGACCGTATTGAGCTGTGGCTGTCACTCCCTGTGGTAGTGTGGGAGGTAAGCTTTAATGCTTGTTATCGAGGTTTGAGAAGTCGGGGTGTGATGCTGGTCATGGTTTTCGTGAGGGAATGGTAGCGGGTAGTTTTTTTTATTAGGAGATGGATGTAGTGGGAAATGCTTTTAATCAGGAAATGGTAACCGTTGCTTAAAAAATAGTTTTGATGAGGAGAAATGATTGAGTTAGTGAATGAATTGGGTCAGGTAGGGTTTTCGTGACTATTGCGCTTATTAATTTATTCCCACATAAACAACCTTGAGGCAAATTCTGTGCATGCCTTCGATTAGCCTGTAATTATCAATAGAGTTGGAGCTCTCAAAGTCTCTTATTTTAATTCCATTCCCCTTAAAATAAAAGAGTGATAAACTTTTCGATGTCAAGATCGAGTCAAGTGGACATTAGACCTTCATTTTGACCTTTATTTTTGAGCAAAGTTCATGCTTGAATCAAAGTTTTAAGCTTGAATTAGGCCTTAATGCCTGTGCAGTTCATATGTAGCGGCCTTAAGCCTTGCTCTCAAAAGAGAAATGAGGGCAAAAATTCAGAGAACAACGGTATAGTTTCTCAAGACGTTATATGTAGTTATCACCTTGGCAACGATCTGTTAAGCTGGAGTTTGCGCACCCGTTTTGGAAATAAATTACCAGCCGCTGTAAAAACTTGTTTAGTTTGTGCAGGAGTTATAGTTATCATTCTGTCAACGACCTGCAAAGCTAGGGTTCGCGTACCTGTTTCGGAAATGAATTACTGGCCGGACTAAAAACTTGCATCCATGTCAGGGTCTTGCATCCGCCACACGCATCACAGACGGCTATACTGTCTCCTGGTTTGTACTCTTGCACCTGCATGATTGGTGACTTTTTATGACTTATGGCCACCTCAGATTTATTTTTCGAAACTTTTAATTTTTTTCAGCATGTTTTATTGGAAAAATAAGACGAGATGCTGGTGGATGTGGTGGTTGTAGTGTTTTGGTGTTGATGTCGGTCATGGAAGGGCCTGATTCTTGTATGGTGATTCATTTCCAAAAAGAAATTAATTAAATTGGGATGAAATAGAACCTTAATATCATTGAACGTCAGTAATCTTTACCCTTTCCTTGCAAGCACGGTCGCATTGAAACTTTAATAATAAGTAAATATTTGAAAAATTATGCATTTTGATTTTAAAACGTTCCTCTTTATTTATCATTGCTAGATCAACACGTGAAAAATTACGGTTTTTACTAAATTTTTCATTTTAATTTGCCAGTGGACGCGGGCTTTGGAAAAGAGTTTCCCCATTGATGGATGTACCTTTGGTGTCCACAATACAATACTTACAATACGTGTATACCCTACGAAATTTCCTCTTATCTAAATCCGTAAGTGAGTCTATTATACAGGGTGGCCCATTAGTAAGGTACCTTTTTAAAACTATTTTCAAGAAAATCACACTTCCGAAAACAATAACTTAGTTTCCAAAATCTTTGACCTTATACCAAGTGGTAGCCAGGTTACTAGTCAAACTAATTTAAAATATTTTTTTTCGCATTATGAATTGAAAATATCAAAGCATATGATGAATTTCAACAGAAAAAGGTCAAAAGAAAATTTCTATTTCTATAAATACACCGATTGTGTATTCTAGATACCATAATTCAAGTGAAAGGGAATTGAATTGCCACAGAAATATAATGCAATAGAATGATTTTCTTGTATTTCTTAAGCTTTATCCTTGTTGCTATCAAAGCTATCGATTAGAAGATTGTGACACACGGACAGACGGACGGACGGACGCGGCTCTTATTATAGTATAGATTTTTAAGAGCCATCAAAAACTGTTAATTAGAGAAAATCAAAAATTGCATAATTTTCAGAGAAGATTAAAATCCTACTGTATACTTGGACGGACATTATCCATTGAATATTCAAGAAGCGTGCAAGCCACATATCTGTATTGTTGAGATTATATATCCCTCATATAATATATAGTGCTATATTTAATGCATTTTGTTCCATATCATATATTATTCGATACTTTTGAGAATATAACATGACTTGAAAGTTCAGACCGGAATAAGTGAACAGTTTCTGCGTTGAGTAAAAAAGCGAACCGCTGATTGTGCATGAGGCCTTAGTACTGAACACTCGTACTCCTTCAGCTACTCCAACTCCATGTTGCAGACTGAGTCATGAGACACTGTATTGAAGTATGTACATGTTTCATGATTTTATCGCTTTTGGATTTTTCTTACTTTAAATTTGAAGCTTATGTACCTAAAGCTTACATCTCATGTAACATACCTCAAGCTTACATACCTTATGTAACATACCTCAAGCTTACATACCTCATGGGATATACCTCATTTGCTTTTGTTTATGAGTTCAAAAGTGACCCCTGACGTTCTTTGACCGCGCTTTAAAGGTATAGCCTTCCTGTGTCTGCATAAGTTAACGGTCGTAGTCACAAGGTAAATATTATTGAAGGTGAAAACTCCATAGAGTTACTTCATCGGCGCTTTATTAACACAGGCGCTTGAAACAGCATAAAAGGAGATGGTTTAAGCAAACGATTGTTAAGTTGAAACTCTTTAAATAATATTAAGACCATTAGAGCACACAGTAAACTTGGTCACATAAATATGCAGTATGAATTAAAGTCTCGTTCCGCGTCGAAGTCATCGATGGATCGATCACTGCTTTTCAAAGTCATCGCTCCAGACATTCTCCATTATCACTGTTGCTAACAAACCGTTATAGATAAATACACGAAAAAATGCATAACATTCATTACGTAGGCTTCTTCCCAGCTAAAAACAAATTATAATTATCCTGACGGCTAAATTAATTCGATGTTGCGCGCACCCGTTAGTTCAGTGAGAAAGAAGATTGGACGACGCCCTCCAGCGTCACAGGCTTGGCGTAGTGTGATTTACGAGCACACACCTCGTCTCCCAGTGCAGAACAGGTTTCCTGGACGCTTGCTAGTCAAGATCTGAATTAAACGACTACACTCGATGTGCGTCAAGGGTACTGTTCGGGATGTCAAAGTGAGACCGCAGCGCTGAGGCCTGCTGGGAGATAATCTACAAATGGTAATATGTATTTTGTGAATCCATCCCTACCATTTTATAGAACCCTTCTTACCATTTTATGGAACCATCCCAACCATGTTATGGAACTATCGCTACCATTTTGTGGAACCATCGCTACCAATTTATGAAACCATCCCTACCATTTTATGGAATCATCTCTACCATTTTATGGAACCATCACTAACATTTTATGAAAGCATCGCTAACATTTTATGAAAGTATCCCTACTATCTTACGGAAGCATCACTGCAATTTTACGAAACCATCCCTACCAATTTAGGGAACCATCTCTAGCATTTTATGGAACCGTCGCTAACATTTATGGAACCATCGCTTACATTTTATGAAGCATCATTACCATCTTACGGAAGCATCACTACAATACTACGAAACCATCGTTACCACTTTATAGCATCATCGTTGCCACTTTATAGCATCATCGGTACTACTTTATAGCATCATCGTTACCACTTTATAGCATCATCGTTTCCACTTTATAGCATCATCGGTACTACTTTATAGCATCATCGTTACCACTTTATAGCATCATCGTTGCCACTTTATACAATCATCGGTACCAATTTAGGGAATTATCGCTATTGTTTTGACCATATAATAAAACAATCGGTAAAGTTGTGTTGAAACATTGCTATCTTTTTATGAAACCATCACTACCATTTTACGGAACTATCACTACAGGCCTGTCTCGAAACTGCATTGCAAAATATTCTCTACGCTGCTTTTTATCCGAATTACAGCGATACGTATAATATTTATATTGATATCACATCCATATTACATTAGTATTGCATCGATATTCATGTTTCACAAGGACTCTAACGAGCTGTGTAGCGTGCAAAATCAGCACAGAGATGCTGCATGTGTTCTATGACGCTAAAAGGACACAACATTTGGGTACCGTGTGAGGGATGTTGTTGTGTTCACTCATCACTGTGCTGTGGTAACAGTTTTTATCAAAATAAATTTTGCGGTATTTTTTACTATATATGATTAATGAGTATATGAATGTTATAATCAAGGAAAAATATTGGATAATATTGGGAATGAAAGCTGTCAAAATTTGATGGTAACTATTAATTTGGGAAAAATTGTAGAGAAGTATAGAACAGGCTTTATGAAACGCAATTTGCATTAATTAACGCTTTAACACTTGAATGCGTCTTCAAAATATTAAAGTAAACATTTTGATCAGCTGGCGGGCATAGGAACTGGGTTACGATACGCATAAAAGATTTTGCTTTGAATCTTTTAGTGCCCTGCATTTCTTAAGTATCATCAAAGTGTGAACAACACCCGAAAGTAAGAAGGTAAATGAAAGGGTCATAAAGGTTTTGGGAATTGTCTCATTCCATATTTATTCCTTCAGATTTCAAATCTCTTTTCACATTGCTGCTACCTTTAAAATCTTCAAGCACACTCCATCAAACTTTCATGTGTTACTCCGCGCTTAGGCGCCAAGCTTTCAAAATGAGATCTAGAAGGTTAACCCAATGAATGTAATGCACATTTGGAAATCGATGTTGTTGGCAGGAGGACATGAAGCAGCAATTTTGTCTGCTTTGGTGGGTCGTCAAATGTCAATGGACTTCTGCGCGCGTTAGTTTATTCTATGCAGACGGTCAACAAGTCCTTTTAGTTGAAAATATATTCTCTCAAGATATAATTGGCAATTCTTATTTGATCTAATTGAAATTGTTACTGGTTAACTCTTATTCTATAATCTAAGTTTGTACTCTTAACTTGGAAACTTTTGTTGAAAACTATTTATATACAGGGTGTCTCAAAAAAATGTACTCACCCTTTAACCATTGCTAACAAGCTGTCTTCTTTGTGTTGTAGGTGTGAGGTTCGAACCTTTGCGAACATGATTAAATGTGATTAAAGAATCATGTTCGCAAAGGTTCGAACCTCACACCTGCTACGCAAAGAAGACAGCATGTTAGCAACGGTTAAAGGGTGAGTACATTTTTTGAGACACCCTGTATATACAACTATATAGCGTGACCATAAAGTCTCTTTACCATTTCAAAATTTATGACAAATGCAATTGATAAGATCTTTTATTCAGATTTGTTCTATTGTATTCAGTGTTTGTTGAAGTTTTTAATCGCATTTGTATTTGTGTGTTTTAGGGATCCCGTTTGTGGAAGAGGTACTGTTGAGATGTTTATACGAGACTTTGTGGATACCCTGTATATGTGTATCCACACATACAGGGATCCACATATATATGCATGCAGGAGTATGTTCATTTAGTGAGAGAATCCTTTTGTGTAACTAAGATTTAGGTTAATGCTTGATGAGCTAAATAAGAGATGAGTGTTACTTTTGTTCAATTTAAATTTAGCTCAGAAATAACTTTAGTGCTTTCTGAGCTTTAGTTTAGTTCAAAAAACAACTAAATCTTTTAAATTCATATCAATCAACCTGTCCTGACGGCTTTCCCCTCTCCGAATACTTGAAGCTGTCGTAGTAATTAAGAAATCCCTCAGTATTGTAAAGTACTGAGTCATGGTATGACCAAAACTTAGGTGTAATTTGAGACGGCATGGGACTTGGGTAAAACCCAAGAATGATCGAAACGGCACGTTCCTGTTGCTATATTATATTTTATTATATTCTACTTATGCTCATCACCTCACGTTACCTCTGAGACGAACAAAGAATGAGTGTTACTCTGCGTTGTCCAGAGACGAATAATTGATTAATGTAACTTATGCACATCACTTTCCGTTGCCCCGTCTAGCAGCTCATCTCTGGTCCCTTTATCTGAAAATCGCATCAACGGGAGATTTAAATTACTGCTCATAAGTTGCATACTTACGGAGTCACATATGCAATATGCATCGCTTTCTCTCGTGCTCTCTAGAGCTTTGTGTGTTTTGGACGCATGCAGCTTGCAGGTGCCCTTCAGAGAAGACCGGTTCAGACGGTGAACAAACCTCGCATTAAATAAAAAATTCCTGAATGGCTTTTGCTTGCACTGGTCCATCTGTTCTACACCTAAACCTCTAGAAAGTATTTTGTGTATGCAACCTCCGAAATAAATTATTTGACTTGGAAAATAGCTGCTAAAATTTTTGAATAATTTCATTTTAAAATAATCTACGGGGGAATAATGACGCCTTTCAGGCATATATGCTGCCAGTTTTTTTGCGTTAAAGCTCGATACGATGATGCTCTGTGGTTTTTATGACATCCAGGTGCAACGACCGTAAAAATTCAAAATTGTACGATTGTCTACTTGAACTGGGATTTACATTGAAGTTCTGTGTGACTTAGCACAGCTTTTTGTACCGATATTTAACATTGACTATATCTTCTACAGTGATTTATTCTAAACTTATTATTCGTAAGTGGTTGAGCTTGCCAAATCGTTAATCATATGTAGTATGATTGAAGGCTTCAATTAGTAAGTTTAGAGGTGCCCCTAACACCTCTAGTTAATTCTCTAACATTCGTTCCCTAACATCTGCTCCTAAAATTGGGGTCGGATGACGTTGGATAGAGAGGGGGGAGCATAAAGATCTCTTACATTCGCAGTAAACACTGCGAGCTGTAGAAGCGGTGGAGAGGCGGGGCAGATCTCATTCGGTTGGCTAGTTTTATCCTTTTTACTTTCCTCACCAATTATTATAACGACCGCTTCATTTTCCTTCCTCGTGCCACTGTTTAGTGTGCAGTGGCCAACGTTGGTCTGATCGGCCCGTATATTTTTGAAGAAGGGGATGCATTAGTAACTGTCACCTGTTCACGATTCGTTGAAATGTTGGAGAATTTTTGTTCCTTGAACTGGACAAATTGAATTAGAAACACTTGTGGTTTCAACAGGGTGGAGCCACAGTTAACACAGCCCAACGATCGCTCGGAGCATTAAAGGCAATGTTTCCTGAAAGTTTAATGTCTTCTTGGGGAGACCAGATTTAAGCCTACGTGATGTATTCGTTTGGGGATACCTAAAGGGAAAAGTGCTCCGGAATTGTCCTCGAACTCTTGAGGATTTGTAGGAAAGGATCAGAGAAAAAAATCAACGCAATTCCCCTTAAGAGGATACGGACTACGGAGAGACGGCACTCCATGAACGGCACCATTCGCTCGGTATAATATTTAAACACATTGAAACTATACTATTTTTTACGTACGTTATAGCAATTTAACTTTTTTCTAGATACTTGGGTTCGTGTTTTGTACCAATTCAAAATGGGGGAGATCTTTGTGTCCCACCCTGCATTTCTTTGCTGCGAGAAAGAGGATTTTTATACGCACCTGAGGAACCTGGCGCTCCTCGAAGGAAGTACAGGATTCTTTAGCTTCACTTGAAATATCCTCATTAATATTCCTTAGAGCAGGGGATCCCAACCTGGAGTGCTCGCACCTATTTGGGGTACAAGACGATATTCCAGGGTGTGTGAGACAGGTCCAGGTAAATTATTGGATATTGGCTATATGTTGACGTTTTTATTTTCTTTTGCACTGGACTAAGTTTGTTTTAGTTTTAGAGTTAAGTATCGTTATTTAGTGACCATCACATATATAGCTGAAAAGATTCAATCGTACCATACACTTGACGTGTTCAGTAGTTCCTTAAGTTTAGGACTTAAACTGAACATGTTTGTTACCGGGATGAAACAAGTTCAGGCGTCATCTGTTCCTCCCTGTCGGGCAATTTTTGTTGTTGTATATGAAATAAATGGAATTTTTCAAGCATTTGAGAACTAGTCCTTGTAGTATTTATTATTACTAGCAGACCCGCACGTGAAAATTTACGTGTTTTCTACTGAAAATTTTTGTTTGATTTACTAGTGGACGCAGGCCTTGCGAAGGAGTTTCCACAATGAAGGATGTGACTTTGGTATCTACAATAAAATGCTTACAATACATATATCCCGTACCAAATTTTTTCCTATCTAATTTCTTGAGAGCATGAGAGAAAGACGGACCAAGCAAGCGAGCAAACAACAAACTGTGTATTGTTATATGGTGGAATAACTGCTAACTGATAATTCTAAATTGAGGTACCATCATGATTGTAACACTCAAAGTACGTGCACAATAATTTAAAAAGTAAGATAAGGTATGACCCTTATTAACAAATTTCCTGTAATCTTTAAGAGTGGAGGTTTATGATCAAGGTGTAGCATAGAAACCGCAATTTATTGATGAAAGGTGTGACACACATCAATACATAGTCACAATCTATACTGTAATAAGAGCCGCATCCGTCCGTCCGTCTGTCCGTGTGTCACACTATTCTAATCGATAGCTTTGATAGCAACAAGGATAAAGCTTAAAAAATACTAGAAATCATTCTATTGCATTATTTTTTTGCGGTAATTCAATTACCTTTTACTTACATTATGGTATCCAGAGTACACAATCGGTTTATTTTTACAAATAGAAATTTTCTTTGGAACTTTTTCTGTTGAAATTCATCATGATGCTTTGATATTTTCAACTGATAATGCGAAAAGAAATGTTTTAAATTAGTTTGACCAGTAACCTGGCTACTCCTTAGTATAAGGTCAAAGATTTTGAAAATTGAGTTATTGTTTTCGGAATTGTGATTTTCTTGAAAATAGTTTTAAAAAGGCACCTTACTTATGGACCACCCTGTACAATAGACGCTCTTAGGGATTTAGATAAGAGGAAATTTCGTAAGGTATACATGTATTGTAAGCATCGTATTGTGGATGCCAAAGGCACATCCATCAATGGGGAAACTCTTTCGCAAAGCCCGTGTCCACTGGCAAATTAAAATGAAAAATTTAGTAAAAACCGTGATTTTTCTCCTGTGGATCTAGTCGTATTAATATATAGATTTCTACTACTTAGTTATTTGTTCTATTTCAAGTAAGGGATTAATTTTCTGAGTTTTATTCCAAAGTAAATTTATTATATGTTTAGGGCTACATTTGTAATTTCCTTTACAAATTATGTTAAATGATAGAGTAACAATCTTTTTTTGATAAAATATTATTCGGAATTCGCAAAAGTTATCCTTTAGCAAAGTATAAATTTCAGGGGGTGCGAGGTTCGAATGAAATTTCTTTACGGGTGCGGGACGAAAAAAAGGTTGGGAACCCCTGCCTTACAGAAACAACGACCTTCGGTGGTAAATCTATATATTAATACGCTTACGACTATCGTACCTGTGCGTCACACCCTTCACTGCGGTATTTATTATACGGTTCACGTTACATTACGTTACTTTGGGTTGGAGATTTTATGAATGTTTTGGTTTTAGAATTTGTTCTATTTTTTAATTTTTTAAATTACTTTGTAATGTTTTTAACTTTGTACATTTTCATATGGTTTAATTTTTTGAATTTTTCAAATTTTTCGAGTTTTTTGAATATTTTAGTTGTTTTTATTTGTTGATTGTTTTAATTTTTTAAATTGCTTAAAATTTTTTCCTATTTTTAGTTTTTGATTTTTTTTAATTTTTTGAATATTCGGACTTTTTAAAATTTTTGATATTTTGTCAGTTATTTGAATTTTGAACTTTTTTGAATATTTTGAATTTTTTGAAAATTTTGAATTTTTTTAAATTTTAAAAAGTGCTGCTAGCGTATCAGTGATACCGACAATACCTTACTTATGTGCGAACCTGTATTATGCGGCCCCATGAAATTGCGAATTTTTGAACGTGGCCCTTGCACTGAAAAGTTTGCCCACCCCTGATCTAAAACAATGGAGCAGAGAATAAGAGAACAAAGAGAAGCAGCAAGAGAGCGACAGAGAA
>VCRD01000027.1:590689-625089 GCA_006783055.1 Trinorchestia longiramus
ATTATTTTGTAACCTATGTTAGTTGATGGTCAATTCAGGTGTCTTTTACGTTTTCTTTTCCTTAAATCTGTAGAAAACTGTTTGAGGCAGCTTTGTGAAGTTTGGGTACTGCTAGGGGATTTTAACAGCCAAGCTTCAACGTTCTGATATTATCTGTCTGTGTGACCTAACTTGGGGTAAAAAAAGAATATTGAGAGTGACTATAAGGAAACCTAATATAGGTTTCTCAGGTAAGGGATAGTGCAAGGTCTTCAGATCTTTATGAGGTACTGGGCCAGTCCAGAGCTTCAGGAGGCAATCAGGCCAGTCTAGAAAATAGGCTGGTCGAGATCTTCAGCAACATCTAATGCAGCGACAGCGAGTGCGGCTTCAGCAACATCTAATGCAGCGACAGCGAGTACGACTTCAGCAACATCTACTGCTGCGACAGCGAGTGCGGCTTCAGCAACAACGAGTACCTCCCGGGATCGTCGCATGGAGCTCACCATCACCCTTACTCTTAGAATGTTAACCTTAAGAATTTGAAAAACCAATGTACTAATGTCTATGTACTGTGTACTCGATTGGAAATAAAGATTGTTTGTTTAGTGCAATATGATGAGCACTAGTACAACGATCCATAAACCTTGTAATCAAAAATCAATGCAAATATTCGACTATGAAGGGATGATTTGCAGAAGGCAGTACTAGTAAAAAATAGTCAGCAAGACAATTAACTATTCTGTCAATGTTTACCTACCACTCTCTACATTGAGGCAGAGATGCATTAATCTTAATATGAGATGATTTTATGAGATTATTGATGAGAGATCATTTTCATGTGAAGATAAAATTTATAGGATATCAAATAAGCAGGAATAATTGAATTGTATCCCTGGCATAAGTTTCAAGGATTTACACTGGATTTCCTGAGAATACAATGATAAGAATTTCAACAACACAATAAAAGAGAGGAATGAACATTTAATAGAAAAAGGATGAGCGTTTTTGAGCCTTTCAACACTAAAAAATCTGAATTGTGTAATAGCTACACGAATAGCAGATTTTCGACCTTCAAAAGGTAGCTTGAGGCCTGTAAAAATACCAACACTAATACTAAGTTTCCACAAGTAAAAAGAAGCTAATATAGTCATCCTTGAACAAATATATTAGCTAAAAATTCATATTATAAAAATCTACACCTGAGACCAATGCGGACTAGATTCAGTACTGTCCTTAAAAATTTCACTAGAATTCACAAGAAATTCTTTAAGAAATAGTTCAGAACATGATTATCAGCAGAGTGATTGAGAACAAAATTAAAGTAAGTTGCCATGTAATCACAGACTCTGACTTATCACAGGTCTCATAGAGTAAGAAATTAATGACACTTTATTTGCCTTAGCAAAACCAACCAGTAATGCGGTAGACACTAACTAGAAAAAATAATTTTAGATAATTACTGTTATCCTTTGAAATAGAAAATACAATTTTAGAGGTAAAGGAACTTTTCCTGGAAGCAATTCGATATGAGTACCTCAAACAGTAGTTACTTGAGAAGTGGTCTATTCAGTCTCAAAACGCTAAAAATTATTTAAAGACAGCGATCTTGTCTAAACAGGCGTCAAAAGAACACAGATACTACTGAGCACAAGGTTAAGTATAAAAATTACGACAAGTCTAAAAATACTTATAATAATATGTTCATCTCCTACAAAGCACAACATGCACGAGCTTGAATATCAGCAAGTGGCGTCGCTACACGGTCCGTTTATGTAGGAAACAAGGGAAAAACCGTAATCGAATGTTGCCAAAAAAGGCGTCCTTAGTTATTGGAGCAATCAGCGTAGCTCACTTGGATTGAATCTATCCACTGAACGTCATATAAGTTGTTATGATCTTATGCCAGAAATTCCTACCACTGTTTCTTCAAACTACAACCTGAGTTATCAACAATTCCTTGGCATTTTTCTAGTCGGTGATAATATCCTAACTACAGTTAAAAAAAGTGACATCGATCACACATGCCAAATTCAAACCATATCATCCTGGTGATTTCACGACCTCTCACAGACCATTATATGCATACCTAAATTTGAAAATCATATTTTCTGTTTCCAGGGTCTATGCCTTTTGCAATCATACTTCGCTCAATTAAATTAACTTATTGCAAGAAAAACTGTCTCCCGTACTTATATCGTAAATTTTGGAGTGACCAACAACAGAGCAGAGCGTTTACGCTGCAAAAAAAAATAGAGTTTAACTCTTTTTTGCCTCAAGATTTTTTCTTTCACTCCCGCTCCAATCATCAAAAACCATCAAACATGGTAAAAAGCTCATTTTTTCTCGCCCAAATCGCTATGAAATAAACACTGCGATTTACCCCAGCATATCACTTACATTCCTAAAGACTTAAAGCGAAAAAAAAACAAGATGGCATTTTGTTAGGTTCTTACTAAACTTAAACAGATAATGTACTCCTAATTTTTATATGTGTTGTTCATAACTCTCCTATAAATTTCTTGCGACTAAACTTTTAAGAAATTTTTCCAAACTGTAAAAAAAATTAAAATTGACTTGGAGTCTCACCAGGACCCCTCTTGGTATACTATGTCACAATTGTGCTACTTTCATTATTATCAATTTCTGCACTCTTTGAATGTTTGAAATTTTGCACTTTTTGAATGTTTTGAAGGATCCGAAAGGTCTTCATCGAACAGTTGTAAGAGCAATTGAAGCTACAGGAACGAAAGTTCAATACCGCCAGTCAGCATCAGCCTCAGGGCAGCAGCAGACCTGAAAGAGAGGAAGATGTGTTTATTGTCCTAGAAACAATGACCGTAAAGTCAACACTCTTTACTCTCTATGTAACCATCGTATCTGTGAGATACACAGAAACACCACTACAACTATCATTTACTCTCAAGACTGTAGCGACACTATTAATTAGATACGTATAGTTATGTACTGAAATATAACTGATACATTAAGTGTTTGTAACAGAATGTAAAAGTAGAACAAACTGGAGTAAAAAAAGTATATTTTTACAGCTGATTAGAGCTAAATTTAGCATAGTGATGATTTCTAAGAAGTGGTTTTTTTCGTTTCAATAAAGGCTGTACCTCAAATTCTTATTCCTACTCCTTCAAAAACCTAGTTTGAGTATTCTGTTTTATCAAGAAGTGGATAGGTACAATATAAATTGATAAATAAAGTGGGGTCCTCTGAAGACCCCTCTTGGTCAACAACATTGGTCAATTTACCTTGGTATACTAAGGGTTAACTCCACATTTTAAAAATCCTAATCGACTATCCACGGACTCGAATTGTACTAACTATAACACATGCATAAATTATTGATTTGCTTTTCTCTCTACTGATACGAGCACTGACTGCACAATGCCCCTATCATCCATAAGTCACCGACATTCGAATAACCAAGCATGAGCGGAAGAAACGCTGCTAAATTTGTAACTTTCTCGAAAATTTAACCACGTTACAATAAAGAGCTGGTATTGTGACTATGTACGTAATCCTAGTCATAAAAATCAAACCAATAAAAAACTCAGGACCCAGTCAAACCTTCGCATGGCAATCTAAATTACACCAAAACAACAGCATCAAATATCATGTGTACTAATGTGGGAAGTGATGTAACCGACGTAAAAAAAATGATAAGGTTGAATTACTTCACAGTCTCACACCAGAGCTGATGTCAGTATTTCCTCCCTGAAGTTGCACTCATGCTCGAATCAGAACGTATAAAAAACAGACCTACAAATCTTCAAAGGAAGCTGTCAAATGGAGAGTATGATAATCAAAACCATTGCACAACTTTCATTGATGAGAACAGTGGGAATCTTGATGTGCTAATTGATAAATACCTCAATTAAAATTTACCAATCATGTGGTTGAGAACATCATCCCTGAAAATATTTCAAATGTGATATGAAAATCGATTCACATCCATAATGTGCGAGAAAAGAGTATATGGAAGCCAATAGTTCAACCCACAACGATATAGCTAACTAATACTGTCGAACTTCAGTAACATTTTATTGAAAAGATAATCATTACAGTGCCCTCGTTAACATAGAAAATGAAAATCATAATGAAGCCACCTCGTCCAGAGGACTAGATAATACTGTCAATGAAAAAAATCTACACCATTGACTGACATTACGAGCAGTGAACAGTGTTTCATCGGACCTACACACCTTAATGCAAAATGGAATGAAATTGCCCCTTCAAATGACTCAAACATGAAAAATATCAAAATTGAACATATCAACATGCGTAGCCGCAGTGACAAAATAGATGGCATAAAAGTAATGATGATAACTGAAGATGGCACTTAATGCGTCTCTGGAGCGTGGTTTAATCTAAGAATCCATCATCTGTTTGTACATAAAAAAACCTGAGCAAACACATCTGTTATGCTAGCGCCATTCTTGCCTGTAGCTATTATTATTAACAATGTAATCACGGAGCTCATGTGCCAATGTCAGTAATTTTTTTATAATAATAAGTAGATGTTAAACCTTAGAACTCTTGATCTACAACAAGTCCAGTTTGCCTCTATCGGTATTTAACTCCTGGCAATTCAGATATTTTTAACATTCCTTTCTCATTTATGGCCTCTCTCTGTTACGTGAGTTTCGATTTTATAACTAAACGACATGATGTTTACAGTTAACTACCGCAATAATTTAAACTTGATAGACTATCAACACATCACACCGAGCAATCGACCAGCATATCAGAAACCTCAACTCAAAAGTTTCTTCCCTACTCCCGTATTCAATTACGATCTTGTAGCGGTTCCGTTGAAAACCCAGTCACATTATGTTGCATTCAACTTTTTTGTAAGTTAGTGTCTTACGGTCATTTTTGATTTGTAAGCTCTGCATCAATTGTAAGAACATAACCACCGCGCGTCGTATTATCAACCAATGGTTTTCTTTCACTTAAGACTTTAAAACTCAAAGTTGCATATTCTATGATCCAGTTGTCATGTGAAAACGTAGAGAATGTAGAATATGGAGTGTTCTGTTTCTAGAAGTTTATTTAAGTCTTCCACCTCGACACCTTAAAAATAATCCTTTTGTAAGTAAATTTGTATTAATATTTTTAAAGAACCTGAAGTATGAGATGTCCTATTTGTAGAGGAGTAGGTAAATTTTATTTTGTAACTAAGAATAATTCCTTTATGAATAATTTTGCATCACTATTTCATAATTATTGAAGCCTCGGCTATGTGCATTCTTTAATAAAGAGTATGAGAGAATTTTCCCCCTGGTCTTGAACCTCTCTGTGTTGTTGTGTAATCGAGTGACTCTTCAAACTGTTGTGTTGAGACAAAACTGTACAGGTTACCTAAGTGACTTGAAACATTCGTGTAATATTGAATTATGATGTAATATACGATTATCCAACAATATTATAATATGATATTAGTAGCATTGCGCCAAATCGGACCTGATCTGTATGGAAGCAAGACTCATAATATTCCTTATTGATTGATTTGTGTTGAGGTAGGAGATGAAACACAGCACAGTAGTGCTGGAGCTCTCACCCGTGTTACTTGTTCTCCATGCTAAGTCGACCAAAGTTGTCCTGGTGTTCCTAGTGCTTCCGCTGGATACTTTTGAGAAGAATTATTGTGATGGTGAAACTGGTTACGAAAGTGAGCACTAAATTTGTTTGCCTCTGGAAAAGTAGTAAATGTGTAAATTAGAAAAAAATGTATTTATTTTCTTATTTGCGATAGAATAAATTGATTCGTATTTACCCGTATTCATTTAAGCGACTATTATTTCATGAAATTTAGCGGTAAATTCTAAATAAAATCTTACTATTCACTACTGCAACATGGTGTATTTTAAGAGAATTTTCCTCGTGAAGAGGCACGATGAGTTTTTATTACGTGGAGTTTCCAACATCCCCTCGTTGCAATGTCGCCCTTGTTTCATAATAAACAGGGCAAAAGGTTGACCTTCGTGCAGACAATTTATTTCACTCGCTCCGTGTAAGCGTCGTTATTTCGCTCGTTTTGAGTGTTTTTTTTCTGTTCGAAATGTTTGAAGAATGAACTTCTACTTTTTCAAAGAATGATGTAAAAACTTTACTTCCATTTGTGTAATGAAATTATAAAATAACAAAGGAAGAAAAATCTTATACTTCTAAATATCCAAATTAATGCAGGTAGATTAACCTACTCTAATTTTCTAGAATTATTTTCTTGTCAAGATCGACAAGACTGTATTATTTGAGCAGTAAAATACGGATTTTTCCGTATTATTTCCTCATTTTTTTATGAGCGGAAAAGACAATACAAAATACGGTTAGAGCTTAAATGTTTTTGAATAATGTTTTGCAGCTTCAGGACCAAGTTTTTAATTAATTACTAATTGATCTGGCCTCTCGTTGTTTACCTCAATTCCCAACTGGTCACAATTTATTCTCTGTACGTGCTATCATTATAACTGACGTCAGTTTCTGTACGTCCACAGTTCAGGAAAGAATATTTCAATCACTTATTCACATTTCTATACGTGATTTACTTATCTACCCAAGTCAATCTGTAAATTCCCTTGAAAAAAAAGTGAATGAAGATCTTATAGATCTAGATACCCAGAATAATGTTGGCAGATAAACCGCAATATAATTTTGTGTAATCGTGTTTTTATGGAAATTAACATGCTGTATAAGTATATCATATGCAATAAAATGATTGCAGCAGGCGTAACCCCGCGGTGTTTTTGATGTCGTTTTATTTGTGAGAACAAATTAGAATTTAATTTTTTATTTTATACATGCATGTTTCCCTCGGATTCATAGTTTGTCGTAACAAGTTTTAAATTCAACCGCGGAGAACGCAATTGTAGTTTGGTTTCTCCTCGAAATGTATCGAAGTTTCTTTAATTCTACAGCATTGGCTATTAATTTCAAAGGCGATATGAGGTGCGTTTGTCTACGCACTAATGCGTCTGATTATTTGATAAATGAATTAATTACGAGCTGTTTGAACCGTTGTAGCTTTCCACTGGCACAAAATATCGCCTGTGGGTGCACTTACACCATATGCGTTAAAAGCGCGCACATAGCTACATCTGTCTTAAGAATATGTTATGGATAGTTATCATATTTTTAGCCAAAATTTCCTGTTCTATTAAGCTAAACAAGCAACAGACTTAGAAATCGATATCTTTGTGCGGTGGATGATACCTAATTTACTCAGCAGTTACAGGAACGGGCTGCATGCGCAGACCGAAACAAAGGCGCGGAATTTATCTTTTTACATTTTTACCACTGGTTTTATGTCCTGTGCCGTCATCTTGCATTTTGACCATGTTGTTTACACTAACATGTTACTTTGACTACGTATTCTTTGTTTTTCTTCGCGTTTTTACTATTCGTGTTTAGTGGGTATTTTTATCCTTTGGTGATCACTATTGCTCACCGTGCATTTGTGTCATTCATTAAAGTTCTCGTTTGCAAACCTGATTGCTCTTCGCTTGGTTTTGGCAACCACTATGACGCACCCACTTTTTTCTCTTTGTTCTCACTTTGAAGTGAATAACTTCAAACAGATTGTGCGAAAAATTGTGTTTTATATCCGTGGAGTTCCTTTGTTCTCTTCCAGTCTTTAAACTCCAAATCATCATTTGTACGATAGGCTTCTGAGCTGATTGATGAGTTGCAATACTACAGTATCATAAAGTTAATCTCGCCTTGTAACTTATGAGTATAGTTCATATGATTTTGAATGAACATACTTAGGAAACAATATCATACCACCATCATGCCTGCACTTTCATTGCTTATTATAATCAAAGTTACTGCATCGGGCTTTCTTCCCTTAGCTTCTCACAAGAATTTTTGCTGGTTTCGATAAAATTTTAGGTGCCAATTAAACACGTTCGAGGTACTTGCCTCATGTTAGCAGCACAAAATAACGGACAATGATATGAGGCTGCTGGTTTTTAAAAACGTTGCAACCTTAACTAGACGAATGAGTCGAGCTTGCTCTTGACCATGAGTTTGAATTGAATCCTTAGCTAGTTTATAACTGGTTGATTCCATCTGACGCTTGGCGGGTGTTCCTCATTAGTATGGACACAGAATTTACCTCCCTCTTCAAACGTCAGTGTGTGCGGGTGTGTGGATTTCATGTCTTGAAAAGCTGTTGCCTCTCTGACATGGGATGTCTATAACTACTAAGTCCCATATTACAAGTGTGTTTGTATTCTGTATTCATATTGAAACTGAGTTGTGTTCATTTCGCATTCAATTCTTATACATAGCTGATTCTAAATCATGTCCTTAAAATATTCCAAACATACAGCTTGTACATTGCGAGCATTTGCCATACTTTTCTCCTTGGCAATGACGTCAGAAATTCTCAGATGTTTGACTTGAAATTAGAAGCAAAATGGAGCATGAATGTGCGCCCTGACTAGAACTCGATTCCGCAACAAATGTTCGTGACTAGGCCTCATCGAGCCCCCAGACGCAATTATGTAGAGATCCATATGACAGTCCAGCTAAAGTGCATGATAAAAAAATTTATCATGGCATACACGTTTGAAGGAGATTGCAATTCATGTTGTATTACGACCAGTTAGTTCATTTTGCCTAACTGATGATGTCACTTAAAAGAAGTATTTTCTTCATTCTGGTATTCCTAGAAAGTTCGAGTTCACGATTTTTTCAAAGGCTTCATATAAACTATTTTTATCAAATAGAGCTCTCTTCAACAGTTGAAATTTAATGATTTTTTCCAGTTGCATGTGATACTTGAGTCACTGGACCTTGGGATTTTTTTTCGCTCCTCGGAGAAAATTAAACTGCGAAAGTTTTATTGTATCGGCCGATAATGAAAGAAATATTCACTCTGGTGATAGTTATTATTTTTTGAGTTTTGGCACTGTTTTTGTTTTCCAGTAAAAACTACAATTAAAATGAGTCTAAAAAATTGCCTGTACATGAAAGTTTCGGTTCAGGAAAAGAAATATATGTATTATATTTCATGTTCAGGTAATATTTAGAATTATAGGTAGGTCTATAGTGCAGTATCTGCTGTCCATTCCACTATAGGTATTATAAATGTAATGGAGAAAATTAAAAAACGTTGATAGTAATTTCTTAATACTGAAGAAATATCGTCCTTCAATGCACATACAGGAACAATGGTCGGAACTCAATGATGAACGGAACTGCGATGAGTGACTACGTCTTTGCAGTATTTAATGGTTGAGGACTTTTATGACGGCGTTTTAAGAAATATTGTTATCCACTAAAGAAAAATATTCTAGCCATTGAATGTTGAGAAACAGTCCACTTTTTTTACTGAAATAAATGGAGAGGAATAGTTGACTGTTTGCGTTGGAGTTATTACCTCTTCCAACGTGTGACTTCGCGTGGACTCAGGCAGTGAACATGAACTTTGTAGTCTTTTTTATGAGTAGTGATTCATATCTAATGGTCTTGTGCGGTTCAGTGTTTGGTATTGTGGTTTTATTAATAAGTATAGTGCACTTTCATTATGAATCATTATTAATATGCACATACCTAGCATTCTCGTAGTTATTTTTTGTAAATTTTATATAACCTTACAGTATTGTTTGTAAGTTCTTTTTCAAATATGAATTGCTAATTCTAAATAAAACATTGAAGTTTACGTTCACTGCGGTATCACTTGTTTCTTGCATAAAGGTTTGCTGCAGCTAAATATGTATATGTAGTTGGCCTTTCGTTTCCTTTAAACAGGGTGCTACATGAGAGGTCGCGAGGGAGGCATACATGCATATAGAACAGTATTTCATGGATTATTCATGTGCAGACTTGCACTAAAGCTGCTCTGCAAATCATGTTGTTTGCATGCTAAGTTGAGTTCTACATGCGAATTAAATGCACGAATACATAGCTTTCAGTTGTGTTTATACGCTGACCTGGAAGTCGATGAATGGGAGTTCAGTAAAAACTATTTTGCGTTGTTCCAGTGCGCGTTGCTGGAACTGGCGATGATTGTTCCGGTCGATCTGCCTCGGATGTTGGAACTACAAACGTCCATGTGAAGGCTTCTTTAGTCCTGGGTGTCAGTAAGCTAGGTTTGATTATAACGTCGTCCTCTAATAGCTCTAACTGGAATTAAAATGGGTGCAACTATGAAAACACAAGCCGTGCTGGGTAGTTTGTTTGCAAGGAATTGAAGTTTGTGTGTCTTTGATGTTCGTTACTCAGTGTGTCGCCACAAGAACGTCCTTGTTGGTCGTTGAAAGTAGACTTATGCTCCTAAAGAAGCGGTAGTAATTCCATAAGAAAAAACCGTAGTATCTGTTGTCTGTAAGCTCCGAGACAGTTGTTATAAGAACAATGGTCCATAGAAAAAAGAGAGATTCTTGGCTCTTTGGCTCTTCTCCGACGGTTATCTAAACTCACTAAATTATTGAAGGAGGGGAAAAGTTTCACATAGGTTTCCTTGGGTTTCAACTGTTGAACTACGAGGACGGTTCGACGGTTCATTTTTTAATAACGGATGAAGACAACAAAAAAATATCACTTCTTTTTCATACTCAGTAGCACACGCTACTAAGTTCATTTTATTGAAGAATTTATTGCTGAGTGTTCTACGCAATTGCCAATACCTACCCTTGCATTTATTCATTTTCTCATGTCAGTATTATATGTACTTGCCTTCAGTGCAGTGAAATCTACACTCCTGACTGTGACCTACATCTTGCGTTTTACGGGGGAAGCTCAAATAAAATAAAAACTGGAATCTTCAAGATGTTGCTACCGAGGCCTCCATGTTTCTACTACAATTCTGAAGGTTTCCTTACGTTGGGCGAATAGTTGAACGTGAATCGTTAAATTTTCATTGAGAATACAAAACTTAAGTTGAGGACGGTTCTGTAGTTTCTTTTCTACCTTTTTTGAGGCTGTTTTCTAGTTAATTTCTTGCCCCATACTTATGCGTCTGTTCTCGAGTGACGCAGAGCAGGCAACGTACAAGACACACCCAGTGACCTTGAACTCGATTAGGAAACGCTTCCCTCCATATTATAGTGCCTTCGTTTTTACTTGATGGTCAGTACATCAAATGAATGGGCCAGCTAATGACTCTTTACCTTATAAATCTCATGGTATCAGATTGCAGTGGATGCTGTCAGTAAGGATGAGTTGATGAGTTGTGGGTAAGGGAAGTTACCGGTTGCATTTCTCGTTTATTTCGTGCTTTGGTCTTAGTTTTTTGATGAAGTGAGTTATGGTAGAGCATTCAGTTTGCTTTCCAGACTGGTAGCACGATGAACATAATGAGCTGTAAACGTTTTTAGAATTTTGCTATGTAAATTTAACTTCTTCGCAGGCTACTAAAACATCATGCAGAGTGAATTTCCGTGTAAAATACATCTTTATTGGACCAGCAAGCTTCATAAAACTGAAATTGGACTGCTAAACGCATCAGGTTTAGATCCAGTAATTTTCATGCTAAATAAATTCTATAATAAAATAAAGCAAAACAAAAAATGCCTTAAGCCATCGTAAAATCGACAAATTGAGTATTTAGCTCTTCCAGGGTCACTTAGCGATCGACTGAGGGGCACAGCCATCGATCACTTATCAGAGACAAGAGATATGTATGCAGTATAATAAATGGCTTAACCTTCTTTGCGGATGGTTCTGAATTGCCGGTAATATGAGCAGTCTCAATGCTATTGTTGCTGTATAAGGGTAGTGGAGGTAATCCTGATTTGTTAATCCGAATGTTACGTTTATTTCTATTTGAATAATTTGGAAACCTGTGAGACTTTTCTAATTCTTATTCTCCTGCAGAACTTAGCAAGCACTCGGTAACCGAACAGGTACGCGGGCACTATGTTTAAGTTAAAAAAAACAGCAAAGTTTTGTTATATGCCACGCTTCTGCAGAGCTGGTCCTACATGTATACTTAGGTATTCTTCCCTGACAGATTCGTCGGAACCTGTGCGTCCAGCTTGGCATCTTCGTATGCAAATTCAAACGAATGCGTGCAGTGTTCGATGACGCAGTACTCTGACCTCCGAAAAAATATGATATTTTTTAGTTTGATTGCGTATCCTTTAGGTCCTGAGTGTTCCAAAATGAGTTGGGTTTGCCAATTTAGTTCTCTCACATCGATATGAGTGCAGGGAAAAATTAAAGTACGTTCAAATTAATATTACTGCTCTATCAACTTTAAGTTGCATATAGTTTAAATCAATCGGAAGTAGAAGTAACGTGTGAAGCTTTGCTCCACATACCTGTTATGACGATGCAATTGTTTCATAGTGGTCATACGCTGCTATTCATGAGCAGTTGGATGACTCATATCTTGTGACTCCCGATGTTTGGCTGTAGGTCAACCTGCATTCCACTCGAATGCATTTCCACTTCCGCATTTTTCATCCTTACTTCGAGTTCGTGCATTAGATGAGTAATATTCCTTGTGGAAAGTATTGACTCGACTAATTATAACTCGCGCTACTAGACAAGTCAACAACTTGAATACTAGGTGAAGTGCTTGCGTGGCAATAATGTTTCGGATTTATTAAATGAAAAGTGAGTAAAACTGAGTATACCGAGCTTTGAAGTCGATAATAGAAACTCAAGTGGCGAGTGGATTTCTTTTACAGCTGGTACTCCGCATGTGAAGCTGATACAGTTTCATTTGCATGAGAAAACAATGGATTGTACTGATAAGAACTTGACGTAAAAAAGAACTGCTTTGGAATGATAGACCTCGGAGCTCTGCTGTTAACAACACGACGCTCTGGGTTTAGAGTGTTGAATAACATTCCCAATATTTTGGCGCTCAAAATGATCGTTAATGTTTACTTGTGACCAGTACATGAATGTGTTGAGTTGGCAGTCCTCTTCATTGCCACATATATATAATTAGAATTTTAATCAACTAACGCCAACCATGATTCATGAGAGAAACTTTGGTATAACAAGCATATGTACTTACGGCTCGCTTACGGCGCCTCTTGGGTGATCTAACATTGCTACTCCACTATATTGTTTTATGTCCTTGTGCTCGTCCTAACCTTCGCTGAATCTTAGAAAATTAGTTCATAAGCTGGGCAGTGATGTCAGAAAGCGGGACGATGACGCTGCAAATCATTATTGTAGCCAAAATATAAAAACAATTTATTGAATTGCGTATTAAAATGCTTCAAAACGTTTCTAAATGTCTTTCAGGTGTTTTAATGTGTTTTTTTTCTTTAGGTCAATAATTTTTTATAACATGAAGGTGCTCGATATCCGTAGGCAAAAACCATTCTTGCCTCAATTGATTTAGCTCATTTCAGTGACAACGCAAGTTGATAAGCGAAGAAACGTTGTGAAGTGATTCCGATCTTAGTATCACACAAAAAAAAACGTAGAATTCATTATTAATAACCGCTGAAGTTAGAATCAAAAGATAAAGACCAAAGATTGTGATCACTCAGCGCATGCTGGATATTTTGGTATGATAATAGCATTGCAAGTCTGCCAGCATCCTGGTGGGGTTCGGACTTTAGGTTGGTTTTCAAGTGGCGACCTTGTTGCTTTTCTACGATTCGTTTGTGTCGCTGGGCTGTGTTCATTGTGAGCTTAATGGTTCTGTTGTGACTTAATTCTAGTTTCAGTTTCTGATTCAGTGATCCATAAACAGACGAAATGGAACCTTTTTTCCAGTTATTTTGAAATTTGGCTACTTGTGTTTAACTCCTGCAAAGTACATTAATGATTTCATGAGCTGATGTTGACCACCACGCAAAAAATTTCTTACTAGACATTTTCTTGTTCCGAGAATAGGTTCCCTGTACTTTTGATTCGTCTTACTGAATCTAATTACAACATAAGCGTTTGTGATAAGCTGCATTACCTGCCATTCGTTTAAAAATTGCTTAACATCGATAAAAGATCGTAGTGAATACTATAGTTTGCGTAGTAACTTACATATTTTGTAATACAAATGATCGATCATTGGGCTTCTCAGGTCAGCTTCATTTGTTTGAGTTGTATTGTCGTCAAAATTTCGGTTGATACTTATTTCTTGAGCAGATATCAATACCCCATTACACTGCTTTGAAGCTCCAGCCAGTTCTGACATGAACACAACCCACATTTGTCACAGGATCTCTAGTTTATACTGCAAGTGTATGATAGACTAATACTCTGTTCAAGACAACTAACATGTCGGCGCTTGAACCTGCATTATCAATAATTCAGGTATTATATATTATAATACAGTCATCGAATAAAGACATCATTCACATCGAGATGCATTAATTTAAGCAGCGCTCGGCTTGATTTTGTTGTCTGAATTGCGGCAGAAGTCAAACACGTTTCCAATAATTAAGAGTCATTGTTAGCGTCAATGTTTCTATGAGGTAATGAGGCAATAAGTTATTATCCAATCTTGAGAACTGATATACTGAATCTTATACAACATACACCATGTATTTTATAAAATGCAATTAACGGGTCAAACTTTTTGTTGAAGCAAACTCTACCGTAAAAGTTCTGTGAGTACCGGATGTCCATAAAATTTCTTGTAAAAGTTTCTCTTAAAGTCTCAACAGCACCTCTTTCACAAACAGGATCACTAAAATATACAAATGCAAAATGTGATGAAAACTTTAATAAATACTGAATACAATAGAACAAATCTGAATAAAATATATTTTGTCAAATCGTAAAGATACTTTAAGGACACCCTGTGTATCATGTTTCGTAATTCGTATATACATTACTGTTTATCTACTGAATTTGTGCTATTTTCAGTAATTAACACGTTTCCTGTGATGGGACCCACCGGTGGGTCACTTGGGTTAGGTTCTGTAATTTTTTCCAAGTCTTTTAGTGATTATGTGTACAAAGTAAAGATTTGCACCGGCTAGGCAATCGAAGGAAACGCGTTAAACTAATAATGTTCTGCAAGAATGACATTTTTCAAGCTTGTTCTTTTTATGATCGTGTGTGGGACCTTGGAGCAGTTGCTAGGTTAGGTTCTGGGAGTTTTAACTTCTGCTTGCAATGATGAAGTGACTGTGGGATTTCAGACAAGTGCTTGTAAATTTGAACACCTCTTCCTGGACCTCAATTTTAGGCAGTAAGACTTCATATGCTTGTAGTCATGAATCATCGATTTTCTTAGATCTATGATGCTATTGCTAAATTGTGCCACCCTTTTTAATTGTTGATCTCTGTGTTGTATATCTGTTTAATTTCACAACTTATCTTATTACAATTCTGCTTGTTCGTTCCTCAGTTAGTTAGTTAGTACGTTACGCTTTCGTCGAGTTTGCCGTATCATAGCTACCGAATTTGGCAGTGTAAGATTAAAAGATGGCCTTTACATGCATTGATATGTTTGACATTTTATATGAACTTCTCCTAATTGTTAAGACATACATATATTTAATCAGAGAACCATAACTTACATAAAAAACTGCCACATTGGAGCAAAGATTGGAAGCTGCTCGCTATAGAATGAGACTCTACAGGCAGAGAATAAGCAACGGTAGGAAATCCTTGAGAGGGAGAGGCAACGTCAGCAAGTGAGGCGAGATGCAATGAACGATGTACAGCCTGAAAAGTACCGCGAGCAGCAAAGGAATTTATCACAGCAAAGAGCAAAAAATATGGTTGAGGTACAGCGGGCACAGTACCTCCAGCAGCAAAGAAATTTATCCCGGCGAAGGAGGCAAAATATGGATGAGGAACAGCGGGTACAGTACCTTGAGCGGCAGAGAAATTTATTTCAGTAAAGAGAACAGAACATAAATGAAGAAGACAATGAATTATCATCAAAACCAAAGAGAGATATAGGCAAAGAAGTGAAAATATGAATCCCTGTGAAGTTAACCATTTATGGCAAAATCAACTGCAAAGACAGTGCATTAGAAGAAATGGACCAGTTGTTGACACAGTTAATGTTATTGATATAGAACCATTTGACTTTGGTGAAATGAATGTGAGTATTGTGATGCACTTAGATTTAGGAATGAAGTTAAGAACTGTTGCCACAATGGAAAAGTGTGTCCCTGCATTACAGCCTTATCCTGAGGCCCTAAGAGATTTACTTAAGGGAAATGATCAAGAATCTACTGCATTCCGAAAAAAACATCAGGAATTACAACTGTGCATTCTCCTTTCCGTCTTTTGGAGTCAAACTGTGCGTTCCTCCTGGAAGAGATCTCTATTGCTTCCGCATCCAAGGTCAGACTTATCACACAACGACAAATCTGTACCCTGGTGATGGTCAACCGCAATAAGGGCAACTGTATATTATAGAGGCGAACCTCACCCCGTTCTCAGCCACGCACAATCATATGTGGCATTTTCAAGAGCATGCAAACTCTCACACGTGAGAGTTAAGATAATAGACACTGATAAACAGGGAAAGAGAAGAGGACGAACTGTAATAAAGAATATTGTCTGCCAAAAGGTGCTGGGCTGAAGGAGTACATTAAAAATTGTCGATTACAATGTGATTTTATTATTTGTATTGAACTATGTAACACAATATTACTTTCTGAGTATTTATTTGTATCTATTATTTTATCTCATTTGTGTCAGTTCTAAATATATATATATATAATGGTGATTACTACTTAATCTACGTTTTAATTGCTACTCTTTATTGCCTTGAGTAGCGCAATGTAGTGAGGTCTCTGGCTTGTGCATGTTCTTGTGACCATACATGCGCTCTTATGGAACCTCCAGTACTTCACTCGACGTAAATTGATCTAGTGACTGTTCCTGGAAGAGATCATTCTGTGTCACATTGTTTTCTTCTCGCTCGACTAACACATTTTGTATGTGACCTCCAGTACGTGTGTCTTGACACTAACGAGAGAAAGTGTGAGGAGGGCCACGAAACAGCTCAATATGCTTCATATTTAAGAAGGTAGCATCGGTACTATTACTTATCGTAGATATTGAACATTTCAAAATAACCATTGTTTTAAGCATCCGGAAGGAACCATGAGAGTTTTATGCAATAGAAAAAAATTCCCACGGCTTAATTATACTCGAAGTAACAGAGTTGTTGAGGAAAGACTGACTAGATTTCTTGTGTAACTGTTTTTTCCCATGCAATAGAGATGTAAAGCTCCGAGATTCGTAGGTCCAGACACTGATCCAGTACATATATTTAAAGATTTTACTTTCAGTTTTTGAGGCCAGCTAGAAGATGAGTGAAGAGAAATAAGCAAACAATTAGTTTGCAAACTGCTATAATTGTGATTTGCCATCCTACCATTGAGGGTTCTGTGGTCTCGCCCACGTATTCAGACGCCGAACAGTGTTTTAAATGACACTGGAATTGCTACTTTTACTGAAATTATCTTTGCAATTAAGATAGGATGTTGTTTTAGATAAGTTAATATGGCATGCCAAAATATAATTGATGCCTTAATAAGGTTTACAAAAAAGCTTTTTCAACATCGTTAATTCTATGTGCGTTTCATATGTGCTTTTTGAGATGCTCAGTATCAGTGTTGAAGCATTCTGGCGATGCCTACGATATGGTGAAAATCTATTTACCTAGCAATTTTTGCTCATTCAATATACCATAGTGCACAAGCAGTTGTATTAGTAACCAAGTTTTGGTCTTGATTTCACAGTGTGAAGTAGTTTGGTTATCTCTGCTCACAACGTTTGTTCCAACAAACTGAATTATGGCTTACTAATTTACTCCAGCGTTGCATGATGTAGTTGTGTGGAGCGTGTTTCGAGGGAACAGTGAAGAAAAAAGCTCAATTTTGCGTAGGTTTCTTGAAGACTGAATAAAATTGTATATAAAAAAATGGCTTCCCCATAAACGGTTAGAAAATAGGCTGCTTCACTAATCAAACTTTAAGTTAAATTTTTGTTGCACAAGGATGTACAAGCCTTCCTTTCTTTTTACTTCCGCTCACAGATTAATCAGTGCTTAAAATGTCATTCAGGTGCGGCACAAATTCCTTACCGCTCTTTCTACTGAACTTTATCGTGTCAGTCTAGGGTGAAGTTGATAGAACTTTTATACCTTCCGGTACCTTGCTTTTGCGCGTTTCCTGACAAAAATTCTGATTTTTGTGAAGTTTTCTCTACGAGGGTTCTCGAAATGCAAGGAAAAAATGTCTCTGAACTCGGATTTACGAGCTCGTGTTGGTCGCTGCGACCTATTAGTGGAACTGTTGCCTCAGGCCGGACTGAGTTTTACTTCGTAAATGTCATCGTTTGCGCGGTCAGTCTTGGTCATGAGTGGAGGTGTTACGTATCATAACTACCACTCGCCACTGCAACAGCTGGGATAAAAAATTCAGAACTTCGCTGAAAATTTGCTAGAGGGAACTGTGTGGAAGTGTATTTTGGGGAATGAAAGCTACTTGCGTGAACAGAAAGTATGTCGACAATGTGTGTTGGTAAATATATCTTGCGGATGTTGCGTTCCCCAGTGAAGTCCCAAGCTCCACGTGAAAAAATCAGCAATGTGTAATTATTGCTTGAATTCATTGTAGGCTCATTTGTATTTATTGCTTCTTTTTCTTTGTAAAATCTCTATTGTGTGGTCGACCTCTTTTCGAAGTGACTTCATTGCCATTTCTTCGTCCTTATCAATTCGTTTTTATAGGATTCTTCTTTTTGTCGATTATAACGGCTGAAACAATATAGCGCTATTATTTTGCAATTTGAATTAAACCTCTACTGAATTTCTCGGTCTTAATGCACTAAATTGAGCTAAAATGCTGCTCAAACTGGCGAATACAAAATTGTTAATGACTAGCAGGCCTACACGTGAAAATTTACGTGTTTTGTTACTGAATTGTTTAGTTTGATATGCCTGTGGACGTGGGCTTTGCGAAGAGGTTTGCACATAGAAGGATGTGCCTTGGGTATCTACAATACAATCTTGACAATACATGTATACCCTACCGAATTTTTTCCTATCTAAATCCTCAGGAGCGTGACAGAGAGACGGACCAAGCAAGCAAGCAACAAACTGTGTATCATTATATAGTGGAATTTCCTGTATGGCCCTTATTAACAAACTAATACACCTATACGTGAAAATTCACGCATTTTTACTGAATTATTTCAATTTATTTGCTAGTGGACGCGGGTTTTGTGAAGAAGTTTCCATACTAAAGGAATTTCCATACTGAAGACTATGTCTTTGGTATCCACAATACAATGCTTACAGTACATGTATACCCTACCGAATTTCCTCCTATCTAAATCTTTAAGAGCTTGACAGAGACGGACCAAGCAAGCAAGCAAGCAAGCAAGTAAGCAAGCAAGCAAGCAACAAACTGGATCATCAAACCAGGAGCCTGTACTCCGAATATTTAGCCTCTACTCCGAATATTTAGCCTCTACTCCGCGCGAAGTTTCAACAGCTACGAAAAAATTCAACTGAAAAAATATGCGAAATAGTTTATGTACGACAGGATCAAAAGCTCTAATACAGTACAGTATTTTGATTTTCGAATATATGTTCCAGAAACTATATTTGCTATCATAATTTAGGAATGAAGTTTCATGGTATCTCATCTTGTTATTCGTAAACGAATTTTCTCCTATCCAAATCCTTAAGAGCCTGACAGAGAGACGAACCAAGCAAGCAAGCAAGCAACAAGTTGTGGGTTATTATACCGTATATCCCAGAAAAACCCGAACCGAGTATTTATTTTCCGTATCAGTAATACCATCATAAGAATACCATAAGCATTTAATTTCTTATGATGGTATTACTGATACCATCCATCATAAGAATCCTAGGTATTCTTATGATGGTATTACTGATACGGGAAAATAAATACTCGGTTCGGATTTTTCTGGGACATAAGGTATAGCGGGATAGTGAAATTTCCTGTAATCTTTAAGAGTGGAGGATTATGATCAAGGTGTAGCATAGATACTGCAATTTATTGCTGAAGGGTGGGATACGCATAGATACACAGTTACAATCGTATTAATACATACAGTGTAGGGAAAAATAATAACACATTGATTAAATCGCCAGATTGCACATTTATAGACCACGTACAATTACGAAAATTGGACTATATATAAACGATAGTATAAAAAGGTTAATAATATATCTTAAACACACAAATATTTAAGAGAAAAAATATATAGGAACTTGAACAATAAATACGTGAACAAAAGTTTACAACACATTTCAAGGTATACATACATAATACTTCGTTGCATAGCCCTTATTATTAATTATGGCTTCGAAATGTTTATAGTAGTTCACTACCAGCCTTTTACAAGTTTCTGGCGTGATCTTATTCCATTCTTCAATACAAATTTCTTTGAGTTTAGTAATGTTATTGGGACCTCTCTTCCGAATCTTCACTTTCAATTCCCTCCACAAGCTTTCGATCGGATTTATGTCCGGGGATTGACTTGGCCATTCTAAAATGTTTATCTTCTTCATCCTCAACCATTCCTTGATTTTGTTTGCAGTATGCTTTGGATCGGTCTTGTTGGAATTTTCATCCACGTTTCAATTTTAACAAACGAGCTGAAAGTAGAAGTTGCTTTTCCAATATTTCACGATATTTCCTGCCATTTATGGTTCCGTCAATGATGTGAAGTTTACCTACCCCTGATGAGCTGAAACATCCCCACACCATGATTGAGCCACCTCCAAACTTAATAGTGGGTATGATGCACTTTGGTTTTTCTCTTGGTTTTGTTGCCTCCAAACATGGTTTGTGCTGTTTCTCTCAAATAGTTCGATTTTGGTTTCATCTGACCACAGTACTGAGTTTCAAAACGCTGCTGGCTTGTTCAAATGGTCGTTGGCGTACTTCAGCCTGTCCTCGACGTGACGTTTCTGGAGAAGAGGTGTCCTACGAGGGGTGCGGGAGCGAAGACCTTCACGGCGTAGTGCCCTACTGATCGTTTGTTTGCTGGCTTCGATCCCAGATGCCTTGAGATCATCCTTCAATTCTTCACGAGTAGTTTAAGGCCTCTGCACTACTTTTCGGACCAATTTTCGAGCAGCACGGTCGTTAATCTTCCGTGGACGGCCAGTTCGAGGCTAGCTGAGAGTCGTATTCTGGTATGTCCACTTACGTATTATGGTTCCACCCGAGACTATAGGAACACACAGTTGTGCACTTATCTTCCGATATCTCAAACCTTCATTATGGAGCTCCACAACACCTTCGCGAAGACCTTGGCTGACATCCTTATTCATACCCATGCCTCCGACCTTTC
Organism: Trinorchestia longiramus; assembly: GCA_006783055.1. Classification (NCBI taxonomy): domain Eukaryota; kingdom Metazoa; phylum Arthropoda; class Malacostraca; order Amphipoda; family Talitridae; genus Trinorchestia; species Trinorchestia longiramus. Next base: position 611,903 of record VCRD01000027.1, read on the forward strand.
AGAACGAGAGCTGCTGTACCAATGACACGCTATTGGAGATGAATGCTGATGAAAGTTCGGTTGCCAAATAGTAGAATGTATTAAAACATTGTGGAATAATCTTACAATAATTTTCATGCATACTATCGAGAAAAAAGTCGGGTATTGTAATAAATAATAAATAATCCGTATTTATTATACATGTTCTTATATATTTTTTCTACTAAATATTTGTGGGTTTTAGATACATTATGAACGTTTTTATACTATTGTTTATGTATAGTCTTATTTTTTAATTGTACGTGGTCTATAAATGTGCAATCTGGCGATTTAATCAACGTGTTGTATTATTTTGCGCCCACTGTAGATCAATTTACTGCTGTTGTATTGATTGAATGAACTGTAGAGCCCATATTTAATTCCTACAATCCCTAAATCTTCAAAAAAGGAAAATAATTTTCCCCGATAAATATTCGCTTCATCTGTTACGTATTTCCTTTCAGTAGTTATTACCGTAGGCCCAGTATGACAGGATTTTCCCTGCGTTTGTATGATTTCGAGGCCAAACGCTGCAGCCCGTTTATTTCAAGAATCAGAGGAGTACCTTACTAGACACGGATGTTACAAGAACTTACCACCTTCACAAGGTTTATTGAAGGAACAGTTGTACTCTCCAGGTATTGTACCAATAGAATATTGTGACAGTGACTTCTGTAGGGGCATGTTCCATTGCATGTGCGTCATTTCGAAGTATCAATTATTGAAGGTTGACTTTGACGGGTAGTTTGAAGAGGATGTAGGGCTACAAAGTTGTTGTCCTTCAGTCTTTTTGGAACTACATGACATTAGATAATACTCTCATTTCTGTTCTTTCTGGTACAGTGTTTCTAGTTCTTAAAATGTTCCTGAACTCTATGAATTGTATAGCTTTTCAATGGTTCTTCTCCTCTCAAATCTAAAAGTGTGAAATATTATCAGCTTGGGCAAAAACTTGTCTGGAATCGATAGATGCGTAGAAATAATTTCAACTTATTGTGATCCCGTAGGTTCTCCAGTAATATACTGAAATGCATTGGTTTTATTGTTTTTTGAATCAAGAGAATACGTACTGCTGGAGAGTCTTTTGTACAATACCTTAACACATTGACTCCGAAGTGGTACGTATGTGGACCACTTACGTTAGGTTGTGTAATTTTTTCAGATCCTTCTAGTGACTATGCGTACAAAGTGAAGATTTACACCGGCCAGACAATCTGAAGCAACGTGTTAAAAAGACAACATCCATATTTCTAACGTTAGAGGCCACTACATGACGAAGGCAATGATATTGAAATGTCTTTCTCAGGTATTGTATTCACTTTCTGGAATCCCCAAAAAGATCTTCACGTATATTTGTTATTTAGAAGAATATGAAAGACTTCTTTTGGGGTTCTTGACATGCTGTTCGTCAGTAATGAACATCTTAACGTGTGACACTGAATATTTCCCGCTGCACAACCATCTTTCTATGCCTTATTAGGTAACTCGTTGTTGAAAATAGATAGTACGAGTGGAATCAAATTTAGGCTACTGATATGAGTCTGATTTTTAGTACTTAACTTTACTTTACAATTAACAGTGAGCGTAAACTGCATTTGAAGTTTGACAGTTCTTCCCCGAGCAACGTGTTGATAGTAATGCCACAAGTGTACTCAATTTGTGAGGCTGTACAACGTCACCATAGTGACATCCACACAATCATGAGTGAAACTTTTCCTTTTGTAACGGCCCTACTCTGTTTTATCCTCTACGTTATTAGTTATTTTACGGATTATAATAAACACTCAGTAAAAAGAACTACTTTTCATGTTACACAACTGATAGACCGTCTGAACTATGTTTCTCATGTGAAGTTTAATGGTCCATGGAAGCATTTCAAGGCCAGCAAATGCGTAGGGTCAACCCTGAATATCCACGAGGGTCGTACGTGTTTCCATTTTGTGATACACGACGACGACAGGCGCTGCCCGCACACCGTGACAGCGTGGCGACCGTTCGACTTCGTTAAATGTTGTGGTGACGGAGGCTTAGCTTTGATGCTGACAACTACATTAACATGTGGAGGCTTAGGTTTCCAACTAGTTAAAATGTATTAGTGTCATATCTTACCATCCGGAGTAGTAGAAATATCTTCTCTACTGACGGGCACTTGAAGTCAATAGTCATGACTGCTTTGTTTATTTACTAGAATGAACTCTGTCATGCCCTGGCATCTGAAGTAGTAAAACCAATATATGTTCTCAATTGACAGACTGTAAAAGTCAACCGTCTTTGTTTATTGTAATTTATCCGAATGAATTATGTGTTGATGGGGCAATTAAAAGCTTGTTCTCAGCTCTCTAAGACTCTGACTAAATAAGATTTACTACAAATTCTTGATTTGGCACTGAATCGGTCGTATTAATTAAAGTAATTACACTGAATTATTAGACAAGTAATCGGTCGTCAATTTGCTCTGACACATTTTACTCATTGTTCATGTCTTGAACAATGTTTTCAACACGTTCTCTCAAACGTTTTTTCTTGGCCAATGTGTGGTTATTCCTGCATAATATTAAAGGATTTTGTAATGCCTAAGCGCCGAAAATAAATGACGGTAACGTGATGCCTGATGTCTTGTGCGTTAACATAACTTCTCTGGATACTGGACAATATTTCAGGGCTTATGTACTGGACACGACTTCTATTGAGACTTTCATTACAAGTTGATGCAATTCTGCCCCATGATCGACAGGTTTGATCGCGGAGCTGACTATTCAAGTCTAATTTACTTTATGAGTGGTAGTGCGCATGCGTCTTTTCCTTCATATATTCGTTTGACTTCAAGAATGAAAAATGAAATACTCTTTCTTTACGTGTACTAAGCAAGGTCGAGCAAGGTTCAAAGAAGTCTACCTGCAAAATACAGTTTAATTTACTCATATGTTGGTGGGTGAAGAACATAAGATACCTCATGTACGAATGATCATACACGAAGGATTAAACTGTTAAATTCTAATGAAAAGTGGCTTATAAATTTTGATTTTTGGTCTAGGTAAGTTGTAAAACCTGAGGCCTGTGTAAGGAGGCTCAAGCCTGATGTAGTAGAAAATAATTTTGAAGCCCCTGATCTCTTTTTGCCGATCTGCTACCAAATTTTGGTGCAAAGATCCCCAGCTGGGTGCTTATGTACCTTGGATAACATTGAGTTCATGTGAAAATCTTTATATATCGCTCATGTTAATGTTTCTTTTTTCAAAGCGATTGTTGCATAGCATCGGAAATGCATTAATTTTCATTAGAAATCTGAGAAGCTCGAAGCCTTGATTCCAGGTTTTCTAGTTTATTTAGAACAAACCAGATTTTGTACCATAAAAATAATCGCTAATTTCTTAGGGGTTTGTAAATAAAGAACGCTCATTTGTAGGGGGGAAAAGATGTATCGTTTCTCTCAATGTATCATACAAAATTCTTACTCGTTTTTCGCTCGTTCATTTGACATTGTGTGCGAATATGTGAAGGCACCAAAATGCACTTGTGTTTTATCCTTAATACCATAAACTAGCTCATCAGTCTTTCCAATAAATGCGGAAAATAACATGATGTGAGGTATGCTTAAGTGTGCCTTTAGAATTTCTAATTTATTCAAATTTGGAGTGTCATCCTTACCTAAATCCAGTGTTACCCAAGAAGTAATTTTGTTGAAGATTGTTTATGTAAGTAGTATTTGAAATAACTTGCGCAACTTGGTTTCCAACGGACAAGAAACAATGACACCAAATGCCGCTATTGTCAATCTGGAATGACTTCAGATCCCCTAAAAATTTTCTTCGCAGTCTTCCAAAGGGATTAAATGTATGAAAGTGAGAACAGAATGGAGCGCCTAGCATGAGGTTATGCTGTGGCATTGAAGAAGAATTAACCCATGCAGCTGCCATGCTTACAGTAGGATTGTGTTACGCTGTGCTCAATTTTTTTGTTCCTGTAGACCTTATGGCGCCGATACCTCAGCCGGTTCTTAAATGTTTTTTTTTGTGTCTGTCGTACCTCCTTAAGATTGATATCGCAGATTCAAATGAAAAACCATCATTGGAACACGACTCCCTTGCTGTTTAGACAGAAAAATTTTCACCTTTGGTTATTAATATGTGCAGGCGGCCGTACAGCTCACGACCTTTAAGAAATGCCATTCCTTTTTCCTTCCTGTGCTCCAGTGCTCGACGTTTTACGAGTGTGACTTTTTCCCGTGTAGTGATACTTGCACTTCACTAGTTTGTCGATGCTCTGACATTTTTTCGAGTCGTTTTGTTCTGCTTCCTTACATTTATAAGCATGGAGGTACTGACGAAGACTTACACTGTGACAATTTGTGAATTCAGTGGGATTTTTGCCGAATTCTTTCGTTATCTAATCTAATCTAATCTAATCTAATACTGAGAATGACCGGACGGAAGCTTTTAATTTCATCTTTCGGGCTTGCTGACCATCAAATTCTCTTTATTTTCAGCTTTAACTTTGGACTGGACTCCCAATAACCTTGTCCCCTTTAGCGGTCAGATTCAATTCTTTTATAAATTTTACCTACATTCCTGGGCACATGCGCCGTGTTGGGTCAGCTAGCTGTCTCGTATCTATGATACTTAGTGTGCATTAATCCGCCACCCGATCCATGCTGCGTTGCTGATCTTGAGCGCCTCTTCGGCACGAGTTGCGACTCATAACTCTGTGGTCGACATCAGAAGCGTGACGCTGCCGCGCTGTTATCAAGAACATCGGTGCCCGGCCGCCGCCTTGTTTGGTGGCTTCCATCATCTTGGTTTTGGGTTTGGTGGCCTCGATCATTTTGCTCTACGTACTTGCTATGGTGGGGCATGAGTCGTATTGGTCGCGGACATTAGCAATGCTGCGTTTCAATTTTTCGTAGAGGTTTGTGGCCTTGGACCTTTTGAAATATGGTTTGCCGGGTCTAGAAGACCGGCTGAGATCTCGTGAAGATAATGCTGACCTTGAATATCTTGCAGCCCGTTGCACGAGGTTTAGGGTGCGACGCAGAAGTTACGACGAAATACAGTTCGCCGTATACTGATCTGGGAAAATACATATATTATATTGCGTGAAACCTACTGAGTTTGTAATGAAACGTTAAATTAAAATTCATTAGTTCTTGGATATTTAAGAACACGTGATGCAATTCTGATTTTTTTAAAGGAATCGTGAATTCTTGTTCTACTGCTTTTAAAGGAGATCTCTGATACATGCTTTACACCTGACAGTGCCTCACCATTCATGCTCCTCAGGAGCGTCTGTAGCACCTGGCCCCCGAGATAGCGAACAGTGTTGGTTGTCTGAGCTTGCCATGGGAGCAGTTTAACCTCTAAATGAGTTTAATTGAGCTCTGTTTTCTTTTTCTCGACAGACGCTTCGACACAGTACCAAAATTTTTTTTCATTTTAATTTTATTTTTCTCCTCTACTCTTTTTTTCTCTTGGAGGGGCTTATGCTGTTTCTATTGCCACCTTTTCTGATTGGGGGGAGCGGTTGAAGTCCTGAATGTAATAATAATTTTCCTTACTGATACATTAACACGCTTGTTGCGATTGCCTAGCTGGTGCAAATCTTTACTTTGTACATACAGTCACTAGAAAGCTTTGAAAAAATTACAGAACCTAACCTGAGTGACCCACCGGTGGGTCGCATCGCAACAAACGTGATAAAACTAGTGCAGATACAGGACCATTAGTCTACTAGCGTCAGTGTCTGAGTTGCATTCGTGTACAATTCCAAAACTTTCAAGAAGAATTTAATAAAGTTCCTTGGAATTTTGAGGCCTCTTGCTCAGGATGTCGGTTATATACAATTTACAAGTATTTAGCCCATTAAAGTCTGGTGGTAAATATTTCATACCTCCGAATAGGTCATGTTTAATGCATGGTGGTACAGAAAGTATACCACTTTTTAAAATTGAGCTCCTGCACTGCTCAGCAGCTCAAAATTTCTACCACCATCATAAATGTAAGGGAATATTCCTATGAACCTATAAATTTTTGAGCATGTTTCACATTTCTTTCCATCGGAAATATGAGCCTGAAAAGGTTAAAGCAAGAACCCTTGGTCCTTTCCTAAAATTTGATGCACGTGTCCAAATTGCTGCTCGCCGTGATGACGAGAAGTCTCCTCTAGCAAGGCATTGTGAGGTCCGTGGAGGCACATTCCGACATCTGGAGACCTAAGAAGTCCGTGTCTGAGTCAGGGTCGAGCAGTTAACCCATTAACAGTAAACGCCCCTTTTTTGAGATGCATTTTTGTCTACATTTCATGACTATAAAGTCATGTAAAACATCTTTGTCTGGATAAAACGACGGACGTTTTCGAGCACAAATTTGATTGCTAGTATTCCTAAATTTCTACAAAAAAGTTACGAGGGTTCTAGAAGGTGAAAACGACCAGTTTAAAAAACACGTGTTTTGATTCCTGCCCTTCATGGGTTGAAAATTTATGGATCATAAATTAGAAGGATGATTATTCGGTTTCAGACTTATCGAAGATTAAGGCGTTCTGATAATATGTTGAGACGATATTTAAATCGTTACTGAAATAACTTTTTTCAACGCTGTGAGACCTTGGTAGGGGAAGGTGAATATTGATCTAATTTTCTTTTTTTTTTGTGATGGGAAGACAGAAAGCTAGCTAATTCTACTGATGACGTTATATGTTGCTTCGTACAAGGCTTGTTTTCTTGCTGATTTACATTTTTTGCTTCTTAACCTATATTCAGACATAACATAGAGAACAATATTGAGTTTCATACCTCGATTTGACGCTCCAATTTTTGAACTTCATAACATGTCTTACTGTTACGAGACTACGTAAATGCCTCAGAGATTTTTAATTTAATTACAACCTCATTTCTGACTGCTCTGTTGCCGTATTTATTTCTTATTTCATTTCGAACACAGCGAGATGGAACTTCTTCTGTATATCTAATCGATTATTTTCGTGATCGTTGAGGAACATTACGAATCTCTTTGGTAAACTACATGAGTGGTTCATGATAGTGAACGTAGCTAGACTGCTGTTCCCTTCCGTAAATTCCCAGTGGTCCACGGCCTTTGTTCCGCTCCCCCATCTAGTTCGATCTTATGACAACCATGGGTGCGCTGTGGCTGCCTGACTTGAAGAGTTAGCTTCTGTCGGATGAACGTATTCTGCAATTATTTTGGGGCGAGACCTACAGGGTCGTAGCCTTGTTCCACTTGTGGTGCATGGTCCAGGTCTTTGCGCTGATGATAGGCTTCCTAATACTTATAATATTGAAAATGGATCCGACGGCAATTGCACAGTTTAATTAAATTGTCGGATTTCAATTTGATTGTTTAACTGTGTACACAGGTTGTGGTAAAAACCTACAAAGAATCTACCCTAACTTTTTACTGCTTGTCGTATTCTTGCGGGAGAAAAAATCAGGCGGATAGTATCATCAGGTTGAAAAGTGTTCCATGAAAGATAGAAAGAAGAACAAATAAAGTGGTCCATTTTTGGGTTTATACCCAATCACAAGGCATGTGTAGCTGACCTGTAACTCGTTGTCATATCTCTTCTTCTTATCATCGCAATTATCAGAGATTAATCGCGTTCATATTCGTAACTTGGTATTTTGGGTCACTCAGGCAAGGGAATTTTCAACTATTTTTTTGCCAAGTGTGTATTGGTATTCGAAGTATGAATCTCATTTTTATTTTTTATTTTGGGCGAGAAAAAAAATTGAACACTGGGCACTCTTCGATGAATACGAAATGAATTAATCTTTTATTAATTCATCGAATATCCCGCACACTCAAAAGCATTTGTATTTCATGAACGCATGTGTTCATTTAACTAATACGTATTTTATAGCTCTATTTCGGACCCTTAATTGATTCTACATTCAGTAACTTCCTTAACATGTTTCCTGTGAAAAAATTACAGAACCTAACTTGAGTGACCAACTGGTGAGTCACTTTGCACTTAACGTGTTTTTATTTTACTGAAACACACTCACATTGAGGTTATTTCATTTTAATTATTAATGTATTGTTCCTCCGCTTTACCTTCTTTAGCTCTATTTTCGGGGTCCGAATTTAAGCTGACGCAGAAGTTGTCTTCTGCATCAACGTTCATTTTACAGCGATTGTTTGCCTTGACGTGTGGATGTCCTTTACTTTGACCATCTTTCCTTGATTTAAGGATTTTCTCTTATTTTTTTGGTGATTTTAACGTTTATGCTTCGGCGTAATATATTTCATCTTACCCCATACTTTCTTCTCGTTATTATATGGTAGAAGGATGTATAAAATTATCAGTACTCGTGGTTTTTGTTTGGACTATCGGATGTTCTTAGGAACAAAATTTACTTTTCATGCATCTCCGTTTGAAAGAATGTCACATTTCTAGTCTTAGAACGTATTTTAATTATATTTTTGTTCTGTACGTGTGTCTATGTTCCCACAATTGCTATTTCTATTAATTTTGTACTGCTTCATTAGTCGACTATTTTCTATTACTCTCACTATTTATTTTTTTCAACATATGAACTGTAGAAATTTGATTTAGTATCGCCTAGTATTGACCGAGGAGGGTTAGTATATTGTATAGTCTAATGTTCAGCTCAAATTTTTAGTTTCTCTCTAACTGACGTTTGAATTTCTATCTGCATAACAGACGACCTTCAGCGATCGATTATCATACATTAGTCCGATGTCGTTTTTCTCGATTTTCTTGATGCCACTATGGTTTTGGTTTACTAAATGCCAACTTGCATGTTAGAGCTCCGCACAATATTGTCAGGCAGCGAGAACAGCTCGGGGCGATGTTGTACGTTCCAATTATTAACATGTTTTCTCTACCGCTTCGTCGTGGAATATTTTTTTGATTTCGGTGCGTGTTTGACTTGCAGGGAGCTTTCCCCTCGAGGCTTCCTAACTGCAGTCGGAAGTGGATTGCGTCCTGGACTCTCGTTCGGCAATCACACGGGCCTGTGGGGTATTATTTCCTACAATAAACAATTGTACATAATTTTGCCTTAAATATTGAGTTCCTATTGCGTACTTGTAGGTGACCGAGATATCGGCATTACTTTGAATTCTATTGTAATTTTTCTTTTAAGTATTTCAGAAACTATTTATCCGTTAAGTATTTCGTCAAAAACATTTTTATAATAAATATATTGTTGCACTGAACAATTTTGCGTCTTCCCTGCGGTTTCACGAGTTTTGTCTTCATTTTCGTGGTGTTGAATGTGGTTTCGTGTGGTTAAATGCTGTTAGAAAGAATGCAAAATGCAGCTGTTTGATTGTAAATAAAATTATTTGTTTTTTCATTTTGGGACAGTGTAGGTAATATTTTTATTTTCTACATCCTAATGTATTCCAACAGCCTATCGTTTTAAACGACTTTGCGTCGTGAAAGTTGTTCTATAGCTACGCAATTTTGCTTTAACTTGCTTCTGGTTTTAATCTAAAAAAGGTAAATTTTTGATGTTAGGCGAGTGTATATTCTCCTTTCCTCATTTTTTCACCGTACTTTTTACTGCATGGAAACTGGACATGCTTGACCTATCCACAAATTGCATGCGTGTAGATTTTCGAATGTCCAGTTTGTGCACGAATTGCAATTAAAACTGGAGAGCTAGCCTCAGTTTTTCATGGTTCCCTTGTTTTCCAGGACGTTCATCGACCTCCTAGACCTGAATTGTTCATAAATGTTACTTTTATTCTCACTGCATTTTGATAATTCCTTTGTCGTGGTATTTGAAATGGCTGCGTAGATATATTCATTTAGACATTACATCATAAGAATTCCTTGTTCATCCTAATTCCTCTAAAATTTGAGGGTTTATTTTTTGCAGGTCATTGCTCATGAAAATTGTGTTGGGGGTTCAGTTTCATGGCTGTAATTTCGACTTACGTTAATGACGAGTCTTCACTGCGTTCGTCATCAAATTGTTTCTAATTCTCCATCGAGACGGAACAGGAAAACTATCGAACTGTCTTAACGTTCGTCTAGTCCTCGTGTATTGGTCTCGAGCAACCAACTGATACTTACCTGTACAGCCTCGCTCTGTGCACGAATGGTCGATTAGAGATCCTTGATTTCTCTTCGGGAGACGGCCGCCTTCGGAGCGCCGATCGTCTGCGCCCATTCGTGCGTAGACAACACGAATAAACAAGCAAGCCTCAGGTGTTCTGATCTGTCTTCTCTCCTAGAATGTAAAGCTGACAGGTATGACTAATGCTACACTGCTCGTGTTGCTGATGTAGGTTTGAAGGCCAGTAGAGTGTTAGGAAGTCAATCATACTCGTACATTCATGCCTATTAATTATACCGATTTTAGTCTGAATGCCTTGGTCTGGCACTCACGACATCTCCCTTTGGAATGTTCGTTCATGCTATTTTTATCATTTTGTTTTCTTTCAGCAGGAGATTCGATATAAAATACATCGCTTTGTTTTAATATTAGCTGCAGAAACAGTTTTTCATATTTATACAGTTCATCACAGGTTGAGTTGCATATCCGCTGAGTAAACATTTTTTATGTAATCGAAAATTAGCTCTGGCTATTCCATGCTGTTTGAAGATTAGAAAGTCTTTCAGACAGACGACTTTATTCCGCTTAATGAGCTCTCAATTCGAGTTTCTTGAGAGTGCTGGTGTACGTATTTATTCTGTAAAAAAAGTTATTATTCCTGAGTATCAAACAGTTTTTTAAAGGTTCAGCAAAAGTTATTGTGGTTCTTTGGCTCTCAAGCAGTGCTATACGGCGATACACGTGTGAGGTGCTCTCAGTTATCTTTCTGATTTAAAACCATAGTACTTAGTGCCAATTTAATAACATCTGCAAATTCATGGCTCCAATTATTTTCTTTTGTATTTAGTATTTATCAATATTTTCGTGTCTATTAATTTCTGTCATGTGTTTGAAACCTTGATTACGATTTGTTCAGCTTAATTGACTTTTATGTGTATTTCCCTCTGACTTTTGCTCGGTCACTACCTCACGTGACGTCCAACTGTGGTTATCTATTGAGTGTTTGGCTGCAGGGAGACTCAAGAATGTCGAGGTACTTAACCTAGTCTGCTCTGCTTCTTCCTAAATACTTTCTTCGCCTCCAAAGGTCGAATCGAGACGTGTTTTACGCACAGTAAATTGCGAGCGAAAATGATATTGTTCTTGTAAAATGTAGTTCCTGTCTCTAAAAGGTCTTGTAATTTTTTAATTTAAATTTTCAATTTAATTTCAATTTTTGTTGCCGAAATTGATTTCCAAAATCCCCATGAACATGAATAGTATTTTAATTTTTTAAATATTTGTTTTTCATGTGAGACTGTAATCCGATCTCTTTGTTCAAGAACGTTGCTTCATGAGCATTTCATTTCTTCGTCTTAGTATTGATTCGGTAGGCTTATTGTTTTAGGCCAATTTTTAAGCTTTAATTGTCAGAGAGACCATAACTTCATTACCTCTCGAGCTATGAGACTCCCATTCTCTTGGGATATCCTACTCCATGACAATCATTTTCCATTGCTTTTAACTGTTCATCAATTTCTGGGAATCTGACACTCGCTTTACTAATAGTCCGTTGTCAGAATCAAACTCCACGAGCCCAAGAGCGGCCCAGACCACAACTTCGTGTCTACGTCTTCCTTAAGCCTGCAATGACGTGCTTCTGATGAGCAGTGCTCCAGCGACCACATCTACTCGTCAGCCTTTTTCTCAAGTTCATGCGTGGTGTTGCAACGCTCACCGCGCGGTTGTTCGACCTTCGTCCTCATTGAAATCTTGTCTTCCTGATACAAAATCACTTCGGAAAATTGGGTCCACATTCCGATTTCTTTGTCAATACTTAGTGCTGGGGAAACTACTTGAATTTCTTTTCCAGTACACAAATAAATTTGAAATTGATCTGAGCTGTTATTTTTCTCTCTCACGCCGTGCTGCTTTGTTTCCATAGGGAATAAGCTCTTCGTGAGCTTAACTACAATCCCAAAGCGTGTAATAACCAGCAATCCAAAGTAAGTACTATTTCTACAAACGTGCAAATAAATAAAAATCTATACGAAAAGAATGTGTCTGATTTCTCCTCAAAATTGCTGGAAGCATTTCTTAGGCTCCTTTTTGGGCTTTTTAGCATGTTTTACTTGGAGTTGCACATAATTTTTTATCGTGTGATTTCGAAATAATTCGCTTGCGCTTACGTTGCGTGTTCTAGCCACTTCCGTCGTGCATGGCTTATGCTCGAGTCTGATGCAGTCGCCAGTTACCGTCGTTATTTTACTAATGGATGACTTCGAACTTGTCACGAGCCCTAAGCTGTGTTTCTGACTCATCTGCTATGTTGCTTGTGTAAAAACAAATATTCGCGAACATTCTTTACGTTTTATGTAAGAGGTGCATGTTGGGAGTTGAACTTTTTCACAAGCGTGAGATGGACCTAGTATTTTCAAATACCCTGAAATGCTTCAACGTTGTGATGCTGTACAGTCAGGGGATCAAAATTTTGAAAATCGATATCAATTCGTAGAACTAACTGCTACTTTGTGTCCTGTAAATTCGGGACAGCCTTAACACGTTGACTCCCAAGTGGTACGTATGTGGGCCACTTAGGTTAGGTTCTGTAATTTTTTCAGATCCTTCTAGTGACCATGCGTACAAAGTGAACATTTACACCGGCCAGGCAATCGGAGGCAAATTGTTAAATTTCAACTAGATGAGTGTAGTTACGCGTGAAGACTAAACCATATGTAATTTTTCTTGGAAAACTATTGTAGTGTTCATGTAAGTCTTTGCTTGTGGAGCAAAAAAATGTAGCATTAACCCTTTAGCGACTAAAAGGACAATTCGGTCGTCTTTCCCGGTCTTTGGGAGAATTATTCTAATAATTAAACAGTGAACAATATAAGGTTGCTACTAGGTTTGAACGCGGCGGCCTATTACAGCGTCGTTCTTTTGGCTGCCTGGCTCTCGGCGTGCTTCATTGCATCAGTGTACAGACGGTCTTTGTGAGCTTAAATGTAGAAACTAGAAAAACAAATTGGTCGCTAAAGGGTTAAAGAAATAGTTTTTCATAATTTTGGACTGGCATAAAATCTTTTCTTAAAAATGTATAGGTCACTTTTAAAGTAGTTGATATCGTTGATTAAAATTATTATATTAG
>VCRD01000027.1:626553-671228 GCA_006783055.1 Trinorchestia longiramus
TGTATCAATATTTCCACTTGATTCCTGTTGACAATTTTCTGAAGTAATCACGTAGACATTAAATCCAAGTTGATGCTGAAACCCCAAGCAGCTCCACATTAATTGCTGGTGACACCTTCCCAAGTTCATATGCACTTTTCCAAGTTTCCAATTACTCCTAGACGTAGTAGTCGTAGTGGATGTAGATATTCCGATAGATTCCGACAGCTTCCGTTAGATTCTGATGCCGATCCTGATTCTGGCTGATCCCGCATCATCAACGTTCGTTGATTTGGTTCGTTCTTATAGCCTCATTCTATTCTATTCTTATTCTATTCTAAAATTTCAGTGTTCGCAATCGAAGGTCATTTATAAATAAAAAATGTCTTCATGTAAAAATGTCGCGTTCTTTGCTTTGTGTCGGGTTCTTGACGAGGATGCACACTTGAATCCTTCAGAACTAAGACGATTTTGTTTACGAATGCTCTAATCTTTTTCCACACTCACGAAAACGTATTTGAGGGTGGCATGTACTGCCTATCACTTTACTGTTGTGTTACATTGTACAAGGTTTTGGCGACCTATAGGCTACTTGTTCCTAATAGGAATTTAAAAGGATCTTGTAAAAACTCATTCAGTCTAAAAAGTATTCATAGAACATGCAAATGAAAATTGTCTAGGAATTGTCGTCCATTGGGTCACGTTGTAGCACAGCTGCAAACTTCAAAACAGTTGGGAGTTCTATTGTTCTAATGCAGGGATTCCCAAACTTTTCTTAGTTTCTTCAGGCGTTACCCACCCACGAAGTTTCTTTACCCACGCACCCTTATTGCCTATTACCAGGACACAGTGAAACTAAATACAACTCAAGAAACTTTATTTTTTTCGGTGGCACTCATAAAAGGATGTGTCAAAATCTGAAAAACGTACAATTTAACAAAATCAGAAGGTACGCTTTACGTTACCATCATATTTAAAAACTACTAATGTTACCTACTTTAACATGTTGCCTCCGATTGCCTGACTGGTGTAAATCTTCACTTTGTATGCATAGTCACTAGAAGGATCTGAAAAAATTACAGAACCTAACCTCAGTGGTACACATACGTACCACTTCGGAGTCAACGTGTTAACTTCAACAGACAAGATAAATTATCTTTGAGGGAGGTGTTCAAATATGGGTCAACTCCAAAACATTCGATTTCATATGAATTTATATGATGAAATGTATATCAAATTCTTAGAACGCAACGGGAGAGTGTACCTAAAAGGGGATGATTATCAAAGTTATATATTTTAACCCTTTAGCGACCAAGTGGACTATTCGGTCGTCTTTCACGGTCTTTGGGAGAATTGTTCTAATAATTAAACAGTGAGCAATATGAGGTTGCTACTAGGTTTGAACGCTTCGGCATGTTACAGCGTCGTTCTTTTGGCTGCCTGGCTCTCAGCATGCTTCATTGCATCAGTGTACAGACGGTCTTTGTGAGCTCAAATGTAGAAACTAGAAAAACAAATTGGTCGCTAAAGGGTTAATTTTTATGTTTTTGTGCTGTTTAAAACTACGATTCCCGAACTTAAACTTTAACTATTATGCTAACTGTAATTTATCCTAAACCTAACATAACTAACGTCAATTATATTGCTAAAGTTCTAGAATTCTTTTTCTACCCATTTAAAACCACCCTCACATAAATAACATCGTCTAAATTCTGCAGGGAGATTAGTCTACTCTACACTCTTGATAACTGTTGAACAAAAAAACCGTTTTCAAGTCATTACCCACTGCAAAATTTTCATTACCCACAGTGTGGGAACATCTGGTCTAATGCCTGCGAGTTGGGTACGAAAACATAGCATTGATAACATTTTTGATAACATTTTTCAGTGACTTGTTTAGAAAAGTAACGGTAAATATCCCGTGGTATATACTTCCTTCGATTTTTCGTGTACTCATGCTGAAATGACAACTACCTTCCTTTCATAATCCTAATTTCTGAGATACGCCAATGCTCCAGGAAAGTCTTGGATAACTGCAAGTTACATGCAGTACACGACGTACGCTTTCAGAGCCTGGAATTTGTACATTTTGGAATTTGTAGAATCTCGATCATCCTTTGGCAATTGCCCACGGTTCCCGACTCGACCTGCGAAGTTCAGTCAGTGTCGCGGAAACCACCGCTGTGATCAGAGGTGTGGTGTTCAGTTTTGATGTCTACCTGCCTCGTAACTGGATGTCTAGCCTGATCTTGTTACTTAGATGTTCCTCTGTTCAAGTGCCATTGTAATCAAGCTTATCCTATAATTGATAAATTAGCTTACGTTACAAACCCATAGATAATTTTTACTAGGGATTGTATTATTATGACATATCATCAAATGATATGGTCAGTCGATGATACATTATTTTCAGAGTTTTTCTGATCGAGATGCGTTATTGTTAAGTGAAGTATATTTGAGAATGTGAAAATACTGAAAATTATCCAACGGATAAATTCGAAAGTACGTGCAAGTACCCATGAAAATAGTTGTGAACCATGATCTAATTTTCTCGTGTAAAATACTCAAATGTATAATGTGACGTTTAGATTGATACAAAGCAAAACATACTCGTAATATCAGTTTCCCAGAGCTAGAATTGATGAAAAATAATTTGGTGCAAGTGGTATAAAAAATGTCAGGAGGTGCACGTCGCGTAGCTGCAGCGCGGAAGGCGGCTGCTGCTCCTCCCATGTCTCCTCTGGTCCACGAGACCTCAATGAACTGGACCGATACCTTCACGGAACGCAAGATCGACTCCGTAATTTATGAGCGGGACGAGGAGTACGAAAAATCGTCCCTTGAGGATAATTCTAAGCGGTTGAATGTGGGACCGGATTGGGGTAGTGGCATGTCCAAAACTACGGTCAGCAAAGCTGGAACGCCGGTATCTACAACCGATACTCCAAATTTTGCAGTTGGCGTTCCAGGGTCCTTACTTTCAACCCCATCTGCCCACGAAAACATAACACGACAACGGTCTTTAACGAACGTTTTCAAAGCTAAAGAGGAGGAGCGAGTGATCATTGTGTGTCACGATGAAGATGACAATGAAATACCATGCTGTGAGGACTCGTTTGTTAAAGCTTCTCCCCTCCATACTCCTTCCTCCGTGTTAGATGACCCCGCAAGAGACAGCAAAGAAACAGGGTCACTACTCATCAAAGTTTCTGATAAACTCAACTCGATGCCCAAACATCATCCTGTCGTCCTGACGAACTCTATACCCGCCGAGGATGAAGCTATCATTCATGAATCTATGAAAGGGTACTTGAAAAATAACTCCGACAGCCCCACTCCTGAATCCGTGTTTTCCGACTCTGATGCTGAAGGAACGACAACGTCAGCTAAAACTTCACCCTCAGCAATAGTCGACAACCGTCGCATTTATCGCAAGCACGCCAGGCCTTTACGCCAAAGCCTCGACGACACTGATGTCAACAACATGGGTCAAACATCGAAGCAGTTGACGCTGTCCGTGCCCAACCTGTACGCGCTCTCCGTGTCCGACGGGTCGTCCACTCGCTCTACACCACGCATCAGCCGCACCCCTCGCCTGCAGCCCAAGCCCTCGCCGCGGCTCAGCCCGCGCCTCGCACACACAGTCCACAACGTCAAGAGGAAAATTTCTGAGGCTGTCAAGCATGAGATGTCAACGTTCATGGTAGGTGACACCGG
This sequence comes from Trinorchestia longiramus, assembly GCA_006783055.1. Classification (NCBI taxonomy): domain Eukaryota; kingdom Metazoa; phylum Arthropoda; class Malacostraca; order Amphipoda; family Talitridae; genus Trinorchestia; species Trinorchestia longiramus. The sequence continues at coordinate 630,250 of VCRD01000027.1, forward strand.
GTTTTACGTTCATAAAATCACTCGTCATTGTGGGTGCATCGTGTTAACCAACACTTGTTTATTCTGGAATCTACAGTAATGAGTAAATTTTGCAAGTCTAGTGTTTGATACCTTTTTATATTAGGTTGTTACAAAAATAATGGCCGCTCGAAGGTCTGGAAGGCATCTGAAATCGGCCATTATTTTGTAACAACCTAATACCTTTGTTATGAGTTGTTTTTATGAAATATTGGCAGAACTAGGTCGATGACTGATCGAAAACTTACAAATACATGAAGTGAAAATATTTTTCAGCATTTTTTGTTGCTTGTTGACATTTCAATGCTGAGCAGCTGCTGGGTTATTGGTTGTAAAAATAGTTTTCGCATTCTATTAACAGATCCTGCAATGTCATTTTGTCCTCTGTTCTGATTTCTGTACTGGAAGTTTTATATGGTGGCGTAAAAGTCACTGGAGGGTTTAAATTGTCTTTAAACATCCTCAATTTTACAAGAAATGCATGAAATCTTCATAAAATACAAAAAATACAATTAAAATGAATATGCATTTATAAATTTTTGTTACACTTTAATATTACGTGGGATAAATGTCTTCGTTGAAACGACGGCTATTTTCGGCTTCGCACACCCGTGCTCTTTGCAAAATTTGCACTACAACGCGTCCAAGGCTTTCAGACACATCTTCCCTGTTCTTCTATTGATGTTCTTCTTCAGTTGCTCTAGGATCCCTGGTGTGTTTACATGAACCTCTGTACTCCTCTACAGCCCCCAGAAGAAGTCCAGGTTGTCACGTCTAGGGAGCGCGAACGCCAGTTGACATGGCCGGAGCAGATTTTTGTCTCTCTAAACCACTACCGTAGCAACTGCATTGTATCTCTTATAATTATGTCTTGTGATTGTAAGGGATTTGAAGACGCAATGTTAATGCATACTCTATATCATACATAAAATTAGTTGCACTAAACGATTTTTTCTAACTTTTACTTCTGACGAAATGAGCAGTTTCCCCATCATGCTGGAACCACGCTTCAGTTTGAAAATAAAACTTGGCTGTGTGATGCAGCACAAACTACTTCCATTTAAAAGATGTTATTTTAAACGCTGTGAATAAAGATTTAACAAAAATTAACTAGTGCATAGGAACCTTGAATCTGTTTTTTATATTATATTAACATTTCATATATTTGTTATATTAACACAGTCATTAAAGATCAGTGACTTTTGGGCTCCCCTGAACTACCAATGAAAATACTTTTTACTGATTTACTTTCGATTTTGTAGTTCAATCGTTTCATCTAAAATAGCAGGAACCTTCATAAATTTCACGTGTGCGTCGACTATGAAAAGGTCATGGCAAATGCCGTATACCATAAGCTATTCATACCCAACTACTCCCTTAATCTTACCGTGTTTGTCACCGTCGTCTGCTCTAGCGGTTTTATCTCATAGATCAATAGTGGGATGCTCGTACTTGATCGTAATAATCTGCCGTCGCCGCCATAATTGTTCACCACATTGCTGAAGCTGTGCAATCGCTGTTCTTGTTGAGCAGCTGCGTACATCAGAAGCTTCGCTGCTGCTGCTGCAGCGCCAGATTACGTTTCTATGACCCGTATTTGTGACCATATTTTTCGAGTTTTATTGCTGGTTTCGACAAATATTCCTTTTACGAGAATGTCCGTGTTTTGTTTTTGCACACGTTTTTCCATTTCGTTTACTCGAAAATGCCTTAGTGTGATTCAAATTGAAAACGTCCTGAAACAATAAATGCAACGAAAGCCACTGAAAATCTTTTTAGTCTGCACTATTCTATGTTGTTTTACGCTGTTTTCTGGGCTTATGGGTAAGGAAAATCATGTCTTCTGTGTACTGATGATTCAACTCATACCGTACCGTTGTTCTTTGAAACATCAAGTCCCGTGATGTCTATTTCCACAATTCTATATATCAGTTAAATTTCTTGGTATTTATTGTGTTGGGATGATTGTTTCAAAATCTCCCAATTTCATGCGTTCTTCGTGAGTGACTCCCATCTGTGAGCAAATTTACTCGTCTGCTGTCATATCGATGCTTGAATTTTCTTCACTTCCATTGCAAAACCGATTTCGATGCTGACAATAGATTTTTTTGTTACAGTAGACTTTTGAGTCGCTGTATGTAGACTGAGCGCTTTCTATTACCCTCCGTATATTATTTTTAACCCGTATTGATTTTTTATTCAATAAACTTGCTTACATATTAGTTCATAATTCGCAAATAAGTTCTTTGCCATTATAAATTAAGACGTTTTTTATTCTTAATGACTAAAGTCCGCTTAATTTCTTATTAAAAAGTACCATGAACTGGCTTGCTCGACATTAGTTGATTTCTTTAATAGTTTTTCTCAAATCTTAGGCCACTGACTAATGACAAGCTAAGTAATAGAAGCAACTGGACTGAAGAACAGAAGTAAAAGAAAAATACTTCTACCACGGAGGATTATTTACGCCATCATATACACACGGGCTTGTGGTTGAGTGTTTTCATTTGGTGGAGATAGGAAAAGTGATGCAAGCTAACAGCTTAACACTTTCTCTTTACAGTTATATGCTTCATTCGTTTTGGTTAATATCTAAATGTAATTTATCCCTTGACTGTTTTTTCCATCAAAATTTTAGTACGTTTTTCCTGGATTTAATGAAATTTTATTCATCAATATACCCTTACTCGAATCGTCCCTTTTTTCTTCGTCACATGAGATTGTTTTCGACTCGTTGCCGTTTTCCTCGACTCGTTGCCGTTTTCCTCGACTCATTGACGTCTTCGTCTACTCATTGACGTTTTCTTCGACTCATTGACGTTTTCCTCGACTCATTGACGTTTTCCTCGACTCATTGACGTTTTCCTCGACTCATTGACGTTTTCCTCGACTCATTGACGTTTTCCTCGACTCATTGACGTTTTCCTCGACTCATTGACGTTTNNNTCAATGACGTTTTCCTCGACTCAATGACGTTTTTCTCGACTCAATGACGTTTTTCTCGACTCAATGACGTTTTTCTCGACTCAATGACGTTTTCCTCGACTCAATGACGTTTTCCTCGACTCAATGACGCTTTCCTTGATTCATGACCTTTTTCTTCTCATGATCCCTTTTTTTCAGCCAATGGGCTATTTCTTTTTCTCATGGTCTCGTTCTTCTTCCCATGACCTTTTTATTCTTCTCATTGCCGTTTTTTATTCATTTCATTTACCCTTTTTTATTCATTTCATTTACCCTTTTTTATTCATTTCATTTACCCTTTTTTATTCATTTCATTTACCCTTTTTTATTCATTTAATTTGCTCTTTTATATTGTTCTCATTTTTTCCTTTTTTATTCTTCTCATTGGTTTTTTTCCTTTTTTCATTGCCGTTTTCCTCTTCTCAGTATATTCATCTGCTTCTTCTTTTTATTTAATTTTTTCTTTTCATTCCATTTTTCTACTTTTCATTCCATTTTTCCACTCTTCATTCCATTTTTCCACTCTTCATTGCCATTTCAAAAATCAAATTTCCTTTTCATTATATTTTTCGTCCTTCCTTTCGTTTTATTGCTCTTTCCACAAGCTGTTTTTTCCTACACACTCTGTCTTTCGCAACTGAGTTCTGCTGAAAGCTTACTTGATTTGAACAGCTGTTGTGTAGCGAGTTAAGGTATGATTGCAGTGTTGTGTAGGGTGACCAAGTCGCAATCGAGATTCCGAGGGTGGGGTTGAAGTCGATACAAATCTGTTGACGTCGCTGTAAAGTTTAACTCGTATTCTTGCAAGAGGCGACCCACTGATTTCGATTACAGCACGGTCAAAGAACTTGCTTTATTTTAATTGTAAGAAATGGGTTACTTTGACTGTTCCCAAGATTAGAAGAAAAGTTCGTCACCAGTTATAATGTAGCCCTGAAGCGCTTTCTGAGTTGCAAAGACGAGGAAGATAAACATTCGATCATAGAGTCTCAGTCGAGAATGTGTTCGACGAATCTCTTGCCTTACACTTGTGACTTCGTAGGTAAACTTGCGCATGTTACACACGTTAAAGCTGACTTTTGCATCTAACGACCTAGAAATGTCTCGAGTACATTCTGAGGCTCAGGTCCACACCCATCATTTCATTACAAAAACACTTCCTCAGAATAGATCGATGAAATTACTACATGGACACCAAATAGAGCTATACTTTTCTCAAGATCGCCAAGATTACCGTAGTTAAAATGAAACGAGTATTGTGGGAACTTCTGATGTAGTTCGGAGACACTTTTTAAGGAGTTTTACGATTCGTTAGTCGCAGAGTTTTGGTTGTGAACAAATGTTACCGTATTGCTATTTCCACTTCTTTAACCGTTTGTAGATACAATTATTGTTTTAGCTTAACACGTTGACTCCGAAGTGGTACGTATGTGTACCACTGAGGTTAGGTTCTGTAATTTTTCCAGATCCTTCTAGTGACTATGGGTACAAAGTGAAGTTTTACACCAATCAGGCAATCGGAGGCAACGTGTTAACTGTTTTGATGTCCTTTTTTGTGTCCTTCGTTCTCCACTTCCCTGTGGTGTAGGGATGACTGACATTTCGACGGAGGGTTGTGTGAGAGTTGAGTCGTTTTTACTTATATATTCTCTGTTTCCCTCCACGACCATTATTCATATGTCTAGGCTCTCTTTTTAACTGGGTGCGTCCCTAGTCAATCAGTTCCATTTTTCTGAGCCCGCCCCAATTTCACCTTGCCTGCCTCAGGAATAAATCTGTTCAATCGTAGATCCCATGCCCGTTCAGTCAGACAGGACAATGCTTGCCTGTGACCTTGCAGTTGCCCTGCACGTATACCTGCAGACCTCGTTCCACATAAAGCTCTTGAGACCAGCTTCTTTATTGATTCCTCAAACAATGTATACTACAGCAATAACGTCTGTTTAGGGCTCAACTTGTGAAACGATTTTATGTCAGTTCAGTTTGCAATAGCAGCAAGTAAGAATAGTTATGGCTTGGTAGCTCATTGCGCTTCCAAATACGCCGCCTGCGGACCGCGCCCTTTTATGAAGTTTTCCAATCGATCTCCCATTTTCATTCTTCAGTCTACACACTGAATAATGAGGGCATTAGAGTTGGGGACTTGGAATTTTTTCGTTATAGTCTTGTGTCTTCTGATCATTTTTAATCTACGTTTTTTAATCTACGAAGATCGTGGCTTGGGAATTTTTTCAATATGGTCTGATGTCTCGTGTTCATTCCTCAAAAGACACATCGAAGTTTGAGGATTTAGTTGTAACTTAGAAAATTTTTCATTTTAATTCCTGATCTAGTTGATAGACAGGTAATGCTGCTATTGTACTTGAAGCGATCAGCCAATAACTGTGGGGAACAGTTAACCGCTTCTTTGAAATGGTGATTATGAATTTGGTGCCTTGTTTGTTGATTCTTGATGCGTTTCCGAATTTCATTCCATATTAACAGAATCCGAAGGGCAACACCAAATTAAGGAATCAAAAATCAGTATTGCCTACATCTGACAAGATTGCACGAGGTTGTGAGGACGTCCCAACAATGAGGTTGTTCTTCTCAGTTTCAGGATTCTGGCATGGGTAGGTGGGGATGTTGTGCTCTTTCAGAAATTAGCTCACGACGTGTCTCTTTGTCAGCAAACCTGGAGACATCGCGTACCATACGTCACACTTGCTACACGTGTGAAGTCAGCAGCATCTGTTACAAGTGTCCAGCGGGGCTCTGATTTTGTGGTATGGTTTAATTTATCGTTTTTTATTTTCTTCGCCTCAATTGAAGAAGACCGACGTCCTGCATTTCCAGCTTCCTACATGGGAGTTATTAGTTATCGTTGAGTTACTTATCTCGTCTCGTTAATGGGCTCACTGCCAACACTATTTTTTGTCACTAGTACATTCGTAGAATTATGCATACTTGATGAATTAAGGTCGGAATTGCCACACCAAGTTTGTTCGCTCATAGTCTTTAGCTCCAATAAAACTCGTCAGTCTGCCTGTTGATCTTTGTTTCATCGTTTAAACTTAAAATTTGCGTATGTGCCTCAGTTAGTATTGGCGAAGCAACACTGGACGTACTTGCGTCTGCTCTCAATTTGTCAGTTTTCATTTTGTATCATTTAGCTTTTAGACTGCCAACTTTCTTTTGTGGGATGTTCGTTCTACCTTCATATTAGTTTTGTCGTACCGCTCAATATTTTGCTGTAAAATTTACATTCTCGTATGCTGAAGTTCCTGTAAATAGAGTAGTTGAATTGAGAGATACTTGATACTCTACAGGAAAATTTCTGAACCTTCAAACGTTTGTTTTGCGTATTAATCATCTTCCTGTGGAGCTTAACGATAAGTCCATTGATTAGTTTTATATTTACATTTTCCTACAAACTTTCGTGAATTTGAACCGTTGAGACCAAATTTTTCTGTTTATTTCTGTATATATCCGAAAAAAAATCCTGAAACATAATATGTAAATACGGTTATCGCTGAAATAGCTCGCTCAAAACGACTTTGTAATCAACTGGTCAATTTTATAACTTAATTTTCTCCTAAATCATTACTCATCCCGCAGTTTTTCTAATATTTATTTATTGATTTATTTATTTAATTCCCCCAATACTCGAAAGATGGAAACAAGCTTTGCAACGTTCACATGAAATAATTGTATTATCGTTGATGGAGCACTGATCGCTTGGATTCATTTTGTTATTCATCTGAGCTCTTTTTTAACGATATGACACTATAAGTTCAGTACTTGGGTATAAATTTCCCTTCGTTTTCCGAGGTAATTAAATTTTGTTTATTAGGGTACAGACAAATTTACCCTCTTTTAGAAAACTACTATTGTGAAGAAACGTGTTAACCTAGCCACTATTTGATAGAGAGCTATAGCTTTTTAAGTAATGCACGTGTGAAGTCAATGCTTGGTAAGAGAGACATCTCTTCAGTGGGTGGAACTCATCGGTGGGTTGAGCGTATCGTGTAAACGCTGCATCCGGTGTCTGCTTTGCACGGTTGTCCCCTGCAAAATCAGTTTCACTAGATGTCAGAATTTTTGCTCCGCAAATTCGTTTTCAGGGAGAGGAGGCTCATTTTATCCTTCAATTTTTTACTGTCTCTGTTTTCCGATACATTTGACCAGCCATTTCTGGTCTTCTGTACTGTTGATAACCATGTGTTTATACAGTTTTTAACGAACACCAAATGAATTTGCGACTATAAGAGATCGTTTTCATGGCCAGTATTTTGTACAATGGTGTCTTTAATACCGGACTGTTAAATAAATTTGTCAATCGTTGAGTGGAAAGAACAATTTACTTTGATTTAATCGGTTTCAAAATTGAATATCGACCATTTTCATAGTATCGATATCAAGATTCGCAGATGAGAAATTATTTCACTTAAAGGCACATCTTAGGGGTCGAAACTCAAGATATTGAAGCATTGAAAATCTTTTTTATGAACGATGACGCGCTAATACAAGGGGATAAAATGAAAATATCGTAAGCAACAATTGTGGGTGGTGAAATGCTGCTGATCGTGTCGTATTACGATGGCCAATCAGTGAATTTCGATAAGTACCTCAGTCTCTGGATGAAAAAATTGGAGCTAGCAGTTAGATAAAATACTAACAAGCAAGAGTACCAATAGAATTGGGCTTCTGCTTCCTACTTCAACGAATGTCGCTCATTTTTATCAGACAAATTCTCACTGTGATTGACCACCGATCGAACCAGCTTATGCTCGTTCATGGGCAGCTCTTAGCCCGCTAGACTATTGGTTTTGGGCAGAGATGGAATCCATTATCAGTGAACAAAGGCTATTAACACGTTAAGTGCGGTTGCCTAGCTGGTGCAAATTTTTACTTTGTACATACAGTCACTAGAAAGCTTTGAAAAAATTACAGAACCTAATCTTCGCACTTAACGTTAACAATTGAAGACTTGAAGAAACGTGTTAGCAAAGATACGAGAGATAAGCAAAGAACAATTTCGACGTGTTGCTGTTTTCAATAGATGGGTTCTTATCTGCACCATTAGGAATGAATTCCATTTTGAAACTGAAATTTAAGTCAATACTTTTAATTCAATAAAATCACAAAACCTATTTTTCAATATATTCGTTCTATTAATTGTTGAAAATGTTGTGTAATGTGGATTCTATGAAATGTTTATATTAGTAAAATCTTTATACACACCGTGTGCAGTATCTCCCCGTTTTCTGTTAGTTTGTTTGAAGTTGTTTGTTACTGTGGCTAGAACACATTAGTGAGAGCCACTTGTAACTCTCAGCGCGTTCATCTCACACTGAAGATTAATGTTGGACCGTTGTTTTCGTTCGGCAGAAGACTTGCTCATTTTACGCAGCCATGGTGGGGCCCCTGTAAGTGACTGCTCACCTGGGTAGTTTCAAGGTTGCCTTCTTAGTTGTGCAGATGAATAGCTTGAGCAGGAACTTTTTGCTCACTGCTTCTTATAATTGAAGCTTTGTTTTGTTATCGTACATTTGCGATACTCTCCTGATGAACTGAACTGAAAGAGGTTGCGCGGTAGAATGACTGCACAGATGACCTTGGGGTATTTTTTATTGCTGATTATCTTACGCCAACTGTGACGCTTCTGAGTATTGCAATACTTGGAATATTTCTCTGATTGCATGACATCTGATCAAAAATGCTTTATATCGCACTTCCTGGTTGAGTCGGGATAATTTTTTTAGTTCTTAAGGTGTTAAATGCATATAAGACGAGCGGAATGATGAGGGTAAATTAACTGTAAAAGTTTAGACCGAGGGAATGCATTATGTATTTTAGAACTTTATATCTAGCGGGAGGAGCTGGACGTCTAAATATCAGTGGAATTTGCGTGAAGGAACTTCGATCCTCGAGCTCAGCTACACGTGCGTTCAAAGTAGGCTTTTACTGGTGTGGGATTCTCGCCCTCGCACCTTGCAGGAGCTGTCTAGCCAACTTGAAGGCCCAGTAATGCTTATATCATTGTGGCAAAACCTGTTGCGCCCTTAGCCCGTCTCTAAACTTAGTCAACATCAACAGCGACTTATGATGGCAACACTTCCCTTTTTCAGAGGCATTGGCATAGATGTCGGCTATTTTAGTGAACTCTGACTCTAAAGTGCCCCTGATGTAATTTAAAAAACTTAAAAAAATACGTTTTTTACTCGGAAGTCGTCGCGCACCAAAATTGTAACGTGTTCTGCGAAGTGATTGGATCCACTATGGTACAATATTTGGTGCTGGTTTTTGCACGTGTCTCTCGAAACTAGTCTGACCGGCGGTTGTCTGGCAGGTTATCCGTACGACAGAATCACTAAGCAAATAAACTTGAGGAACACCCACCTTCCTTAGGGAAGAGATCATAGAGTTGAAATTAACAAATATTAGGAGAGACTTTAGTGCTTTACTTGCAGATTTTTAATTCTCTTCACTCTACTGCATAAAAATGGCTGAAAACGGCCAGTCTGTATTGCAGGGTTTGTAATACAGCCCTTTAATTGTGAGCATGGATAAAATAGTTTGTGATCATAGGGAAATAAGGTAGGTCTCGTGTGGACATCATTTTCAAAATGGTTTATTTTAAAAACATTTCACTCCAACCCTGATTTTGAAATTTTGAACTTATTTGCTATCAGCTGGGGAGTGAACATTCTTGTTCGGAGTTCTGTGTAATTTCACAAGCGCTTCAACTAGCGTCTTCTCCACTCTGCTCGACGACAGCGTCTGGTTGCTGCAGTTCTATACGAAGGAATTAGTTCTACGGAAATAAACCATTCGCTGTGACACTGCACTAGGTTATTTTAGAATGTTAGTTTCTGAGACTTAATTTCGATAACTAATTGTTTTTGCGTACCGTGACTCGTACACTTCGTTTCGTTCTTGAAGTCATGCTGCAAATGTTCCATTTTTACATGAGGTATCTCTGTTAGAGAATTCGCTCCTTCACCTGGATTGTGAAGTACAAGACAAGTGTGTTGTAAATGGTACGCTGTTTGTTTAAATATTAAGGAAAAACCTCCTTAGTTAGGAACTGGGTTTGAAAATTAATTATTTGGATCACCTTTATTAATTTCCAAAAGTTAATCAACATTTGTGATGATTTCTAATTCATGAATTTAGATTTCCCTTGGCGTGTATCCTACAAGACTAGTCGCTGCAACCATTTCAAAGACTGGATTTAAAAATTAAGGAAACTCCTGAAAATAAAAACTTCAGAAGCAGTTTTTGCTATTAATTATTTTGGAAAGTTTCTATGTACTGCCTAAAAAATCGGTATTTTTACTCTATTATGTGCTTCGGCGTCGTTAACTCGCTCTATCGTATGTGTTGACGCGAGTACCCGTGTCGGTGTTAACACGTTGACTCCGATTCCCTGATTGGTGTAAAACTTCACTTTGTACGCATAGTCACTAGAAGGATCTGAAAAAATTACACAACCTAACCTACGTGGTACACATACGTACCACTTCGGAGTCAACGTGTTAAGTTACACGTCCATAGTATTGTATTATTTTCAATATGCTTTACTGTGTTCCTCCTTGCTTGGCGGTGCCCCTTTACGGTTCGAATAAGATGTGCACTACGTTTTTCTAGCATTTCGTTACTGGATCGGTGCATAATTTCAGAGAAATCTTCTGCCTGAGCTTTAGTTCTTATCACACAAAAAACTCAGAGCAAAAGCTTTTCATTTTATTTTACACCCGTACAAAGGGCGGCTTGAAAACGCGCCCAAAATTTGAACTTGCCCTTGGAACACGTATGGGTCACAAGTTTGAGGCTCGAAGCTCTGCCCTGCGCGACAGAACTAGTAGTTGTACTCGATTAAAAGGACTTAATAGCTAGCAGTTGTGTCTGTGAAAAATTGCAAGTGTCAAACAAGGCTCTAGCTTTCCCATTAAAGTGAATTGGCGAGCAAAGGTCGAACGTTTCACAGAGTATCTCGGCTATACCTTGTACTTGCAAGATGAACGTCAAGTTAACGCTTACTGATTGTGAAAATTTGATCATTTATTTTTTATACCAAGGCTTCTATGGGTCTACTACCTGTCGATAACAAACGACAGGTAAGGAAAATTTTTGTGGCGCTTATATTGTTTATGTTGGAAATGTTTTGTTTTGTGCATTGGTCATCAAAATTTTCATTGTTAAACTCATTTATCAGCATATCTCATATAACTGGGTCTTACGCACTTAGTTTCATAACGAGTCGTCTTAATCACTTTGTTTTCGAAATCTACAATCTACGCTTCCGACTTATTTCATTGACGTCAATCCAACTTGTTTTCTTAAAAAAAAATAAAACTAGTAACTTTAGAACCTTGATTACTGCGTCATGCTATGTAATATCATGAATAATTTGTCAGCCTTTCCTCGTTATAATCACTACCAGTATTTTTCTTTTAAATTTTACTTAAAACCCAAAAGTGCCGTAAAATAAAACGGTGAAAGAATCGTAAAACTGTCAGGTGAAATGGTCTTCTACTAGTAATATGGTATACGATGCAATACCTTAATTTATCAGCGTAAATTTATTAATGAGCACTGAACCTTGATTTACCTTTCCTGATCCCACGCGCTTCGGTAGTAAACTCCAAGCATCCGTAAAGGGAAGTTTCTTTAACTTCTTATTCTGATAGAATCTAAAACTGAAAAAAAACTGATGTCTCCAACTGTTAATATTCGTTTCGCATGAATTAGATATGTTACATTTCGTAGCACAGTACAATGACTGTTCAAGTAAATACCAGGTGCCAGAAATGTGTTTGGAAGTTAAAAGTTGTTTGAATAAGCATTTGCGCTAAATTTTCACGATTCTCGAAGAGTTTAATTAGCGTCTTATGATGAAAAGAAGGTAGCAAAAAATTTCTAAATGTATTAAATGTATGTAATAACTTCATTCAAACGCTTGTGTGCCGGTGAGTGTTTTTTCTGCTAAAATTACACTGTGGCACCCGAACAGTGGGCAGCTCTACACAAAGCAACGCGAGAACCATATATGTGGAGATTGCAGTCTAATTACTGCCTAACACAGAGAGAACGCATACTCGCTTCTGAGGGGCGATCGATCACTAACGTTATGGTTCTCTATTCTCCTTCTCGAATCTGGCGTTCAATAATCTTCATTATTTAGGCATGACCTTATCGTATTGCTGAAAGTTTGTTGTATTTTCGAAGTTTTAGTGACCTTAAAGTGTCAGCACCTGTCACTTCAAAGGTCAGTATTCTTGCTCGAAGTCGAGGCTCCTCATTCCATCACCGACGTTTCTCGTTTATCAAACATCGCGCCTCTTACGGAGTTTTTGTGCGCACGTTTCATGTGTCAAGCATGTTTTGCAGGAGTTTTTAGCAGCCTGTCATTCTTGGCTTCCAGACCTCCAAGGTTAAATACTTCTCGTAAATAGATTTGCCGAAAGCGTCGAAACTGATCACCTTCATTTTCTCTACACCCGCTGAACATACTTCTTCCACTTTGTGCGTTAATTACTCTCATAATGAGGAAATTATGTTGCTTCCAATTTCATTTGGGTGAATGCGTTTTTGTATGGAAGATGTGTGGGGCATTTTTGCTTGCAGTCATGCGTAATTTTTCATGGGTCAGATGCAACGACGTTTCTTACGCGGGTCGTGCCGGGCTCTGGCGGTGCCAGGGCGATAGCGCGGCCGCTGACGGAGGTTATTGGAGGCAAGGAATCTCTTAGCTGAGGTGCTTTCCCACCGAGAAAATTTACGTTAGGTATTGATACAAAAATTACTTATGCGAAGTGCATTTTCAATTCTGAGCTCATTTGTGTTTAAATATAAATGATTTCCAATTTGAACCGGCTCATTACTGAGACATTCAAAGTGGCTAGTAAGCATCGAAATTTTAAATGGAGAAATAATTTTTTAAAGAAATTCTGCATAACTTCGATTATTCTTTACAGGTACATTTTGAAAGTGCACTTTTTTCTCTTCAGCTCGTTTCCATGGATCTGCAGCGAAGTTTTGGGAGGCAAGATAACAAACTTGAACCTTGACTGCGTGCATCCGTCGTGCTTGAAACGGAAATTTACAATTAAGTTTTGTGCAGGGTCAGTTTCCAGAAAGCTAACATGTGTATCAAATGTTCCGGCCAATTCTGTTGATAGGGGCTTCAATTTCCTCTGTTAAGCCCCTTGCATTGTTCGGGCTTGTTTTTTAATATTGAATAGGAGCAGGCTTGACGCACATCGTATCTAATGAGGATACTTTGATGCCGTGTAGGATTTAAATTTACAATTTTTTATTTTGTGAAAATTTACAGGTACGCATTTTTCTCCTATATTTTCTGTTGAATTTCTTACACTCGGTGGACTCTTGGTTGTGTGATATATACTTGTGCTTCCTGAAATCATTTCGTCTTCATTTTGAACATTCCGTTATGACGTATATTTTGCGTTACTTTTCCTGTACAAAATGGTTTGATTGTAACCCTATTCTATTTATTCTGCTTCGTAAATAAAAATTATTGTTCGATTTATGTGTATCCAATCTTTTGTATGCCAGCAGCTTTGCCATACTATGGTAGTGAGCAAAATGAAATTACTTGTATGGATATTTTGGTACAAATTGCTTTCTGTCTTACAGATAGGATTCTTCAACTCATAATATGATAGGTAGTTAATGGGTTGGGTTGCTTTTCATTAGTACTCGCGTTTTTAGGGAAATTTTCGTTTTTCAAAACAATCCATCCCTGAAGCTGCAACTTCGTTGCAAGAGTTAGTTTTGGGTGTAGTCTCATTTACGTAAATTTTGTGCTTACTACTCCCTTGGATAGAAAACGCTACAAGAACGAGCGCAGTGGTTTATTTTTGCGTTGCGACCTAAATCCCATGTTATTTATTTTTTTAATTTTTTGTTAGAGTTGTCATTGTATCGATTTCACACGGAAGTGTATCCGTTGCTGTTTTACCGCTTCTCGCTTCTGATTTTTCGTCTCTTCAAATTACTTAAGCTAACTTTTTTGCATGCTGCAGCTGGCTGTGCCAATTGAGGGCACTAAAACTTTGCGTTTATATGATTCTGTTTTTATTCATTTGATTATTACTGAGCTTCGACGAGAAAAACTTTCATTTAAATAAAATGAGATCGACGCCTGAATACAATAATTTATTCTTCCTAAACTTTCTTGTCGAAAGGTCAAAAATGTAAAAAAAATTCTGCTGCGAACAAATCGGATTTCGCATGAATAAAAGGGCGCTGACAGTATGTGCATTACTTCCTTGTGCTTCTTATATCAATATATTGACGACCTTTCAACATCAGATAACTGTTTCTTGTGATTTATTTGCAGCTTTAGGCACAACTTGGCATTTTACTACAATACACTGAGTAACCGCAGTGGGTCTGGTCTAGTGCTCCGCGTGGCTCATTTGACGTCTAGGAATAAGAGTGTCACTTCAGTGTTTCTCTAAATTTATCGAGGGTTCCAGGTTACCAACGGTATGATGTTTTTAGTCCATGCAACCTGTTCTCTATTTTCGTACAGATTCTGTGTAGACTTGGTCTTTTTAGCATTGATGCTGTACTGTACATATTAACGTAGGTTTTCCGTAAAATAATCTCCAATTTTTTTGCCGTATTGCACTGTAAATCCATACACTGCACGTGTAGAGTCACCAAATCTGTTTTTTTACAGTCGTCGCACTATAAAAGAGAAATGAATAGCTTCCCCGTAAATTTGCCGTAATAGAGTGCTAACAAAAAACCGCTAAAATCCCATCAATTTACATAATTTTTTATGCTACCTCATTACTCAATGCACTTTCGCGCATGAGCTTGCCTCGTTTTTGTTGGTACCACGATCATTTTTAACGGAACTTATTTAGAACTGCAGCCAAAACACGATTTCATCTATGGAAATGGAGCAGATTTCTTTTCAGCGAGTCTTCGTAAGGGTAGAGAGTGGTCACGATTTAGTAATAAAGTTTATTTTATTTTTAGCTTCCATCATCAGTTTTCATCCGGACTATTTGAAGTAAATAATCCTCGATTTAAATAATATCGTTTTTTTACCTATCGATGTCTTCACAGTAAAGCAACTTAAGGGCATTTTTATTCAATGTTAATCATCAATTGCACAAAAATGATGCTGAAACATTTTGCTGTCATTCTTGAGTGAGGTGTTAGATTTCGTATAGCGGGTCTGAAAGACGATTGCACGCGACTCCAAGTTTCTCAAGTTAAAATTGTATAAAGTGACAAGTATTTCAGCTCAAGCATGATTCTAGGAAGATTATCTTTGCAATTCAACGTACCTGCAACGTCACTCCAGTGTTCGCACGAAGGGCTTCTGCATGAAAACGTGTTCTGGATGGGCTAGGTGCCAGCCAATGGACGTCGTTACTGGGTTGGGGAAACTCGAGCCGCTCTGACATTTGGGATTTGTTCTCTTTCTCGATTTTGTATCAATCCTGTAAAGTTACTGAAGCTAATTTGATATCTGGGATTTGTTCTCTTTCTCGATTTTGTATCAATCCTGTAAAGTTACTAAAGCCAATTTGACATCTGGGACTTGTTCTCTTTCTCGATTTTGTATCAACCCTGTAAAGTTACTAAAGCCGCTCTGACATTCAAAACTTGTTCTCGTTCTCAATTTTGTGGTGTCAACCCTGTAGAAGCTACTGACTCCAAATGCAGTTCTGTATGTTTTCAAACATTTATTTTTGGCTCATTTGCGTGTAGTCTATGCACGATGTTTGACATATGTAGGTTCTTTTGTTAAATAGTTTGATGTACTTTGGAATAAAAATAAATTTATTTTATATCGTGCAGCTTTTGCATTTTAACCTTGAGTTTCTTTCCGTGTTATAGTTTTCAGACATTAAATGAGTGTTGATGTATTGAGCGATTCTTGTGTCAAATTCTAGCCTCTGTCCAGATGCGAATGGTACGTTGTTTTAAAATGAGAATTACTTTCTACATTTAAGTAACTGCTAAATTAATTTAATCTTTTCTTCGATTTGCGATTGTATATTTGCAATTACTTTTCTTAAAATGTTCCATGTGTTGTAAACGGTTTCCAAGCCAAATGTATCAAGAAACTGTAGAAGCTACGATATACTATGATGAAAATCTTCAACTAATGCTCCATTTTGACACAACTCTAACTTCACAACCTGCGTAATGATGTAGGGAAGTGCCAGACTACACCTCATTTACTATACGTGATGTCAGGCACTCGCTGCGTGATCGGAGCTGTCGACGCAGCTCAAGGCGGCCGTGCGCGCCGTCAGATAGCATCATCGGCTGCTCAACTTTGCATCTCTGGCTCCCGGATTCTCAAACTCTGATGGCGCACACGAAGTATCTAAAGCTGAAGTTAAGGAAACTTGTAGTCCTTGGTTGTTTGCAGTCGACTGTAAGCGACTCAAGTCATCTTCGCTTAAAGATCTGTGACAAATCATTAGGTGGAATTCTGCACTGGATCAAGTCTTTCGAGCAAATAAACATAACGCTTTATTCCAGTGAAGTTGTATAACAAAAAATTTCCCAATTTGTTTTTTTCATTGTTTTTAATTCACAGATGAAACTAATAGTGAGCATTCCTTGCTACTATCAACGGCTCTGAAAGTTTTTTTTACATAGTCATTACAATACTGAGTTCGTTTTGTTGATAGCTCTTTGAATTTTTCCAGTATACAGAGAGTTCCTCCAGTTGCCATTTGGTTCAAAGATTTATTTTATGTGAGAGTTGAACTGATTTTCAATTCATGTGTGCAATTGGGTTGCTATTCGATACAAAAATTTTTTTTTGATCGCTGTGAACTATCTTGTCTTGAGCAGCACCCTTAGATAATTTTTCTACTTACAAACTTTATTTCGTGCATATCCGTTGATGATGCGTGTGAATTCTTAAACACTCATGAAAGCTGGGTCCAGTTTCTGAGACTTGTTTCCTAAAATGTAATCCTTCGAAAACGATACTCTTTACCACATTGCACTAATAATGTTCTGATGTTAATAATTTCGCTAAGCTAGCAATGATGACCATAAGAATTATTATTATTATTAATTTGGCTGCCACACGATGCTCCCTCTGTGCTTCTTTATTATTTATGCCCATTCAGTGCCACCTAGACATCTTTAGGTAACCTTTCAGGCTGATAGATCTTTTGTAGATGTTATAAACATTTACTTTCTCACGATGGACGGAACTTAATTACACACACCGTAGATATGTCGCTTGCTCGTGCTGTCAATAACTCGAGCATGTGTAGTTCTGCTTGTAAGATCACAAGCAGTTTCCTGAAGTGTATGTATGCGTAACCAGTTTCAATCCTTTAGTGTCGCCCTGTCAGTAACTTGAAATCAGTTGTTTTGTTTGAGATGGTGTTATAAACCTTGGGCGTCAAAACTCGAAATGATGAGTGTTTTGGGGCTCTGAAAAGCTTTCATATTGGTATTTTTTAATCTCTTAATGATTAGTATCGTGCAGTCTTGGTGTGTTTAGTCTGTGGCTTTCAAAATTGCCGGGAGGCACATGTTTACCAATTGTTTTTTCGTTTATATGGATCAATTTTCCATTCTTTCTTTATATCGACGCAGCTGTTGTTCATCGTCGCACTTTTTTATTCATATTCTCTCAGATCGAACCATGCACAACGAGCAATAATGAAGTCATGCACGTCTTTCTTCGTCTGTGGTTAATGCAGTAGAGGGCTCCAAACACAGTTTTGCTTAAAGTTTCTCCGTAATTTGCTGGAAGTTCAAAGACCCTGGATTTAGCGCCATGCAAGTACTCGTATTATCATTCTTGGTCGTGGCTCTGCCCTTCAGCGGCTAAATTATTGATGTCCGTACAGCGTATCTTCCTTCGTTTCAGCAATCATGAGGTGCTTCACCCTCCTGTGTGTAAGCTTCTATCTTTGCATTATAATCTGTTGTTAAGAATAATCTGTGTTTAATTTAAGCAGTCTCATATCCTTGCATACGAAGTTATAGCCAATTTATTTTATGTAGGAACTGATGCACGTGTCTAGGTGTAACATTGTTGTTCTTTTATGGAATTAATCCTTGAATATCTTTCTTCTTAGTTCATCGAAGCTAGTTACATTTTTTCGGATTACTCACGGTATTGCATTCATCCTTGCTTGTTGTCTTTAGTATGATAGTGTCCTCTATGAAAGTAATTACAATATCGTTAAAAATTACTCATAACGATTTTAATAGGATGGAAGTTAATGATTGCTTCTATGAGACTCGGTGTCACAAGTTCTAAAGGATCACTAAATTATTGACGTGTTACAAGTAATTGGTTTTTCTGACATGCAATAGCTATATTATTTACTTATGAGTGCGTGAACTGTTGTGCGCGATAATTTTAGTTGGTGTGTATTGTACCTTACACTAATGTTATACTGTACTCTCAAACTCATTGTTTGAAAACTGTACGATGTTCACTCAGACTTCGTGAGTTGGTAGTCCGGAACCTAAATCATGAACTACTTGAACAAATATAAATTAGAAGTGGACTAACTGTTCTGTACTCAGGCCGAACACGCGCTGTTTCCATAAACCGCACGCAATGGGCAGTCAAGGACGTTAACCTTTCTTAAGTCAGTGATGACTGGTGTCGCTGATCAGGTACTCACACCGCCCAAATGATCGTACTTGTTAAGGTTTTACGAATTTAAGCTGCGCGTAACTTTTGCATGCTCTAATACATTTCATAAAATGTGAGGTACGTTCCATATGGCATGTGGCGCTTACAGGTCATACACTAGTGTGGCTTGCAGGTCACATGATGGTGTGATCACTCTCTTGACAGAGGTAAAAGTACCCACACATCAGCGGTCGGCAATAGTGATATTTCTGGGATCCTTCTGCGACTGAGAATTTTAACCCATAGATCCCTGCATTGTCGTGTTCAGGTGACCTTCTGTGTTGCAGTCTTTTAGTTTGATGAAGTGCTTCTTGTGATCTTTCTGTTTAGTCAGGTATGTGTACTTGCTTTTCAGTGTGTTCCTAGCAAAGCTGTACTGATGTCGGTCGTGTTTTAGCATTATTTGCTTTGTGAGGGATAATTTTCCTTGAGTAAAAAAGCGCGAAAACAGGGTTCCAAGTTCTTGAAAAGTTTCCAGATCTCATCTGAATAGCTAAAGCTTATTCATCTCAAATTGTGGCTAGATTGTCAGAGGGTATCATAGGTTAGAATGAAACATTGGCTATATTGTAATTTCTGAATGACACATAAATTTTGTGATCTTAATAGCTTGAAAATTTCAAGACAAAATCCCCCAAAAGCGAATAATTTGTGTTAGTCACGATATAAGCAATTTTTGTATTGTTTACGGAAAATGTGTAATTTTAGTAGAGGGTAAGAGAAAACTCCCAACCTAACTTTCAGACATATTTACAAGGGCGGTTTGTTTTTCAATCTCTGATGGGCTATAAAAATGGTAAAGTTACATAATGTAATAATTTTATTACTAGGAATACTGCAGGGTTTTACTTATTTTTCTACAGAAATAAAAAAAAATTGTATATACATATTTTTAGAGTACTTCTAATAACATGTGTTTTTTTAAGTCAAATTAAATGTAGGAACTATTTTTAAATACCTCAAAGTTAGTTTGTTAATCGAAATTGTTACAGCTTTCCGTACTTCCTTAACTAATTTCACGCCTATGTTATGGAACTTCAGGGCATCACATCTGCTACACATCGTATCTCCTAAACATCGTAAATATCGTCCATGTCGCCAAGTGCGTCACTGACAACTTTCCCTCTTGAGCGCGAGTCCTGTGTTCCGCGGAACCCACAATAATTGATGTGCTCGGAATAAGGTGTGCAATCGTCCCTGGAAGGACGGCCATTCTTCGAGCGTTGGAAACGTTTCGTTTGATGTACGTGCTCATTCAGTGGTAGCACTCGAAACAAGCGTCGTTTTAAGCGCTCCCTTTAATTCTTTGTTCAAGCTGAGTTGGGATCTTTTTTCCTTCTTAAAATCCTTTGTAAGGTATGAGGTCTGGACCCAAATTAGGACGTAACGTGGACTTCGTAACGGTGTCATTAACTCTGTATCGAGGTTAGTTTTTGGCTCACCTCTGAATGAGTTGCAAAAACAAAGGTCGTGAACTTCACGTGTACATATTTTACATTTTTCCCAATTCTTAGTAATCTCTAGAGCTTTTTATCATCTATCATGACTATATTGTGTCTAATTTGTATTGGTGACGTTGGTGCAATTTTTGGTACGCATTTATTGCTGTTTTTCTTTAGTCACAATTGGTCGTTTCACTTGCTACATCATGCTGTTTAGGTTTTACCATTTATTTATGGACTAGTTTTCAAGAAATTTTTTGCTTACACGCTCGCCGCATTGCAACCGAGGCCATCACTGTATCCTAAAATTCCAAAGGTTGCACAGCTGGACATTGTCCTTCAGCTTATCAATTTACAGTTCTACTGCGGCGAGTAGGGTTCCTAAGCTCATCCTAGAAAACAAGTCAATCTCAAGAGTTTGCAGTGATGTGCCAACACTGAGCGCATTCGTTTCTATAATAATAAATATTATTTGTTAGCAACTAGAGAATCTGTAACACTTGTAGCAAGAGGTTAGTACTGGTGTCATTTTAGTTTAAAATATTCCTCTTTCTGTTGTATTTACAATAGTGTGGTAGTAACTTCCTGCCGGTTTTCTTTAAACTGTTCATTGACGTATTTTTATTTTTATTTCAGAAGATCCCTGTCACTGTTTAGACACACTAATGGGTGCCATAATGACTTAATGAAACTCTCTGGCGTGAAAATGAACACTATGTACATTTCCTCCTGTGTGTTTATTTTCCATCAACATTAATTTGACCTTGAGCCTGAGTCTAGAGTGTGGCAAGATGATCTAACACGTTTGTAGGTTTTATAAAAGCATAATAGAGTAACGAACGAAAATATTTTTTTTAAATCGATGTACGACTATCATGTCATTTTATTTCCAATTGTCAAGATTAATTGGAGGGACGAGCACCACGCTTTCTCTATGCCGCACCCTACATGTGCGTGGATCATCTTGTTCATTTCCTATATTGGTTTGTGAGGTCCTCTGAGGCTCTGCAGTGTGATCTAAGACGCTGCGTCAGGCGGAGACTGCTGTTCACGGCCACCCAGCTTCACTTCCTGGCTCCACTGCGGCGCTGCTCAAGCAACCGAACTAGAGCAAGCTCACTTATGTGCTGACCTCAGGGCATGCAGTCACTGCTCATATGGTGGCTCATGTAGGCTATTTCTCCGACTCTTTTGCCTCACTTGTATCGGGAAGTCTCTGAGGGGAAGTTACGCAAACTGGGTAATTACTTCGTATGTTTTTCAAATTTGTGATATTAAGGGAAGTAATTTACTCGCGGTTTAGTTGAAAAATAAGGATTGTTGAAGAGTTTGGCGTACGTGAGTTTCAGCATTTAATGCTCGAGCTGTACAATACACAGATAAGTACAAAAAGATACCTGACATAATTTTTCATTCATTATTTTTCAGTCGATCTGATTTTATTCACATTGCATTTTTTTCATACTTAGTTAATGAGTACATTTTAACCACGTCATTTTCAAAAACTTTCTTTACGACTGCCGCTCTGGCCTCCACTCTTTTTTTAAAGTTTTTGGTATCGCAGTAACTGAAGACCTCCATAAATGCTTCTGAAGTACGTAGCCTCGCTTTACTTCATGGGACAAGGTGTCATGAGACATTCCATGTTAATTGTACGGAGCGCCTCGGTCGTGCTGCGTTATGGGACGCTGCTCCTGCTGCTGCACCAGGCGGGGCAGTGCGAGTGCTGCGGTGTCCGGAAGTAGGGGGAGCTGCAGGAGTACAACTTCCTAGCCGGCAGTCCTACTCCTTTTATACGCGCGTACTCTCACTTGCGCTCCTATTTTCCATGACACTTCATGCGTGCCTATTTTAAGCATGTTTAATCAATAGTCATTTGAGCGTTCACGTTTTTAAGGAACATATTCTATGAGTGCTCGTATGCGTATTTATTGTATTTGTGCATGTTGTATGTGTACTCATTGCATGCGTGCTCATTGTACTCGTGCTCATTGCATGCGGGCTTATTGTGTGCTCCCATTTTATGCAAATTGATATTTCTTGCTTTAATTTCAGGCAAAATACTGGAAAATGCATGCCACTTGGAATTTCGCTATTGCTTGTGCTAAGGAAAATCAAGGAGTTTGAATTAAATTACAATGAAATCGAAATGACTGCTTGTTCAATTCTACTTCATTTTTTGTCATCTTTGTTTAGGCTTTAACTCGTACAAATTATAGTACGCTAGATAAATCTTGTGTTAGGAAAGCAAGTGTAAGTCTTCAGACGTCTGTCAAGTTGATCCTTCAATTAATCAAGTTGATCTCGTTCATCTCATTAGTTTCTGTAACTTGACTAAAACGATTTTCTCTATGAATATCCATGAAGCCAAACTTTTTTTTGTTTGATTCTTTCTGAAATGCTAATTACCATGTTTTGGAAGTGAAATAGTCATCATTATAAGGGACGTGTCTGTCGCCTCCTTTCATATAGCGAATTTGGATCTGTCAAAGTTGGCCTTCACCTTCATGTCGAAATAAGTCCATCAACATTGCACTGAATTTCACCATCAATTACATTCACTGTACTGTTCCACTTCTGAAAACTTATCATGACTTGCAAAAGCATCCATGTAAAAACTCGCCTCTTCTTCCGCTTTGATTCATTGCTAAAGAAAAAGTGAGATTCTTCATGTTTTTCTAGAAATAAATCCTGCCAGGACGTACACAGCCCGTGATTTACGCGCACTCTCTGCTTCGTGTTAGTAGGTCAGCTTCCATTGATAGTAATAAGTTAAAACTTGCTGAAGGCCTAAATTGAAACTTCAGAAATAATGACAAATTGGTCTTCTATTTGTGCGGTGATAAATTTTTCAACATTTATTAGACGTCGACCTAAATGCGATTCAGTTTATGTTTGACATGTTTCTGGTTTATAAAAAAGATTTTTTATTGGTGGAAGGTTTTTTCAACTCTTTTAGAGTTGCAAACTTATTTGTTGCCCGTAAATTAATTCAGCATACTCCCTTCTATTAACCTTTAGTTTGATTTCACTTTTCCTAAAAACCACCGCACAGAATTAAAAGTGTAATGCTTTGTGAGCTGAGCATCTCTAGTGAAAGTTTAATTAAATTATCTGTCCAACTAGTGGATGGGAAGATCAAAGAGCGGTTACATGTTGGGCTACGGCAACAAAATATTTAATTATCTCTCACAGTTCAGTTTCATGCATGAACATAGTGTAAGCTACTCCAAAAAATACGATATGTAATCCATAAGCGATAATAAATTTATAAATGCATAAGCTATTAAAAAAGCTAAGAGAAGCCACAGTTATCTCGTTTAACTGAAAATTATAAATAATGTCTCGATAATTGCTCTTTTTCAACATACACAATTTTTCATGCATCAGGTACTCTATTGAGATTGCGATTGTGTTTCCAATAACATTTTAGTGTAATTTCAATGTGATCGCAATATTTTATTTTCGTTTTTCTATTCAAGTGTCACGTATTTGCTTTAACGAAATAATTTCAATCTTTTTAAAGATTACGTTACTCAGAATACGTATAACTTTAGAATGAATTTGACTTGGAATTGCCCATAAATTTTAATACAGAAAATATATTTTGAGGCTAAAAATTACGATCACGAATCGACTAAGGCAATCGCCTAGCTAAGGTCTTTGAATAGAATAAAATATAGCAACAGTAACGAACAGTTTGGTCCATTCTTGGGTTGCTACAAAAGTCCCATTCCGTATAAAATTACAAGAGATATTTGGTCATACATTGAATACTGGGGCTTCTCATCCAATATTTGTCAAGACGATTTTTGAATAGGGTCAGTGTGAGCAGAAATTATATTTTTGGAAAGCTGATTCCAGATTCTGACATTTTCAACTTGAAAGAATTTAGAAATGCCAGACATACAACTACTTTGAAGTTCTGGAACTCTTTGATGCAACTCATACTACGGAATGATGCTTTCTCTTGCTTGCGTCTTTTGTTCTTCCTTATTCGCAGTGTCAGAGCTCACGGATCGATTCAAATCCAATGCAAAATAGTGTAACGAGGCATTATTACTTAATAGGTCATGGTTCAATTTCACTCTTTTTTCTTAATTGGATGAACATAAGCGAAAGTACATTCCTTTCCATCTATTCTTCATAAAAAATGTGATTTAGTCGTAAGGAATAGGTGGTGATGCTCGTCTGCGTGCGTTTTCAGCGGAAACTATCTTATGCCTACACTAGGGTTTGTTCTCAGTTGTTAAGGTAACCTTGCGATGACGTGCCGTGTGACAACTTCATAAATGGCCTGGTGGTAGTTGCAACTTATCCACCCTCTCTGATTCTTATCGCAAGCTTCGTTTTCAGGATAGTTTTTGGCCGTTCCTTGTGGACTTCGTGTTGCTTGCTGATTAATAAAGTGATAACTTGTTGCAGCTCCTGTGAGTGTGGTGCTGTATGTACTGTGATCGTGTTGCTACTGAAAAGCGCGCGTCTGGCTGCAGCTGTTCTGGGGACTTGAGTGTGGTTCAGTATTCACTATGATCAGTATCCCCTCGTAGTGTTTCTTTGCTGCTGAAGTTCGACTATTTTGAAAAATCTCTTATGGATATTGTTTTGTTTTTTGTTACTATACCGATTTATTTCTTCAGTATTTTTTTGAAACTTCATGATTTATAGCGACTTATTATAGTTTTTCTTTAAATTATTTCTTAAGCAGATTTTTCACCACAGGTCCTGGTTGTTGTTCGTAAATTCAGTAATTGTTGTTTTCAACATTGTAAAATATGCAGCTAAAATCCATGTTCTGAATTTTGTTATCAGTTTAGCGAGTTCTGTGACGCTCTGCTGAGTGGTGTACGTATGAAGCAGTTATAATTTGCAAGAGAATTTCTGTGCGAGCCTCACACATCATAAAAGTTTTTTTTTGTTTCATTCAGCACAGATGGTATACGTTTCAGTCAAGGACTTCTATAACCAGGACGTGCACCGCCATGTAGCTGACTACGGTAGCGGAGGCCATTGCATTCTTAGTAACATAACATTTTCTATCAGACAAATTGATCAAAAATTACTTCTTTTAAGCAATAGAAGGGATAATAAGGTTTTACAGTAAATTCTAAATGATTTAAGGCACTGTAATGCTTTGAAATACCAATTTTAATCGGACTTAACATGTATTATTGGATGAGCTTAGTGGCCACTTTATAGAAAGCCGAGTTGCTGCAGTTTTAGACTCTTTCTTGTTGATTATAGTTAAACCTCTTCGAATGCAAACAACCAAACATACAAACATTCACGCATATAAACAAACAGACATAGAAGTAAAAACCTACCAAACTGCAGCGATTAGTCAGCCAACCGGGCTTTCTTGACGTAGGTCTGAAGGACTGCATTCTTTTGCTAGTCGTTCTCTGAGGGGTTGACAGCAAATTTGAGAGATTGACAGCAAATTGAGTGAGTGTAGCATTCGTCAGAATATGTACTGTCTTTCTTTGACTCGTACAGTTCCTTGACGTCTGCAAATGATGCCGTGTTTCATTGTCAAGACTGATCTTCTGGCCCTTCTCACTGATCCAGTTGTTACGGATGCAGTTGTTTAGCAGATGTAGCTCCAGTTGTTTTGCAGATGTACTGTCAAAAAGGAAAAACCAGACACGCTCGTTGTCAAGAGGATGCTTGGCTATGGCACTGCAATTACCTAGTGATTAGAATAAAAGTGGTCTTGCAGTCTCGGTTGTTCTCGGCCATGCCACTCAGCAACCCACAAGAAAATGAAACAGTTGTGCGAATCTGTACTTCATCTACCAAGAGAAACACATTCTTCTGTTGCAGTGTCTGGACTTTGTCAAATCTTTCCCTCAGCACCTGGTCCTTGTCAATAGATGAAGTGATGTACTGCAGCTTGCGTTTACATGGCAGCACCAAAAAGTTTCTGAGCTGTTCATAATTATACTTCGGGTATAATTGAAGAGCAAAACAATCGTTCATGGAAAACTGCTTCTGTGATAAAAGTTCCACCTGACGTGTCAAAAATACCAACTTCTTTTCCTTCTCGGTGTCGACATAGGCTGACTTGTGAGCTTGAAGGGTGACAACATTTTGGATCGTTTTGTCAAAAGAGATGTCATACATAGTTCATTGTCAAGCGCACAGTTTCGTCGGACTGCGTATACGATCTCACACCATTATTGGGATGAACTATCTTAAACAGTGATACACTAATGCCGTTCTTGAACGCACTGAGCGTTAGTGGGGAACACAAAGTAGGCTTGTTTTCGACAATCACAGACAGGCTGCACTCACTGAAGTTGTCGGTCATGAACAAACACACAAGCCTTTCTTTCGATCTTGAAATAATCAAGTTCTTGTACTGCTTCTGCAGGTTACGTTCAGGTTTGAAAGCATCAAATGAAGGAATCTTATCCTTCTGAAGAAAATACCTCAGTTGTTGGTCTTCCACTTTCACCGGGCGAGGTGCAGGTTTTGGAGACGGCAGACCTGAAGCAGGCACATTGAAGATACTGGGAGGGATTTCACTTGTTCAAACAACTCCACACTTGTTCGGCATTTTTAATACATATAATTAGCAATAAACTTTGTAAACAAACAGTATCCGCTTAAAAATGCAGCAATGTGCCTCGAAAAAAACAACAATGTCCGGTTCAAACCGAGCGACAGACTACGACAATGTTCGCACTGTGACAGATAGGGGTTAACTGAACTCAGTGAACTAGCCTCCGCTACCGTAGTCAGCTACATGGCGGTGCACGTCCTGGTTATAGTAGTCCTTGGTTTCAGTCTAAATGGGTGGTTAATAATTATTTCATGTCATTGCATTTCATCGTCCTTACAATTTCCGATGTTTGTTACATCGGGTGAAATTCACATACATCAATTAATATCGATTACTGCTGCCATTAGCTTAATCGTTTTTCTTGTTGTTACTATAAAACGTATGTTCTAGTTTGCCGCAGTTTATTAACGTTGATGCTCGTACGGATGACACTTGTTATATTTGTGTCATGGTCCGTTTCTCTAAGTCACTTTCTTCAACCATGGTTTTAGTGCAGTGGTTCTGAGACTAAGTAACTTAGCTCGACCATGATTTTAGTGCAGTGGTTCTGTGACTAAGTAACTTAGCTCGTCCATGATTTTAGTGCAGTGGTTCTGAGACTAAGTAACTTTTCTTAACCACAATTTTAGTGCAGTGGTCTTGAGACTAAGTAACTTTCTCAAGCGCAATTTTCTGTGCTGTTGTTTGTAAACTAAAGAACTTTCCTCAACTCATTAGTTGAGGGTATTTCAAGTGAGGGGTAAGCTAAAGAAGAAATACTCTCTGATCTGAATACGTGAAGTCTATTTCAAGCAGCCAAGCGTACAGCCAAATGCTTGTCATTGGAGTTTCTCTTCACTGCCAGCCTTGAAGCTTCTATCGTTCTGATCAAAATATTCCTTGAAAATGCATCATTAACTGTTTTCTTTCCTTCCATTTGTAAGAGGGAACGTGCGAGTCCACCTCGATTATCCTGATATGTCATACGGCTAATACAGATTGTGGCCCGTAGTCTATGTCCTGTACGTTGTTTGTACATGCATGAGTGATGCTTATTAAATATTAACGACACTCGTTCAGTTTTATATTCTTCTGATCTGTAGTGTAACTTATCATCGCTTCACTTTACGCAAGCCATTGCTTGACGGCTACTGACACGTGGGTGTCTTGATATCTTTACATCGATGTTCGTAAATGTCTCGGGTACGATATTCTTTCTGGAAGTAGAAGAAAACATTTGCTTTATTCTGACAATTACTACTTTTTGAACAGAATCGTCATATCAGGTTCCACATTCGGGGACGGTAACTGTTATTTATATTAGGATTTAGAGACATAAAGCATCTCTATGTATGCTTTGATCTCGTAGAAATTTCTGATAGAAATTGACATGAACTGCGTTCGATGCGTGGACTATGTTTGCCGAATTTTTTGTGCTTAAGTTATTTGATTGGAACGTAGATCTACGGGTTTCCTTCAGTAAATTTTTGTATTATGTTATTATTTATTGACATTTATTTTTTCTGTATTGTTACCCGTAACAATTTTTAATAAAAAATTTACTTAGAAGGCACATCAAATTTTGCTTACCAAAAAGTTGCATCGCTTGCATGCATGCTCACAAAATTTAACTTCTACAATCGCTTGTGTTCGCTTGTGAGTTCCTGTAAATACCAGCACACAGCAAACTGAAGCTGTCCGGACAAAGTGGTGTCTAATTATTTCTAAGTGAACTGCAAACTGCTGCACGTACTGCTAAACTTCTATGCTCGGTAAGTGAACGAAAGCGATTTTCAAGGTAGCTGACCCTGATGGTTACGTAGTTCCGTCGTTTTCAGACGTTCGGCCCGCGGGTTGTCTTCTATTAAGCAGGAACATGCACACATTAACATGGAAGTGCTGCGTTCCAGTACTTGACGATGATATGTTGATGGCTATATTTTCGGAAATCATGCTAGCGCTATTACGGGGCGCGCAGACATCGATCTGTACAGTAGGCGCAGTAAGCTCATTTTCAGTGCAAAAATGTTCTGTATTTCATAGCTAGGTGACGTTAAAGTTCTTTCATAATACGTGATGACTTTTTAGTAGTATATGGGTCCCACTCTGTTGTACATGTGATTTCAATGAAAGTAACAAGGGAAAATGAGAAGAATTTATGGAAATAAAAGAGAAAATCAAACATTCGATCGATGTATTTGTTGAAATATTTCTTTTTACACATTGTTAAGCTGAAGACACAAAGCATGTAAGGTTTTTACTCGCGGCAACAGGTGCATTGTTTTTCTAAAAATATAATCTCTGTGATCGCTTCACAAATTTTGTGGACGATGTCAATTAGACGACGTGTCGTGTCTTATTTTATGGCTCTTTCTTTTTGCAGCAGACAACTTCTAATGTTCCCTATGATGAGTGACTTTCAAAAAAAAAGTTTTAAGTTTGAAAAGTTTCAAAAAGAACAAAAAAGTTTACTTATATTAATTTCGGTATGCTTGATAATTAGAAAATTCTGTGTCATCTTCAGTTGTAAATAATGTAATTTTTTATTTATCACGTCCTTCAAAGATTTAATGAGAATAAATGAAGGGAATTATGTATGTTCGGTGCAAATAGCATTCATTTCTCGATTTGACAAATTGTTTTCGTTACGTTTCGGCTGCAGTGTGGCTAAGTATGAAGTGGTGGAAATAAGTATGAGACACCTCCTTAAAATGTTAGTAACTTTTTATACCACAATTTTCTATGAAAATTTGAGTGTTAAATGTTGATGGTATTATGATAATTAGTGTACATAATCAGTTTCAGGATTAATTCCAGAAAAAAAAGAGTTTTGAACAAAATTATATTTTTAAGGGTGGAAAAACGTATTAGACACGTATTCTATATTTGCCAAAAAATTAACTCAATGTTAATACTTGCATTTATTCCCTTTAGATTGCATTAGTTCAACACACCTGTTTTGCATTGAACCAATTAGATTTCTAAGAGTTTCAATGGGAATTTCATATCAATATTGTTTCATGCAAGACCTTAAAGTTTCATTATCCTCATTGATATCCATTGTGGTAGCCTCTTCTTGACAAAATTCCCCATAAATTCCAATGGGGTTCAAGTCGGGAGACTTATGTAGCAGGCCAGTCCAAAACTTGAATATCCTCTGTTTTAAACGTCTTTTGTCAGTTTGGAGGTGTGTATGGCTGCATTATTCTGCTGAAAAATTGTTATTTTTATGTACATCATTCAGAAATGGGACAAGACTTTTTTTAACACACTAATATATCGAACAGAGTTCTGTTTCCCTTCCATCTCTACTAACTCAGCTTTTCCAGAGTCGGAAAAAGCGCCCCAGATCATTACAGATCCTCCTTCAAATGGTCTTTTTGAAAACAGCTGCTTTTCCTTTCTCAAATCGTGCCAGTAGCACTGAGATCCATCGGTCCCGTCCAAATTGAACTTTTTTCATCGAAAAAGATCACATTTTCCCAATTCTCCTTCGTTCATATCACTTTCTCCTGTGCCCACTCAACACGCAACTTCTTGTACTGAGCAGTCAAAGCAGAGGTCATTTTCCTATTTCGATAGGCAAAATTTGGAGATTTATGTAAAAGTTGTTGAATTCTTCTTGGGCTAACCGGTAGATTTTGAAATTGTTGAAGTTCTCCTGAGCATGGGTGTCCCTTAGAAGCCTCTCGAAAAAGTCGACGTCTGGCTGCATTTGTAATTATTGGTAGACGGCCTGGCCGTTTTTTATGCCATATGCTACAGGGTCCTTTAGATAGTTACTACAGTTTGGAACCTCGATAGTTGTTTTGCAGTACAATTTATGGATTTACCTTCATGTTTATAAGCCCAAATTTGACCTTTCTCGTTACCATTAAGAGGAAAGTTCCGTGGCATGCCGCAGAGGCTGTATTTATAACTTTATCAATGTTTAATTAAAAATCTGGTGGATTATGAAGGCGATGAGTTGTTTATGAACAGCATGTGGACTCCATGGCACTGTGAAGTAAACTGGATAGACAAATTTTCAAATGTGTCGTATACTTTTTTCCGCCTTTAAAAATGTAATTTTGTTCAAAATTTTTTTTCTGGAAATTAATCATGAAACTGATTAAGTATACTGATCCTCATAATACCATCAACATTTAACACTCAAACATTCATAGAAAATTGTGGTATAAAAAAAGTTACTCACATTTAAGGGGATGTCTAATACTTATTTCCACCACTTTATTCTCTAATGTGGGTTTTCAAGCTAATGTAAATACATGTCTTTCATTCCAGTGTTTAGAACATCTATTTCTAACAGTGAAGACTATATCAATACAATATGTAGATATTCAATGAAAATCTCACACTCGTTTACTAAAGTTGTAATTTATTATGCTCCAACTCTTATTGTTCTCTGTACTTTCTACCTCTAGAAAATAATGCATCATCATGAAGGGTAGCATTAATATATGTCTTATATATCAATGCACTGATGATAGTTGAATAGCTCTGGAAATAGTGTATATGACAGTTGAAAAATTTAGGTTAAACATAAGACACGGTTACTGTTGCGTTCTACTTTAAACTCAATAATTCTATCTAAGATTTACTTTTTTGTGAACATTAGTGTCTTCAGAGTTATAGTTCGCAAGAAATAGCAAGAACGACTCTGTCGCACAATTCTCTACCCCGCCTCTCATGCAAATGTTGGTCTATTTTTTACTGGGACGCTACACGTTCCTTCAGTCGCAGGCCTGTGACCTCGCTGGGCAGACACCAACCAAGCCCTCAGCTGCAGCGGCCGCCCTCTCCTCTACTGCGCTGAAGAACAACAGTCCCATCAGATCATAAAGCTCGTAAAATCCTTCACACTTGACTGCGATCACAGGCCGGCGTGATGCGCCGCGCACCGCCCAATGTTCTGACTTCATTAACCAGCGTCCGTCGTGCGCTTCACAGGACCTCCTAGAACTTTTTCGCCAGCTTTTTGTCTGTTCTGCGTGCTTTCATTGCGCTCTAGTGGGGCTGCTTTTAATGCTGGGAGCAAAACTCAGCCTTGAAGTAATTGTTTCTTTTCACCTGAAAATTTTATTCGTGTATACTCGTACCATTCAGTCATGTAAATCTTCCTTACTTAAAGCGCAGCTAGCTGTTGATTGCTCCCTTTTTTGTGCGGGTGTTTGGACGAACTTGATGCGCTCTGGAGAGTTTTGTTACTGGAGTTCAGTCGCAAAATTAATTTTAGTGATACCAGAATACATATGTATAGATTAAAATAAGGCGATTTTTCCTCTTAAGAAATATTCCTTAATTTTTTAATAGGGTAACCATGATCTTGGTATTCTTCACGTGGAAATCAATCTTCGTGCAATTTCTTTACTTGTGCTATGTTCGTAATAACTCACATATAAGCTGTTTCTCCGTCGTATTGAATGTGCATCAGTGTTCCTGTGATGTATCACGTCCATTCATCACGTGATCTTTACGAAGCACTCGTTGCTCACCTGCAGCACGGCTGATTGCAGAGATTACCCCAGGTGTTATCGAGTGATTGTTTCCTGTACACCTCGCGTAATTAGACTATTTTTCAAAACTGTCAAATCTAAAGTTTGCTCATGATTTATCTGCTGCTCATGCAGGCGAGTTCACTTGCCATAAGTCTCGTTGGTTTGATTTTGAAACAACTGGTGCGAATTCTTAATGATTTTATTGACCACATTTCGGATCAGAAAATTAAAAATTTAGAGCAGTTACGCGAGAGAAAAAGAAACAAATTGCCCTAACGATAATATGAAGTTTTGTTTAACTATATATTTGACAGTCGTATAATTTTAATTCAATCATGTTCATGCAAATTTTCTGACTTTGCATTGAGACTCATAAAATAGACGCTATAGTTGTGTGCATGTTATTATCACTAAATGATTACTGTCTAATTAAAAATTAATAATTTCTTTCCCAAGAAGCACGTGCATTTAATTTACGCTCTGCTTAACTTTAGGTAGAGAACGTAATAATAACTATTACAGTTTGTTAACGATCACTTTTGTCCCTAGTTTGTTACTGAAACATCTTAGATTCCTCGAGTACATCGAAAAATCTTTTGACGTGCTTGAGATAACCTTGGCTCCATAAACAATACTTTGAATGGATTCACGTTTCACTTATGTTTTGAATAAACGTGATATGTAGAAGCAATGAAATCCCGTTCGAGTGACTACGAGATAGAGTCCCATGATCAAAGTAATCTTGCTTAATGCAAAGTAGAACTGAGAGTCATTCGATACTGGTCTCATATAGATAAGATTTTGATTATCAAAGGAAGCCCGGATTCATGTAATACAATCATCGCTGGTTGGTTAACAAAAATAAACCAATGTTTCCAGAAAGATTCGACTAGTTTTTTCATGAATTAACTTCGATGCCACTGCAACCCGCCTCCGCTGCTACAAAGTTTAGCTAATGTTTCTCTCGACGAGATTGGAGGGGGCTCCAGAAGACCTCTTTTAAGCGCCTGTTTTTATGGTAAAGTATTTAAAAGTATAATGAGAGGAAAATAGAGTTGCAATAAAGTAGTAGACTGCTGAGAGCCTTGAATATTCATTCGTACTGAATACATGAGTCTGCTGTGGATTTTGGACTTGCTGTTTGGTATTTTAATGTAAGAGAAGTTTGTTGTGACCATTGTTCAAATTTTTGCTCCTCGATACTCCAGGGGGTCGTTGAAAGAGATCGTTCTCTACTGCATGTTGGGAACTTGACTCTGTTTGGAGAGTATGTAGGATTCCAAAACTCTTTTCAGAATAATAGGGTATTTGGATTCATCATCGCCAGTAGCGAGGGAAAATTTAGAGTTCATCAGCGGCGACACTAGCTCCACACCGCAGGATTCTGTACTCTGATTGTGATCAACACTCCTTTGAATTTAGGTTTGATGTTACGTAGCAATTTATATCCCTTGCCTCCCTTTTCTATCTCTCTTAGGGGCCGACAAACTGTACAACCCATCCCAAAATGAGTATCTCTAACACGTTTATTTTTTCTTCACATTTATACTTCTTTAACATTGTAACCAATACTGTGAGAACGCTGTAAGAGTCGCAAAAACCCGTGATCTAATTTACGGTTAAATTGTCATCAGAAGAGTGCAGCGAGGGTCCAGCGCTCCCAGGGAGCATGGCGCTTACCTGTTCAGGTATTGCTTCATGTCAGGGCTGGGGAGTTGGAAGTTCAATTCTTCGACTCAGACTCCTGAATTTTTGGAAAGTCAAACTCCGATTCTTACACTTGAGCAATACTTGAGCAATAATAATAATTATTAAATAATTTAATTTAATAATTATTATTATTATTATTTAATTTTTAATAATTAAATAATAATTTTCACACGATTTCGACTTCTAGACTCCAACTGCACAGCCCTGTTTCATGTGTCTATACATGTAAGCCTAATTAAACATTAAGTTTCTAGTTGCTCATCCCGTTGCCTACGCATAGGTAGAAATCAAGTGTGGACTTAGCTTTAGAGCAAGTTAGGTCTTATCTTCTTATTTGAATAAGAGAGAGACTTGGGTGAAGATGGCCTTCGAATATTGTGAAAGAGAACTCTGTTATATTGTAGGTACCATCGATACGAAAGCTGTAAATTCCACTATTTTTTTCGTTTAGTTGAAATGCTTATTTGGTGCATCGTTGAACGTTATTTCTTCATATTCTATAACTAGAATGCCATTTTCTTGACACTCAACAGTGACATTCAACCAACAAACATATACTCCCACTTATTTGACACTATTGGTGCATACAACTTTTGACGTTTGTCAGAAACTGTTAGCACAAAGGGATAAAAGTTTACGAATCCAACCCATATATTATACTTAAAAACGTACAAAAAAAGAGAAAAAGAATTCATTCGAGTGTATTTTCGGAAATATTATTGCTGGAATGTTTTCCTGATCGTGCACTGTTTCCGAATAGAATCAGTTCATGAAATTTCTTCGGTATGCTTGCGTAGAAAGATATTTATTTTTATGACGGAACCACGTCGTGTTGATGGGCCCTGTATTGCATGCAACTTTTATGAAGTGAGGCGACGTCTCTGAGCGAAAATTTGTTAGCACTTTAGCTTTAAATGAATATTGTGATAGCAGAAATTTTATTGGAGTCTAAATACGCCATAATGTCAGTCACTTGTTCGACCAAAAGGTATCTGAAAGGAAATTTTCTAGCGGAATTGGGTATTATTTAGAAATGAATGGACATAGCGACTCCATAAATTTCATGAGAATATATACACACAATGATGTTATTTTCTTGATTAGTCATGGTTGCTGCCCGACACTCTCACATCTACATAACAATGGCGCCACGACGGTAGATTGTCTCCGTTTATCTGTTGATGTCAGAGGGTTTCAGAATCATTTTTTTCTGACGTTGAAAGGTTACTGCATATCTGTGATCTGCATATTACGGACCTTTTATCAGTGCACGAGTGCTCCAGAAGTTCGTTTGTTGGAAAGGTCAATCGCTCCCAGAAATGGCTTCATTATTGTAGTATTCGCCTCTTACTTGGGCCGAGAAAGCTGAAGACTGTTGCGCAGGTGATTCGCCTTGATGTGAAACCAAGATACGTGGGCTCGAAATGAGAGCTCACCTTCGCTCTTTTTATTGCGCTCTCCTGGTCTTTGGCCTTTCTATCTTTTTCGAATTGTTTCTCTTCGAATATAATTTATTTTCATATTTTGTGCGGGACTCGGTGAGCGCTCCCAAATTTGACAATTTGTGTTATGTTATGTAACTTCGTTGATTTAATTATTTTTGTCACCCCTCACTGTATTTTTATGATTTTAATTACCACCGTACGTGCGTCAGAAGATCAAAAATCTTGCATCATGTGACGCTCGTACTGGGAATTTTCTCTGTCGCGGATCCGAACGTGAGAAAATGACGAGTTATGGCTTACACTAGTTCTTTGAAGGAGTTTTTCTAGCTTTATGTCGGTCTATCTAAAATTGCGTAAAATGATACGCCACAACTCAAATCAGCATGACATTGCAATCATCTCCTTGTGGTTTAACCGTTATTTGTTATGAAAAACTGAACTGCAAGCCATAAACAAACAAAATTGCTCTCTAGTTTCACCGTGCTCACTCCTAGCTGATCAGCAATTACTGATTGTGATCACCCATGACGGATTTTACTGCGCGATGTTGTTGTCGCTTGTGTGTCATCATCAGCTCGTGACGCTACCCAGAGATCATTCCTGCTTGCCCCTGCTTACTGTACTTTCAGTTATGATTAACTGTCCTCCGAAGCACCCGTAAACAACCAAGAGACTTCTGTAATAAAATGTGATGAGTTTGGGCCCAGTTTAATTTATATATGAATCTTGAATAAGATATTCAATATGTTGAGTTTCCTCGTTATTTGTTGTTTGATTTGAATTGAAACATTAAAGGTTCAAAATTCCTCGTTCCGTTCCTGATATGTGTATTCGTTTCAACAGTTAAAAGACTAGAAAATTTATTTGTAACCTCCCTAAAGGAAACGAGATCAACACAAATGCTAATAATGGAACTATATGTAAAGTCTTCCATGTCTTAAAGAGGCTGGTTTGGATTTAAAGTTCATTTTCTGATTATCAAATTAGTGTTTTTTCTTAGGTGTTCGTTGGTTCATTTTGTAGAGATATAGATTACGTTTTTACATTTTACGTTGTCTTATTCTTGAAGTAGAGTTTTCGCTTTGCTCATTAGTATAATTTTCCTCTTAAGTAAATGACATACTGTGTTGCTAGCTGATTCAAATACGTATGCTTGGCTGGTGAGACTTCAACGCATTTAGAATAGTGATCTAACTGGCATCGAATTAAACTTAATTTTGATTATTATTGTTCCCAAGTAAACCTTTTTTAGATTGTTGTTCTTGAGTTAAATTTGACCTCAATTATTCTATTGGAGTCAAACTTTACTTTGATTATTCTTTTTTAATTTTTCGTGATTCCGTTGCGCTGAACTAGTTTATCAAGTAGCGGATGCTTATATTTTTACCCAGCCTTTGTTGCAGAATCACGACAATGATTGAATGGTTGTATGTGCAGTGACTTGATCATTTCAGTGAAACTTGAACTGTGCAAGCAGTTTTGTGAAGTCATTTGTTTGATCGACGACCATCGTTGGGTCACAGGCCTTAAGTTTTGGTGCATCGCGAATTAGTACTTCTATGTGAAAAATTCAGAATGCTTGCCGGTTAGTAAGCATCAGCATCATTTTGTGTGTATTAACGAATAATATCAAAACTTTTATACGTGCTCAGAACATTTTGTTAGTACAGAAGCTGAAGTATAGAAGCTTAAATTGAGTGTCAATCGCAATGCAAGTTTACAGCACCTTTGTCAAGGATGGCGCGCGTGTGAAGAGTTTGCACTTAAGTCTGTTGTGTTTACAGACTAATATGATTATTTATGATTATAATATGTTTACAATTTACTCTGACAGAAGTAATATTTGTTCATACTATGAGCATTGTGCCTCCTAATGATATTCAGCTCGGATGACGAGTCCTGTAGCTTACTCAAGCTCGGAGAAGGGAAACTGGAGCTGAATGCTGGAAATTCGTTTCATGAGTGCTATGACATGTTGAACGAGTCATACCAAAATTCTAGCTTTCTGCCTTCTCATGAAAAATATGCGAATATGAATTCTTATTCACCAGTGAGAAAATGGCGATCTAGTATTCAATCATCGAGCTACCCGATTCGTTCCTGACCGCGATTAATTCATGTATATTTTCCGAGTTCTAGAGTTGTTAAAATTCAATAAAACACTGATAATTTTCAATAATTTTAAACAGCTGGCACTTTGATACTATGTTATTCCTAACACATTACTTTGGTAAGAAATATTGTTTATTAATACTAAACTGAGGAGAGGGTTATCCGTCGAGTTGAGCTCAGTATGTACACGCAGTTACAATATTGGTTGAATAAAAAGAAATGTTGACAGCGAAACAAATGTATCGGTCATATTTCGATAACCTCACAGCTCGCCTCGTACATTTTTATCATCTTGCTAGAAAATTACGTTTCGAAGTAATTTTTACTTCTGTAGTGTGTTCTTTCGAAGCATTAAAGTTCAAACTGTTCTATAAATATTTTTTATTTTAATTTATGCCTTACTTGACTACATAATTAGGGCTGTCAACATCTACATCCAAATTTATGATTCGAAG
Organism: Trinorchestia longiramus; assembly: GCA_006783055.1. Taxonomy (NCBI): domain Eukaryota; kingdom Metazoa; phylum Arthropoda; class Malacostraca; order Amphipoda; family Talitridae; genus Trinorchestia; species Trinorchestia longiramus. The sequence goes on from VCRD01000027.1 coordinate 668,099, forward strand.
CTTATTCTTGAAATTTAAGATTCACAGTTTCTTCTTGAAATTTATGATGCAAAGCTTGTTCTTGAAATTTATGATTCACAGTTTATTCTCATGTCTCGTAACCTACGAACTGAAAAATTATTTGAATTCCGTGGCTGCTAATTGTAACTTACCGCTGGCTTTAATTTTGTTCATTTCTATATTAGAAGTCAATTAACCCGTCAATAAGCCCGTGTAAGAACTTGTAGTGTCTTATCGAGTGTACAGTACGACTTAATTTATAATGATTGAATAAGAGTAATTTCCAGATTTAGTTGTCACTATTTAGATGGTATTATTCTCTTGTTTATTGTTACCACTGCGTCAGGTTTCCAGCTTTTTGGTCCGACTTAACTCTTTTCATTCCATTTCTAAAGCTGGGGTTTCTTACTACAGGGTGTCTCAAAAAAATGTACTCACCCTTTAACCGTTGCTAACATGCTGTCTTCTTTGTGTTGCAGGTGTGAGGTTCGAACCTTTGCGAACATGATTCTTTAATCACATTTAATCATGTTCGCAAAGGTTCGAACCTCACACCTGCAACACAAAGAAGACAGCATGTTAGCAACGGTTAAAGGGTGAGTACATTTTTTCGAGACATCCTGTATTTGGTTTATTAGCTAATACTGAGGTAACACTAAATATTTTTAGAGTCGGCCTGTTTTTGAAATCCGTTCTGGCTAGACGGATGCAGTTTCCTATATCTGAGGCAGCGGAAAAGGGCAGGGATCGAATTTCATTCATTGAAAACCTTATCTCAAGACACGGAAGAGGTGAGGTCCTTCTTTGCTACAATTTAATTAAATTTTGTCCAATTCATTGTCATTGTTTTCTTTATGTACTCGTTGGTTTGTTCGAACAAGTCTGCTTTATCTATGCTCCTCAGTGAATAGTTCTTTTTTTTCGGATAGTTCATTACGATCGCTATACTTTATCCTATTTATTTTCGGATTTGTCTTCCTAGCCGACGGGTAAACATTTTCAGTTTTTACTTCGGTCTTCTTATTATGCCCTTTATTACGTCTGCCCTTTATTACGAGTGCCCTTTACGTGTCATTTTCATCAAAAGTGTTAATTGGTTGGATTAATTCTGTGCATGAATAGTTTCATTTAAAAAACGACTTTTGAAAGACTCCATAAAGCAATATTGATCAATGATTTTTTTAAGTATTTGTTTTTTCCCTGTAAGTAAGAATTTTTCGGTAGTTTGACGATAACACAAAAATAAGAGATCAATCATTTAACTTTGTACGCGTCTGTAATTTTTCTTTTTCCTATTCAGATATCTTTTTCTCGTGGTTTGCAATGCAGTCTCCTTTTTTGCAATGTTCTGTTAAATTTGCAAGAACGTTCATTTTAACTTCAGTTATTCGACTTCGTTGAAAACGTTTTTTCTTACTTTTCAATTGGATGGAACAGCGTGCAAGACGGCTTTCACAAGCTGCTCTGTCTGCGCTTCACTCACCTTTCATGACGCTGACCTCTAAATTACAGAAGCGTGAGCTGCGCACAAATTGCATCCTGATGAGTCGTGGTGAGCAAGCTGTTCCAGAGTACGGGTCAAGAAGAATACGTTTACTGACTGATAACTACCTCAGTGTAATTACGAATTCAAATTGTTTATCTCGGTTTCGTGCATGTGATCCGATGCAAGAGTATAGGAGTTCTCTTTGAGGACATAGCAGTAGTGTTCGGTTGTTGAAGTCACAGATTCGAGTTCACGTTCTCTCCTAGAGGCTTTTGCTCTTCGTAGGTAAAGTCAAGATACTAGCAATAGTTTTTTTTATCGCCTCTCCTTTCTGCCATATTATTACTAAGTTTCAATTTATAGTTTCTCCATTCCATTAGAAGTGCTAAAAGTAAGTTCAGTCAGATTATACACATCGTATAGTACGCGCTTATGTTTGATGTGGATGAGGCTCCACGTGTGCTATTGCTGCAGGTAGTCCAGTGAGAGTACTCGTGCTGACCACTAACCCTCTGCGCACATGTTGAAGACCGGCTGGTCGAGTGTCCATGTGTCGTTTTTACGTCGAAGGTTGACATGCTGTGTCTCGTACGAAAAGAAATTTATTACAATGTATGGATATCTGCACCGACAAATTTTAGTCCTTGTAAACTAATTACGTGTAGTGTTGGCAGTTCATTATATCGCATGATCATTTGTCATTGTATAGCAATTTTGTTTAAAAATTCCTGCAAAAGCTGTGGCTGCTCTTCTGGGTCGCATGGAACAAAACGTTCGGTCACATTGGAACTCTGTTATTTTTTACTGGTAATTAAGATTGCAGTAGCTCAAGCCACAATGAGTCAAGTTGCATGTGTTACACCATATTTAATTTATAAAAGCATGAATTGTCCGTATTTGTTTTAGAAATAAACCATGAATACTAACTTTTAGAGTTTCCATTTTTGCATTGAAGTCATCTCCAAACTCTAAATCGAATATAAGATATTAAATATACATTTCATTAGTCCAATCTGTAATTTATAACAACTGCTTCAAATATAAGTGTCTCATATGTGATGAATTAGATTCCCACTAGGTATTGTCGTGATCATGTCTCCCCATTCAATGATGACGTCATTGTGTTCAAGGAAAGTGCCTCGTGTGTGGACTAAGCATGGAGCACAATGTGAACCATGCATGTGTTTTGCTGATCAAATGCGATATTCACGTATGCGAGTAACGCTTTTGAAATTTAATTCTATATGTGAGCTGCCCTTCAAATCCTCCGACTGCAACTACGAAATGTTACGTTTTTAAATTTGTTGATACTGACTGCCACTGTCTAGAAAGAGATTTTTATGCTATGCTGAAGCATGTATTGATTGTTGTAAATTATGACGACGCAAGTGGCTTTCGACATTTTTCATTCGTATGTTCATTCATTATTTGTATACTTACTTTTGATTAACATAGCAATAACCAAACGTAAAATTTTATAATCGTGCTAGCACCACTATAAATTTCTGAGTTTTTATTTGTCTGGCCTACGAATGCTGTTCAGTAGCTAGACAAATGGAATTTGCTAGCTTCAAAAACAACGCATCACTTTAATCCAGAGCCTGTGTAGTTGTCTCGAAAAATGTCATTCAAAATACATAAAGT
>VCRD01000027.1:671795-788523 GCA_006783055.1 Trinorchestia longiramus
AAATTCCTGCAAAAGCTGTGGCTGCTCTTCTGGGTCGCATGGAACAAAACGTTCCGTCACATTGGGACTCTGTTATTTTTTACTGGTAATTAAGATTGCAGTAGCTCAAGCCACAATGAGTCAAGTTGCATGTGTTACACCATATTTTATTTATAAAAGCATGAATTGTCCGTATTTTTTTTAGAAATAAACCATGAATACTAACTTTTAAAGTTTTCATTTTTGCATTGAAGTCATCTCCAAACTCTAGATCGAATAAAAGATATTAAAAATATATTTCATTAGTCCAATCTGTAATTTATAACAACTGCTTCAAATATGTGTCTCATATATGACAAATTGGATTCCCACTAGGTATTGTCGTGATCATGTCTCCCCATTCAATGACGACGTCATTGTGTTCAAGGAAAGTGTCTCGTATGTGGACTAAGCATGGAGCACAATGTGAACCATGCATGTGTTTTGCTGATCAAATGCGATATTCACGTATGCGAGTAACGCTTTTGAAATTTAATTCTATATGTGAGCTGCCCTTCAAATCCTCCGACTGCAACTACGAAATGTTACGTTTTTAAATTTGCTGATACTGACTGCCACTATCTCGAAAGAGATTTTTATGCTATGCTGAAGCATGTATTGATTGTTGTAAATTATGACGACGCAAGTGGCTTTCGACATTTTTGATTCGTATGTTCATTCATTATTTGTATACTTACTTTTGATTAACATAGCAGTAACCAAACGTGAAATTTTTTGATCGTGCTAGCACCACTATAAATTTCTGAGCTTTTATTTGGCAGGCCTACGAATGCTGTTCAGTAGCTAGACAATTGGAATTTGCTAGCTTCAAAAACAACGCATCACTTTAATCCAGAGCCTGTGTAATTGTCTCGAAAAATGTCATTCAAAATACATCAAGTTTATTGCTTTCTCTTGTTGATGAGTATCCTGATTGTATTATTATAGGTTCATGAGACCAAGATAGCCTTGGAAAAATGCTCTACAAGCGAGCAACAATGTTGAACTCTTATTCACGTGTTCCTTAATTGCTATTAGCAATGACTGAGACCATCTTTCAACCTTTAGGACATGATGCTTCTAACCTTGGGGGCTGATTTTTTTTTCTGCCGCCTTGTTCCCTGGTGTAGGAGACTGAGCCAGCGAGTCACTGCCGCCGCTGCTTTTCCTCCGTTCCATCATGCTCCGTATCATCTTATTGCTCTGATGTTATTGCCTTGTTGCCTTACTGTTGCTGTCACCTTGAGCCATGCGACCTTGCTGCTAAACAAGCACCCAGTAACTATCACCCAAACAGTCTTATATCTGTCATCAGTAAAACTATTAAAAGATTATTCAAAGTCTGTACAAAAACATCTGTAAGCCCAAAATCTCATTACCGATACCCAGTATGAATTCAGGGAAAAACTAAGTTGTCTTACAAGCTTCCTCGATTTCTTTGGAGAAGTCAACCTTATATACGACCGTACAAAAGCCGTAGATCTTGTATACTTCGATTTTCAAAAAGCTTTCAACAAAGTTCCTCATGAGAGGCTGATGGCTGAAATGGAAGCGCTTGAAATACGAGGCAACTACTCGCGATGGATACGAAACTGACACTCGTGAATTATCACTGGTCGCACTCAATGAGTTATCATTCATTATCAAGCCAGTGATTTGACGCATGTAACCTCAGGAGTCCCCCAAGGGAGCATTTTAGCCCCGCTCCTCTTCATCGTCTACAATCTACATTAACGATCTTGATGTCGGAATCATCGGTAAAATTAAGATTCGCCCACGGCCCGAAACTCGATCACAAAGGATTTACCGAAAGATACAGAGGAACTATTCAATCAGACCTCGATCGTCTATGGCAATGGACCGAAACATGGCAAATGAGCTGTCAAATAGATAAATGTTGAGCCATGCACGTTGGCGCTAATGATCGTCATTTCCAACGCACGATGAAAGACGCACCTATTGAAGCTGTTCAGCAACAAAGAGATCTTGTTATTATTTTCACTGAAAATCTTAAGCATGATAAACAAGGAAAAAAACGTTAGGAATGCGCGCAGGATCCTTGGTATCACTGCGAGAAATTTAGAATACAAGTCGAAGAACATCATCTTGCTGCTCTATACAGCGTTAGTGCGACCGCATCTACGATCTGCAGTGTAACTGGTTTTCTACCATGCGAAGGGACATCAGAAAAATGTGAAAAATTTTGCTTATGGAAACGAGTATGATTCTTGAACTCTGTGATCTGATTCTTATAATCAGATGGAGTAATTTCAGCAGTTTTAGCTCATCTCCTTAGAACAGGGGTTTCTAACCTGGGGGACATGTACCCCTAGGAGTACATTTGCTTATCTAAAAGGATACATTTAATGTTAGTTTATAGTTCCTAAAACCTAAAAATGCTATTACAAATTCAGTGGAATTTTGTTTTTCTACTCACCTTTTTGTCATAAAAATTCAGGAGTACACGCTCATTTATCGAAATACTCAAGGGGTACAAAGTCAGAGAATGGTTGGGAACCTCTGCCCGAGAACAAAGAAGACTGTGAAGACAACTCGCCGAGGCCTTTAAATATTTAAACGGCTTTAACGATGTTATCCTATAAGGGCTTTTCGACAGAAATGGTGATGGGCACGCCAGAAATAACGGCCAAAACCCATTAAGAAGAAACTTTACAGCATCTCAGCCTTTAAGCTTCTTTCCAGTTTAAATTGTCAGAACCTGGAACCAGCTAAGCTAAAAATATCATTTCTGCTGACACTGTGAAAACACGTTCAACAACCGTCTCGACAAATATTGGATAAGAAACTCCTCAGCTTCATAATGCACAAATCCTATGTATTTTTTAATTTTTGGGGACCTGTGTATGATTGCGGTGCATGTGTGTGACTGAAATCTGTGTGTGATGAAGGTGCATGTGTGTGATTGACGAGTCTACGTTAACCCGCATGGGACTTAGGTAGCAACCGAAGAATGGACCTAGTGTTGTTTCTGCTGCCGTATTCTCTTCTATCTCACACTGATATTAATATTACCTTACTGCTATGTGGCGCTAGATTGCACTGATATTACTATTACCGTACTGGGCTGATGCTGCACTAGCCTTATTGCCCTGACGTTGCTGTTGCTACTAGCAGTGCTGGTGTTGCTATTGTGTGACGACTCACACGAGCTTTGGGTACCACTGCAAACAGTTGTTTTTACAGCTAGCAAGTATAATTTTTTTCTGCTGCCAACACAGCGGTAGCAAGATGTACCAAAGGTCGTGCTCAAAACAAGCCCAGGTAACTTGGCGTACCATGAACACGATCGTAGTGAGAGCTATCGCCAAAAGCTTAGTTTGCACGATGTACTGTAGTAGGTGTTCTTGTTATCTCTCATATGAATATTAGGATCCTTCATCAAAAATTTCCTTAAAATTTCCTTTAAATAGAACCGAAATATTACAATATCGTAAGACCTCAAAATCCCGATTCCCAGTCTGGTAAATAATTCTGGTGAAATTAGGTTCCCTGCGATATTCTTTCTTTCTTCTTTGTAGTGTGGATGTTTGCGTGAAAGTGCGACCCTCGTCCCTCTGTCTGTGATGCAGCGCGTTGTTTGACTAGCACTTTATTTTATTTTTTATCTTTGCATCTTTCAGGAAGTTCCCACGATTAGCGTCACGATGTCAAAATGAATTCTTATTTCAGTAGCCGTTTTTTGTTGAGGGCTGGCGCAGCAGGAGGTAAAAATTGTTTCATTGATGAGGCTTTCACTGGAACGACTGCCGTGTGTAGGGACGATTGCGGGTATTCATTGAAGGTGCTACATTGAATGGCATCGGTGGGTGTCAATGAGGCTACGTCTCGTAAACTGTCAATGTCCGCGCTTACAAGTGTATAATTTATTTTAGATTTCATAAATTTGCATATTTTTTTTCTAGTGTAAATTACTGCTGTGCCAGCCGCACAAGCTCTAAGTTACAGACGTTACTATTAGCTTATCAGTTATTGATGTGTATGCCTGACCTTGCGTGCAATGGAGAAGTGTTGAAAGGCGCATTTCATCCAGCCAAGAGTCTCTACGGTAGAGCCCTTGAAAAACATTTTCTTCCTCCAGTTACACAGCACTTATTGCCCTCATCTTCGTGCCTTGTCTGAAAAATGCAATTTTTTGCTCCAAGTTCTTTTTTTATTTACCATAATGACTAGTTCCCTGTTCATTCATTAGTTCACGTCGGCAAAACCGTCAATTATAGTGTCATTCAAGTCAACAGTCATATTGGCGCTCGTTTCGCTAACACTTTGTAGAGCTTGTAGTCCGCGCTGGTGCCGCGTGCTGTTGCCATGTTAGAGGGACTGCCAAGTCCAGAAAAAAGCTCAGCCATTTACCGATGACATTTTCTTATGAAGAGGAAAATGCAACACAATCATACGCTGTTCATTGGTTGACCATGTTGCCGGCTCTATTCTGAGAATTGCATTACAGTTGAGTTCAATACTGGGTTGATAAACGCCTCAAATACTGTCTCAGCTCACCTTTTCAGAGGACTTCCATTTGAACATTAAAGAGTCAAATTGCTTGCTTTTTTGTTACAAACTAAGGACAACAGATGTCAGACACGCCCTCTGTTTACCTAACTCATTTATTCTAATATCGTGACCCGTCGCCCTAGTTAACAATCACATGTTTAATACAAATGAAGCACACTTGAAACTATTGACTGTTTCCTGGGGTGTGGGAAGATCTTCCGTTTCAGGAAGTTTATTCTTGATCAAAAAACAGAGTGCAAGGAATCAGTTCCCGGAAAAATCAAGTTGAATGCTGTCCTTCATTTTTTCTAGCGCCCAATTTTACAGACCTAGTATATCTATATCTATTTTACGTGCCCTTCTGTGAGTAAACCCTGGCTCAGCTCACCGGTGGGGCGGAGGAAACGAGAATTTAACTTCTGGACCAACACATATACTTCACCCATTCTCCGTCACAGTTTGACGAGACGGTGCTCTTTACCTCTACTTGAAAAAAAATCTCGGTGTGAATAGCGAGACAAAGATCTTAGCTTAACCCTTTAGCGACTAAAAGGACAATTCGGTCGTCTTTCACGGTCTTTGGGAGAATTATTCTAATAATTAAACAGTGAGCAATATGAGGTTGCTACTAGGTTTGAACGCGGCGGCATGTTACAGCGTCGTTCTTTTGGCTGTCTGGCTCTCAGCATGCTTCATTGCATCAGTGTACAGACGGTCTTTGTGAGCTTAGACGTAGAAACTAGAAAAACCAATTGGTCGCTAAAGGGTTAATTACCAGTTATAACCAGGAACTAGAGCAAAAAGCAAACTTTGAACATTTCTGGGTATCGTTCATGATATACACTCGAGATCGTGTAGTTTGCCTCTGATTGCCGGATGAAAGTTTGCCACTGTGGAAGACGCCTGCTACAACTAGTGAAGTTTTATGGACTTAGTCTTGAATTATCTGAAATTGTTTAGTTTTATTCTGGCAGTTCTCTCAACACGTTGACTCCGAAGTGGTACGTATGTGTACCACTGAGGTTAGGTTCTGTAATTTTTTCAGATCCTTCCAGTAACTATGCGTACAAAGTGAAGTTTTACACCAATCAGGCAATCGGAGTCAACGTGTTAACGAAAACGTGTGCTTGTGAAGAGTTTCATAAATGTTTCTGTTTGTGTTTTTTAATTTTTTTGATAGAAAATTGGTTTAAAATCTCGTGCATATACGCACATAGAATTTATTTTGTGCGCTTACTTAACACGTTGCCTCCGATTGCCTGGTAGGTGTAAATCTTCCCTTTGTACGCATAGTAACTGGAAGGATCTGAAAAAATTACAGAACCTAACCTAAGTGGTACACATACGTACCACTTCGGAGTCAACGTGTTAAGGTGCAGTTGCGGAACGTGTAAAAACTATGTACTTGACATAGATTTTAAAACCTATAGTGTTGTACGCTGAGACTTTCCCCAGTACGATTTCTGTTTTACAGGTTGTTTTGTTGCATTATGTCTTAAATTTGTACTTGCATTTGCTCTGACGTTTTTTCTTTCTTAATTCATGCTTACGTACACATTAGATTCCTTCAGAAATGACTGATCTCTTCGTCCTTTATCTATAGTTTCAACGAACATAATGCTTGATCATTTATTGTCGCATTTCTTTAGCAATTGGAATTTCTCGAGTGTTGCAAGCTGTATTTTTATCGCCATGGTGTCCTTCGTTCCATGCGTAAGGGGCATCACATCCCAGCGCTTTTTCCCGCTTCTCTGAAGAGAAGAGTTTCCTCGGCCGAGGTCGGTGCTACCGTAGCGATGACCTCGACAACGCTGCTCACTCCTGTGCTTCATGTTGACCACGTTTCCTAATTCACTCTAGTACAAATTTACTACTTCCTTTTTCCTCACCTGCATTCGTGGGAATTTTTGCTGATTTCAGGGAAGACTTAAATTAATCATTGGTTTATTCGTGCGTACCCGTAAACACGTGATTGTTCGTCATGAAATTTGCCAGTGTGTGAGGCTGGGTTGTACTGCCTCCATGGTTTTTAGTAAGATTTTTCAAATTTACACGCTCTATAGATTGAAAATCATGTTAAATAATTTTTTTAATAGATGTCAAAATTTAATTTTGAGCTTAAAAATGCGATCTATTCTCGTAAGTGTAGATCTGACACCTTCGCCTGAAGTTACCAACAGCAATTTATGTTGAAAAGTTGAACTTTTTCCTCCCTCATTTCTACCACGGTTTTGTTTACGAGTTCATCAAATCGTCGATTGTCGATAGTTTGCTTTGATAGACAATAGGCTTCATCCATCCCCAAACTGAGTAGTGAGGTCAGGGCTATGAGCGGGCCAAGGCTGGTTCGATCGGTGGCTGATCATTCGGTCGGAAAATGTATCTTACAAAAATGAGACACATTCGTTGGAGTAGTGAGCTGGAGGTCGTCCTGCAGAGAGTAATACTCCCGCTCATTAGCGTCTGATCTGAGAACTGGGACCATTTTCTTTTCTGAGTTTGGAGTATTTCTCGGAATTCGCTGATTCACCATCGTTAAACATCACAATTGGTAGCAATCGACCGTCCACAATTGCTGTCCATGATATTTCGTTTTTGTTACCGAGTATTTTAAATTAATTTTACAGAAAAAATTCAACGCTCCCATATCTTGAATTTTAACAGTTGCGTTCTTGATACAGAATTTGCGTTTAGCGGCTGGTTGACGAGTTCATTGTAGCAAGCTCTGTTTATTATTCCTTGACGCTGGTATCCTGTAAACGCTTTGATGATGTCAGCTACTGTTTTGAGACTCTTGAAATTAAAGAAGTATTTCATTTCCCTCAAACTCTATTACATGACATAAACGTCACATATATTATTTTGCAGCATCGAGCATTTATCTGGCGTAGTTAACAACTTGATAAACACCCTGTAGTGTGAGCCAAGCGTTGTTGTTTTGATCCTTGGGTTTCTAATGCTTATTATGGTGGCTATTGGAGGAGGTTACCAGTTTAGGTGAGATAAATTGCAACATTTGTGTGGTAAATTTGAATAGGGTTGCACCCTATTCTGTATCTTTATTAATAAGGAACGTTTATCATTCATTTTTGGACTGCAAGTGTTAATTTATCACACGTGGGTGTAGTATGAAAGGCTTGTTGCTCTAGGTTTTAAACATGACACTTGTGTGAGTTGTGCACAGCGTGAGCGTTATATGTCTCTAGATTGAAGATGTCTAGCATTTGTAGCGTTATTCGTTTTATGAGCGTTAAATATCGCTAGATTTAAGTTACCCAACACTTGCAATGTAGAAGTCTCACCCAGACTTTCGGTAGCATCGTCAACAATACAGGGTGTCTCAAAAAAATGTACTCACCCTTTAACCGTTGCTAACATGCTGTTTTCTTTGTGTTGCAGGTGTGAGGTTCGAACCTTTGCGAACATGATTCTTCAATCACATTTAATCATGTTCGCAAAGGTTCGAACCTCACACCTGCAACACAAAGAAGACAGCATGTTAGCAACGGTTAAAGGGTGAGTGCATTTTTTTTGAGACACCCTGTAGTATAGCTTCATTGTCCGTTGCATCAAGAGACGAGTGGGCGGTGTGTTGCGGCTGTCACGGTTTTCTGGTTATCCGCTTGGAAGCATCAAATCATACATACGTTCTTCAGGTTGTTTAGACGCCCATGCTATTTTTGCAGAGGTTGTATTCCCGACATTTTGTGTGCCTATCATATTGTGGGGTTTGTTCTCGATCACAGCAACTTTACAGAGAATTTCGGTCCTTCCTTCGTCTATTAAATGGACTTTGTTGATGTGACGAGTTATAACATGGATGGCTGAGTGATCTTTATTCTTTTTTTAATCAGTTTTTCGCTGTCAGTGGCTATTGATTTATTTTCGATCCCAGTGATAGGACTGAAATCCTTTTTAAAAATATATACAAAGTTTCCTGCACTTTTGTTCTTAAAATTAGAAATAATGTTAATACATATGTATAAAATTTACTGATAAAACGCATGTTTGTGTCTCAGTTGTGTTTTGTTTCATTTTTGTCTGAAATTGATAAAAAAAATTAAAATAATAATTTTTTTAACTGACGAGCGTTTAAACCAAATCTTGTTAACGCATTAACTGAGGGTGAATTACAACTTTTAAACATTTATCTTTCTTACTTAGTGATTGTTTGCGAGCAGTGTTTCTCCTGTTGTAAGTTAATTTGTTGTGTCATGACTCATAATTCGTGTTAAATTTATATGACGTCATCCTCCTGAGTTTGAAGCTGACCAGTAAGATTTAACATCGCCGCACTTGCCTAAGAAATTCAGTAGAATATTCATTTAGATGCCAGAATGCTCAAGCGATGCATCACGAAGCGGTGAATGTGCGCAGGTAATACGCTTTATTTATTTCTAATGCAGAAAGTATGCAGTTCACAGTTTGACCTAAGTCAAAGAGAGACTCAAGGGGTTCGTTAGGACGTGTTATTTCTTCTATTCTAAAATACACAGTGCCAAGCTTGCCATTGGCATATGTGAATCAGTTGCATACATATATATATATTTTATTGACCAATCATTCACAGCTTCGTGAGAATGCATTCACCCTCGATTTGTAGGCGCGATACTGATTCGTTAAAAATGAGAACTGCTCTAGAAAATGTTTGACGCATGCCTGATGTTTCTTCGTTACGTATTCAACGAACAATCGCAGCTGTCGTTCCCAAGCCATTGTTTGCCAATGACATGATTTTGTTCACAAGTTTATGGCCGAGTTGTGCGCTATACGCCTTAAAGTGACTCCATCCTTGGCCGTAGACTGCATTGGATGCGCATTTGAAATGATGTGTTACAGAAAATAACAACACTGCGCCAAATACTTCATATTTGTTTTGTAGCAAAAAATCAAAAGTGCACAGAAGAAATTATTCTGATTCTTCGCTTAACATTGAACTTTCTTGGCGTTCGACTGGGAAACCATACGATGCTCAATCAAAGGCCATTGTTTCTCTTGCTGAGTCATTGATACAATTAAGTGGTTTAAGACGATTCAATACAGTCGGAGTTAAATTGATTGCTGCAAGCGATAGCACGATACCATTTCCTAGTCGTTGCACATTGCAAGGTCTTTCTTTCTCTCCATTGAAAAACACTAACTCCTACAGCGTCCCTTTGAACTTTCTGATTAATTTCTTAAATGGAATGTCTATTTCTTTCAAAACTCTCCTATTTAAGAAGTTTGCACAGGATGTTATCCTTCATAAGGAATTTGAATTCCTAAACTCGTTTGTAGGGAGTTTACTGGAGGCTTTTGCATTAACTGACTTGCGTATATAGGAGACTGAGCTGTCTTATAGGGGACAAACGTACGCTTCTCTGCTATATTTGGTGTATTTTTTTTCAGGACTAAATATGTGATTGTTGCATTCTAGAACGTTAACTATTAAAATTTTTCCATTTTGCGTTCACTTTTCTTTTAATCACATGTGTGGTACCTCTTCACAATATGAGAAAATATACTGCTAGAGATTGTCATGCGATTCGTTGTGTAAATAAATTGATGTTATTTACTTCTTTATTTAGTGGGATAAAGGTGAAGCATCGCGCACTTGACCTGTGTAAGTCTTCATTCTGTGTTTCACAAAACAGCTCAGATTTTTTTTCGTGAATTCATTGGGCTCACTTTAACCGTTAGAAACATCTGACAGCTGCGACGGTAAAAATCTGCAGAATTTAAACTTTTCAGGTGCATTATTCAAGTGCAATTATTTGAACATTTTTACTTCGTATTAGATAGTGAAACTTCAAATTTTCTGATCTGCTCTGCCGTGTGTGACTCGCAATGACCTACTGCATTTTTGTACTCATTCTATTAAATAAAGCTTTGCGATAATCAGTCAACATTCTTGAAAGTCAACGTCTTCGAATGGTCTGACCTCTAGCGTTCAAGTCTCTATTAATCACAATGAGCTGTACTTAAGTCCCCATTAATCATGATGAGCTTGGCTTTAGTAATGATTATGATTTGTGTGGCCTTCTTCGCATTTACGTTGACTTCTATACTCATAAGTCTCGCATGCTAGTTGAAACATGCTTTTGTCCACACGCTATTTGCGTTAGACGGGGCTGTGTACTCAGATGTTGCTCTCGAAAATGGAAAAATTAGGTTCATTAAATTTCGTAATATTTGTGAAAATTTTTGAGCCGTAAATAGTAATTATAGTTGTGTTCAACCAACCTTCATCAAAATACCTTTGCACGTTTAATGCAAGTGTTTTTGGTCAATTTACAATAGCTTGCATTATTAAATGTTCGTCAAGACAGGTATTTTCTTCGATGGTCCGTGAATCATTTTTTTTGGATTAGTTTAGAAACGGTAACCCAATTTCTACTTAATTTTTTTACTGCTGATGTCATGGCTCTCCTTACGTTTATTCTTGAATTTTTTCCCCGCATGTCTAGTGATGTAGAGCCTCATTGCTGGTCACTTAACAGTGGGTGTGGTGGGCAGGACCAATCATGCTTGTCTCCACTGGATTTCCCCACACCTTTGCGTCTGTGCTGTGCAGCTGCCCAGTCTCACATACTTGTAAAATGCTTTTTTCTAACTGAAATTCTTCCGACACGAATGACTGACTTAAGGGATGAAAGTTAATTATGCTGCTGAAAATTTGTTGATCGCACAATTTACTTTCTTAAACGAATACGTTTCGTGAACGTACGTGCGTTTCTCTTTACAACTTATACGACTGAAGACTATTCAGGTTTGCTGTGTGGCTTGGTCTGACAACACCCAGGGTCTGCAATAATTTCTGTTTGGCTCTTATTTTTTATTTGTCTTACTTCCTTTAACAGTACGTACATACAATCAACATCAATATCAAACTATTTGCTTGGGAGGTAAGCACAGAGCAAATCACCTTAGCAAGCTACATGAAAATAATGGTAGATGCGAGCAAACTTCATGAAAATACTGCTACTTGGGAGGAAACTTCATGAAAATCCTACTAAGCGTTAGTAAACTTCATGAAAATAGTGAAATATGCCAGTAAATTTCAGAAAAATACTGGTAGACGCGGGAAAACTTCATGAAAATGCTAATCAGTATACACTGTGGACAAGGACTACTATAAACGTTTATAGTAGTCCTTGACTGTGGAATATAATAGTAGCGAGTTCTTTGGGCAGTACTTGATATATGGTGATTTTTTCATTTCTAAAATCCTCCTTGGGATCCCATTTTAGTGAACCTATAAGCCTTGTTTCTTGATTTCTTGGTATGATTCTTGATTGTATGAGAATTGTGTGTGTTCTCGTTCGTATGCTTCACAGGCCTGGCCTAGATGATATGACCGAGGTACGTCATATCTACTGATTTTCACTTATATAACATCAAGTTAATAAAAGTTTTAAGCACCAAAATAAATTATCTTCCTCTGACATGCTAAAACTAAAAATAATAGTATTATTTTCTCCTCTGCGATGGAAGAAAAAATACATCGTAACTGGCGATTAATAATCTGCAGGGCGTGCACTAAAAACCAATGTTTGTCACAGTTACGGCAGATACAATACTTTACTTCCAGTATTATTTAATTCCATCCTGTGGAACTAATACTGCATCCAGACAAACGTACAGATTAGAGTGCGGGCATTTAGAAACACAGTGTGAAGCTAGCAGCATTGGGCGTGGTTCGCAGCCCCAGCACCGTGTGCAGCGTTGCCCTGCAGGCGGTCTTTATGGCCATGCCACGGCCCGCAGAGGTTTGGTCAGAGGTAATATTTTCCTCATGTTGTTCCTGTTCATTATTTCTGGACGTCAAGTGCGTAGTTAGCAGCTCAGCTTCTCATCTTTGAGCTTTGCGGCTTGCATTGCCCCAGTGCAGTTTGCTTTCGCTTCGCGTACAATGTTGTTTCTTCTGTTTATAATTGGGCAACAATAGTTTCCTTTAACTTGAGACTGATCAGAATTAGTTACTTTCTGTTTGAAATTGGTCATCATTGCTTTCACTATTTTTGAAAATGGTCAGCATTAGTTCTCAGACATTGAAACTTCAGCATTATTACTTTCTGTTTGAAATTATTAAGTATTATTATTTTTTTGTTTGAAACTAATCAACATCAGGTTTACCTTTGAAATTGACCAGCTTATGTATGCAATTTATTGACTCATTACTGGATGGGCGAGTGAGTAAAAGGTTGAGTTTACTTACGAGCACACACGTATGACCAGTAAATTGCACTCTTGCATGTCCTGCCCACCACGGCCGAGTTCTGATATTCTCAAGGTAGTTCAGTCGGTGAGAGGTTCATTTTTTGTCGAGTGGAGAGCACGTGTGGGCCGATGCAATCATTTACAAAAGGAGGCATTGGCTTGCTTGGGCAGCATTCTTGAGGAACGTTCATTTCTGCTGCAAGAAGTTCATGGGCTTTCATTTTTTCGGGTTCTTGAATGCCCAAAAATTCGAAACATGAAACAGTGGAACGCTGGGGCTCTTGTTCGCAGTGCAGGAAAACTATGAAATTGAGGTCAATATACTTGTACGTATGTTCTTCAGTTCAGAATACTTGTAAATATTCTTGAATGATAATTTGAAATGTACAGTGAGGATCTCATGAAGTTCTCGCATTCTAATCTTTAGTTATTCTTGCTAATTTGTCGTTTCCACCGTCCTAGTTAATCGATATTTTCCACGCTATCACAGTTATTGAACATGTACGTGTGCTAGATACATCTGTTCCCAATGTGATGTGTTGTCATTTAATGGTATTGTTATCTTTTCTTTTGGAATGTATTGTGTCGATTGGGATAAACTAGGGAACAACAGGACTTTTTTCGGAGTGTGAACGGTAGGTGCATCGTTTTTGTTTTATTTCTTTTTTCATTTCTTTCTATCATCAATTGACGTCTTTTAGAATTGATCTGCCTCGCCTTTAATCCTGATATTCGTACCTGACGCTATGCACGTACAGAACTCTCAGATAAATACTTATAGCGTTTATTCCTCAGATTGTAAATAAATACGTAGATGGTAGATAATTACCCTTGACCTAATTCAAATCACTTTTGTGTTAAATGGTAGATATATATGCCACATATAATCGGTAGTATAGATTTCATGTTTATGTGCCTCTTATTTTTGTTAACATTTGAGGAAATTATTGAGGTTCTCTTGAACTATTCTACCCAGTAATCTTTCCTCTCTCTTTATTTTATTGATATTGTTTGAATGGGTGAAATTGCTAATCATTAGTGGTAGTTTCTGCTACTGATATTTAATATAATTAACGTGCATTCTTATATATTTTCTCAGCTGTATAATTAATTGATTAGAGACTCAATCTTATTCCATATAATTGTTGGTTTATGACTAGACTTCGGATTCGAAGTTTGGGTAGAATTGGCCTCGTACTTTAATGAGGGGTTTCTGGGGTATGTGGTTCAGCTTTAGCTATTATTTTCGAGCGCTAATAACAGACAAATGTTTCAAGTGAGTTCCTGGTAACCATTTACGAACTGGTCAAAATTCCAGGTTAGTCTCCTAATTGAGCCTCATCATGCAAGTGTACGTTAATCACTCTACCTCAGTACTTCGAGTCACGTACGAAGCTCTGAAGAGTTCACTTCTGTGTACTGTGTTCACTGTTGTCTGTGAGTCGTGGTTTTGCAGCGTTATATCGTTTGTGTATTCAAGCAATATTTCCAAGTGGTGAATTGCGGAACAACATTTATGCTATGGAAAAAAATACTATGGTGTATTTAAAAGATGTATTCGTAAATGATGAAAAAATTTCAGAGCTATGTCAATGAATTGAAGGTAAAACTAGAAAGCTAATATTATTCTTCAAATGAAAAGACGAATGTTAATTAAAAATAAAAGTTGATATGTATAAATTACGTTATTCTTCCCTCTGGAGACCATTGTTCATAGTGCACATACCCAATATTTTTATACTACATTAACTTGAACATGAATGTGTTAGGTGTTTTCCCTATGTGGCCTGTAAAAGTAAACAAGTCATGTAGATTTTATCAAAATTTAACTCGTAATTTATTCCGCTAAGAAAAACTAATGACTAGGCTCGTATAGAACAGTAGCAGCCTATTAGACGATATTTATCTAAAATCAAGATTCAGTATTTATTGTATAAGCGCTAAACCGGAATCAGACAAGTAGGTTTTAATGAATTTTGTGTGAGGTCAACTCTACGCTATTGCAAATTGACGTAGAGCGGACGTTTTGAGGAAACCTCATAATTATGTGATCTCATTAACCCTGAAGCGAGTCCTGTTCTGAGCAGAAATTATTTCAACTTGAATTCATCTCAGGAATGATACTGGTGCTTGAATATCTCAAATGGAAAACCGAGTTGAAACAGTGAGTGAGCAACCATTTGAATTTTGCCTGGCAATCCCCAAGAGGACTGCGCTGGTATGGTCTGTCATGCTTCAGCTTACCTTGAGGACTTGACGCTTCTCGGAGGATGTGTTGGACTTAGTGTTGATCAACGCGGTGTGCTGGTCGTGGCTGTCATGCCTGGAGCTTGGGGGTCGACCGATCCTTATTGATATTTCTAGCTACCAAGTGAAATTGAGTATTGAGTAAGTTAAATCTACTTAAATGTAATCAAAGATTCTCACTGAATGATCTGCATTATTTGTTGCTGGAGGGTGATGAGATAGTTTTGTTGTAGGTAAAAATTATTACTCTTATTTCTTTTTCTTTTTTCCCGCGCAGTATAGGTTGGCATTTTGCACAACATACCTTCTACGCAAGTGTCTGTTTATTTGATTATTTATTTTCTGTCATCTGCCCCTGTTAAACACTTTTCATGTAATAGTAATAATTCTGTTCGGTAAAGTTATTACGGTCCTCCATCATTTGGTCCGATAGCAAAAGCAAAGTAGTAGGTTTGTCTCGTTCTCATTCTGGCTTTGCCCAAATTTGTTCGTTTATGCTCATTAACTAAAATGAATTTACCTTTCCCTGTAGTTTTCTTGTATCTCCCTCAAGTTATAGCTTCACTTTGCAAATTGGTGTCATGAAAGATTCCGTAACCTGCTTGCATTTTGCCTGACTAGAAAACGCCTGAAAATTCGGATATAAAATTCTAGTTGCAGATCAAAGGTTAGGCCTCTCAGAAAGGTTATTCTCGCTGATCTGCGCTGTCCCGATTAGTTCGCAGCGTTCACGTGCACGCCCGGTCGTTGGGTGAGGTTTTCAAACTACAACTCCCATGTGTCGCTAATTTATGTCTATCTTTAAAGCGGGGCAATTTTTGGCTGAAAATTTTTACCCTATGCAAAGATAGGTTCATTTTCAAAATTTAGCTAAAACTATTGCGGTATAGCCGATGTAAGTGCCTTGTACATTTATTTGTGATAGATTAAAATTCTGTGTTCGTCTGAAAACTGAAATTAAAATTTTTAGTTTTATCTCTTGTCTTTTTCTAGTTAGAAGTAAGAAAAGGACAATAAATGTTAAGTAAACTGTATGGGTTTCGTCACTGCCTCGCATTCCTTTCGAATTTCTAGTCTGCACTGCTGTCTAAAATGTCATCCAATTCTGTTTAGTTTTACTAATAATTTTTCGTGCACAGACTATTTATCACTAATAAACCATCAGAAAACATCCAAAACACGCATAACTAATGCAATGAATTAAAACTTATCTTTCAGTGAAGGATGTTTGACCAGCACATTTTGTCCCATGGTTTAATGCCATCGAGTAATAAAAAATAATAAACCTCTGCAAGATAATCGATTACTTTTCGTTACAATATCTCTAATAACTTCTCTTTAATTCTGCCTGTTTAATTAAGTCTCAAGATGATCACTTTGTGGTGCTCCTTTCCATGTATTTAATAGTAAGAATAAGCGTCGATCTTTTTCATCATAAGCACGCTCATTGGATGCGCGGGTCGCCAGCTTGCTTTGTATTTTACTGCCTTAATTTGTGTTTCCGTATGCGCAGCATTTCTACTCCCAGTTTCCGTTGTAGCAATTACTGAGGAGTTTCTAGTTCATTAACCACGTAAGATCGTCAGATTGTTTTCCCTGCTCATCTCTGCCAAGTCAAACGCAACTGATCACTGACCTTGCTTTTTTCCTAATAGACTTGACCTCATCTCTTTTGATTCTGCAAAACGAACTGACTTTTTTACGAAAGTGGGTGGAATTGTTAACAGCCAAATGTACTTGGATTTTCTTCAAAATCGCAGTAGCAAATCTCTCCATGTATAAAGGCGTTCGTAGATATTTGTTTATGATGAAGTTCCATCTTTAGTTATGGCCGTCCTACTAATTTTTATTGATCATTTGTTTGAAGGTTTCACTTCTCAAAAATTCATGTTAATGTTTGTTTTTGTTTTTCCCCTTCATTTGCAATCTTAATTTGTAAATATCAACCTTAAGCAGTTATAATTTCAGATATTTTCGATGCAAGGTCAGCTTTTTTCCAACTCTTGTGTCCATGACGCCGTTGTACGCTACTAAGCTCCCTGGTGTGTCTCCAACATTTATGCGACTGATCGTCATTTCCCCTTAAGTGTGTCTCACGTAAATTCAGCTTATGCTGACGATTAGATGTCGATTAAGTGGATTCATGCTACTGAATGCTCGGCAGGGCCCAAAGACTGTAAAAAAGTGGCACACAATGTAGGGCATCTGTCGATCTTTTCTCGATGTTCTTTCTTGAAGATATTAATGAGTTGCCAGTCTCTGATTTTACCGCTCTGAACGATGTTTTCTTTTTGTCGATATACTGCAAAACAGGGAGTGCTAAAGGTTATCCCGCACACGGCTGCATCTGTTCTGAGTGTTCATTTGTCACTGCAAGAACGCTGTATTCATTGAATTAGCCTTTTGAAAACTCTACTCGGAACTCTATCTCCCATCTATATACTTTGAATCCTCAAAAAAAGTTGTGCCCACTGACCTACCTTCGAGGCTGTAGACGCTCCATATTTTGTAGATATCTCCGTTTAGTTTGCCGTAAAAAATGTTACTCAACACGCTCCCGATTTAATGGTCCATTATTGTTAGATTTATTTTAATTTCACGAGTATTAGGTGGGGCTCTAGGGCTTGGGGCATGTATTGTAAGAGTATTTGATGTTTGGATGTTTTTCTGAGAAATCGTTTTAATAAAAATATGCTGGTGGGATGGTCTGACCTCCTCACATGGCTAGCGGGTGTTGTTGGTATTGACATTTGATATTCAAACTTCGTGATCCTCAGACGTATCTTTTGCTTACCCACTTCTACATCAGCACTGCTTGTTGCTTGATCGTTTGGTGAGTAAAGTGTGGGAGTTGATGCGCTTGTAGCCTTCACTTTCTCTAAGAAAGGTTGCCATATGAAATGACATACTGTCATAAGTGCTTCATTGTCTGAAAAATACTTTTGAACCCCCCATGATGGAGGTAATCCCTCGTTGTAGAAAGTTGTAGCATTTTTATTTCTTGATCAGTGTATGTTTATAACTCAGCGCTCCTAAGTAACACAAACGAGTACCATCCCTGAGTGATAATTTGAAATGCTAAAGGTCTTCGAGGAGCATCTTGCTGTCCTACATCCTGGCGAGTCCGCGTTCTAGTACTTTGCTAAATTAGTGCCCTTCATACTCCGTATTCTTGGCTACTTTTTACTCTATTAGCGGTTGTAGGAGGCTTTTAGTTTAATCTTGGACTTCCATTTTTAAGCTCTTTGTTTACTTTTTACTTCTCTCGTCATTCTCGTGAGTGAGGCTATCGTGATTTTGTGTGTGACCTGCACGATTATCTTATATACTGTGTTTGTCTACTCTGTTCTTCAATTTGCTGGCGTTTGTTAGATTTATGACCTCACGTACCGTTGTACGCTAATTGTTTACCTTTTACGTCAAACAAAACCTAAATTAAACGCGGCTCGTAACATTGTGTTAAATGAATCCTTGAATCTCTAAACTGCACATTGATCAGATGGTAGTAAATAATAATGCTACTTGGGCTGTGGATTGGAAGAAGTACTGCCTGATGCTTGGAATAGTTTAGTTCCTTTTCAATCATTTTTTGTTTCGCTTGAAGACTGACAAATGAAATTGCAGTTTGAATTTCACCTTAAATTAATTTCTTTTCATGTTAGGGTAAATTCAGTCGGACTATTTTCAAAGTCCTATGTAGAGTAGCACACTCGAGAGCCGAAGGAGTCGGGAGCAAAATTTGCTGGTGTAAAGGTGGAACTACAGACTGAATAATGCCAGTATCAATTTATATCCTACCATAAAATCCTCTGCAGAAATTCCATAGGAGCCTAGAATCTTAATTGATGAGGTGTAGAATTTGCTGAACCTTCTCAGAATGACATAGGATGCTTAGTTTACAGACCTCACGTTCCTAATAAGCTCTCTCGGAGATAACCTCACCTGCTGGAGAATGTTAACTATGAGATGCTGGCTCTCGTATCGGAGCTTCGAAGGGTGTTAACGATGTCATCCGCTCTCTCAAGTAACACTCGTGGTCAACTGAACAATTGTATTTAAGTAGGTTCTTATTACACATTTTGTTGTTTTAGAACATTTAGGGATATTGTAGGCAACGTGGTTTTAGTTAATGGCTATTTACTAAGCGTTAAAACTTTTGAGAAATCTGAGCAATAGCTTTTATTGAGTTTTAGAAGGCGTTAACATGACCTATGATATCCCACGGACACAGAACTCCGGTTTTAGTTTGCTGTATTATATTCGTATGGATGATGATTGGATTTTACTCGAGGAACATGAAAATATTCAATTCTTGTATTCATTAGGAGTGTGATACATTTTTATTTCTTGATCTAGCATGAAAAAAATTAAATATCAAGTTCTTACCGTATACTGTTCACTCAAAAATGCTCAACCCCTATCGTGGTGTTCACCATTTTCAGGTTTACAACTATGGTTTTTTAGTTCTAGTTCGTGTAATCACTAGTTTTAATTATACGGTAAAGTTTCGGTTTGTTTGGCCTGTTGACTTTTACTTTTCTAAGTTCACTGTGTACAAATATCGATGTAGAATTCTTTGAAGTTGATGGGAAACTACGGGCATTTATTCTCCATTAGGGCTGTAAAAATATAGATTTTTACAGCCATTGTGTGGAGCCAGATGCTACACATAATGAATGACCTCATGGATCATGAAGCGCAGGCATGTCTCTACTTTCACCCACTGGAGCAGACTACATTGCAGGCACTCGGCCTCAGAGCGTGGGCCTCCCACAGCCACCACCACCACCACGCCCTCTGCCAGTCAACTCGGGCCTATCACACCCATGCTGTGTACTTGTACCTCGTCGATCTCTTTACTTCTCTTTTCTTATTTCCTCTACTCACACTTTTTAGGAAATATTCATCTACCAGTGTTGCTCAGCGGTGTATGTTATATCTCTGTTGAATCTTTGAGCTTCTGTATGAGTTATCTCACATGGCCCAATGCTGTCTACTTGTTCCTCGTGGATCCTTGCATTTCTTCTCTTATGTCGGTACCTCTACTGGTATTTTTCTCGAATAGTCTTCCAACAGTGACCGTGTAGTGATATAAGTTAGAGCTTTTTTGATCCGAGGAGCTTCTGTATTGACTTTCATTGTTGATATTCCCTCATTATTTAAGGCGATAGCTGGAAACTATAAATAAATACGTGAACGATTTTTCAAGTGGCTATGAGGTATACAGTGAGGGAAATTTCAACGACGTAGCTTCTAAAGTAAGACATGCCGTACTTCCAAGTAGTGACGTAAATTTATTTGTGATCTGCTCTGTGATACGTAGCGTGACAGTTGATGTAAGAACGACTTGGGGGAATAACATTAAAAGGTATTCTCGCTGTTTACAAGTCGTTAAGAAAACGGAGCTTTGTTGTTTTGTATTGGTGAGCAGTGTTACGGATGAGAATTATGTTCTTTATTTTTTTATTGAGACATCAAGTGAAAATTGGATATTGTATCGGGAACATGATTGCACTAACGAAGCTGATGAAGAAGTTTCGAAATTGCTTGTGGGGTTATTGTAGGTATACGTGTAATTCTATTCAGTGTTCATTCGTGTTTCAATTTTGAGTGGTTTTTGCTTATTAACACGTTAAGTGCGGTTGCCTAACCGGTGCAAATCTTTACTTTGTACATTCAGTCACTAGAAAGCTTTGAAAAAAATTACAGAACCTAACCTGAGTGACCCACCGGTGGGTCACTTCGCACTTAACGTGTTAAACGCTGTAAATATTAAGAAATTGAAGTAGTTTTCGATGGAAACAAAATTTTAGGAAGAGTTTCTGACAGTAGAAATTGTTAAACTTACATAGAGAAAATTGAAAAAGTAGAAACTTTGATCTGTACTGTTTTCATGATAGTACTTCTGTATGATCCGTGCTAAGATGAGTGACGTTGGAGAAGTTTATTCAGTCTTCAATTCTGACTGGAAAAAGTGTATGGCTTCTGGACTGTATTCCACCTCTCTTACCGTTAGCATAACTAGAACGTCTGTATTAAGTCCCGAGAAATAACTTGTTGTTGCCCTGAAATGGAAGCTACATACGTTCGGTGCTATTCTGTGCCTGCAGTTATCACCTCCTAGTTGTTCTCGCTGAATGACGCTTTCATTTGTTTTGTGGTCGCTCTTAGTCGCACCTACTTTCATGCGTTTATCATACTTTCATTTGCTATTTTACTTCACCATTCTAAATACTATTTTATAGCAGTAACTACCATTTTTGTATTCATGAGAAGCAAATTTTTTTGGTCAAATGAGATGTGACGTCACTCAATTAATTCATCTTAGGTCACTGGAAAAATAAATTCTGCGTGACAGTTGCGACTCGCATTTTGACGTCTATCACATGCAATATTTTGTTGTTCTTTGTTCTCAACTATCTTTGTCATGAAAAACAAATTTCTTTAGTCGAATAAAATTATTTTCAACTCTGACAATTTACTTATATTGAAATAATACTTTTACAATGACTTCCTTATGCTTTGTAATGCGAGTTGAAACACAACTCCTACTTGCTGACAATAATTTAGTAAGTTAATTTTTTCTTCCTAATAAACCTCTGTTTTCTCAATATAAATTGTTTTGCCGAAACTACGGTAGAATTTGAAGGTATGCCGCTCAGTATATCTTCCTGCCTTTACCTCTTACGTTTTGCTAGCTTTGAAACGTTTCAATGACTCGTGTAAGACATGACTATTTCTCAGCTATGGAATACTGCATACTCTGCATGTCCTTGTTTGACTCCTTAGTGCGGTTATCGATTTCTAAAAGTTTAAATGCTTCTTTTCATTCTATGATTTTTTTTTGCTACGTGAATACTTTCATTTTGGCATTTAGTGCATGCATTTTGCTTTGGTTTCTTTCACGATGGCAAGCACGGAAAATGCTCGAGCGTGGCGTCACAAGCGTAAGAAGCGAAATGCGATTTTCGAGTCGAGTTTAGAACGATTGCCATGACTAGCGTGCCCGTATTTACCTAATGAAATTCAGCAGTTACTATGGCTTGCAATTTCATATAAGTTTCCTGGCAACGTTTATGGTTTTTAGAAGTGTGGGATGGACTCCAGTCGTTCGTGTAACGAAGAGTAAGCGCTGCGCAAATGTAAGACGCATTAGTCCAGACTTTCTCTTGCATAGTATAAAATTTTATATCGTGTAGTTCGGTACAAAATGTTCCAGTTTAATATTTTATTTCATGTATGTTCATATGACCGTGACCTCATTCATCAAGATAACTTATGGCACCTGGAATGACCTTGCATTTTCCATTCGGTGAGTTTTTCAATCTTGCGTCCTGCTTTTCTTGTACTTTTTTCATTAAGGAGGTGCAGTTTCGCTCGACTTTAGATGATGCTCACGGAGCGAACCTTTCTACAAGGGATCCCCTAATCAGGTGGCATATTTTTACTGCGTTGTTTATCCGGGAATTGAGAGAACCTCCTGTGTGGGACGATTTTGGGACATGTTCAGGGAGAATTTGTTTGCCATTAGTTTGAAGAAATCGAACATTGAAAGAACATTGGGATAATCAAGGAAATGGTGATAATGCATTCATTACTCAGAAAAACAAATGTCAATTTTTGATTTAGGTGACCAAAACTTTATTGCAATTTCATGTATCACCTACCTAGTGCTGGAAAGTTATACGCTTCCAAAGTGTGAAAATAACACAGTAAGTGAAATTTTTATTATTGCTCAGTTTCAGCGGTAAATTAAAATTTGTAATGCTTTCTCTATGTTGTTTGAACTCTCCATTTGTCTCATGGTGTCTAGTTCTGCGTTTTGATAGCAATAAAAAAATGATGGTTAAATTTTAATTTGTATACCTCATACCGGACATTCCTAAAGCGTAAGTTAATCATATAGACCAAAATAAAGTCAGTTCCTGCGTCTGTCTGATGCTACGAAGTATTCGTCCATCCTCGTAATTCAACATTCGTCCTTCAATTTAACTTCAGTTCAAACTTCACTGTGATGTATTTCTCCCTGACATTATCCAATTACTTTTTGTTCCGCTTATTGCATCTCTCAATATGTCTTCAAGATCCTTGTTCACGCATAATCGCACGCTGGTCATTAGGCTCTCTCAATGAAACCATTTTTTGTGGGTCACCAGCACTGGAAATAAATTTTCGACTTCTATCGTGCTCATCTGGCATCGCTAAAGCTAGTTTTTCTCTCGAACACATACCATACATAAGGGACCTTATCTCTATGGAAAATTGACAGTGACCTTATGTTTGTTAATCGAATATGCTGTGCGTGTTGTGTGTGTTATCCTTTTCTGAAACCATTTTACGCTTTACATGTGAGATGTGTGTAGCATGAAATTATGTGCAGTATTTATCACAGGCGTAATATGTCTTTTATAGAAGCGTCTGTTCCTGTTTGGTAACTTTTTTTTGTAAAGCCATTGATTCACACGGAAGCTGCTATGATGCATCATCCATATTCGATTAGCTACTCTAAATAATAATTTCCTGTGATTTAATGTATAAAAATCTGTGGTTTTTATATCAGCTGGGCATTTTCCACGGATGCATCTTGATTGCTTGGTCAGTCTACTGCAATATATTGTGAGCTACTCCATTTATTTTACACGGCGCTTCACTGCTCTTATAGTTAAACTTTTTTTTAGCTGAATTGGTCATGGAAACGTATTCTGTGTTAGAACAGACAAAAATATTTTAAGCAGAAGAGGTCATGATTTAAAAAAAAACAATCTAGTGTAATTTCCTGTAGAAAAATTTAAGAACTTTTAATTATTTGTATCGTGTGTGAGCAATTTGTACTGCAAGCATTGGGCTTGATTTGTGAATAACTTTGTGCCGAGAATGTTATCGAAGTCATATTTGACTCAAGGAAGGTGCATTTGTAGGTGATCAAAAAGCAAGCGTTGTATGGTAATATTTTTCAAAGGTCAGATTTTTCCATCAATGAGAAATGGGTGGGAAGATCGAGGAACAGAAGAGGGCAGATGACAGACTGCGAGGACTGACTAGGCTCGATGATCCCTAATTTAGCTTGGGATGTATGATGACCGCGTTAAAAAGCAGTTACTTCATCACATTGCACAAGGTTCTACGCTGAAATAACGAGCATTTACCCTTTCGCTGCGCGTGACTGAAATCCTCAGTCATGAAATAGTTGTAGGCACAGAGCTCCGCAGCGAAAGGGTTAAAAAAGTTTGACCGAATTAAGACGGTTTACTAATGGATGGTGAGTATACTTGACTGACACTCTGGAATGGAGTAATTGGACATGTTTTCGGGCCGCAGATATCCCTCCTGTGCCTCATCGGTGTACGCAGACGGTCAAGGCCCAGCGATCGCCTCAGGCTGCTTACGCAACTATCAACTACAGGGTGGCCCAGAAGTAAGGTACCTCTGTGGATGCGGGATTGTCGGTAGCACTGCTACGCTTGCAGCAGTGATGTGCTGAAAGGTACCAACACTCCTGCAGAGGTACCTTACTTAAGACTCACCATCTACATGCTGTACTCTGCCAAAGAATATTGTCTACTTATATGTGAACTTTTGAAGGAAAATTTTCTTTCTATGAGGGAAATATTTTTATCATTTATAACTTGAGGGCGAGAAACAGAAAAGTGAGGGATACAAAAAAGGTTTTGTCACGTTGCTTCAAGAATATTTCTAATAAAACTTGTTTTGTGCGAACAATCTTCAACGAGAAACATACGTAATTTCATCAAATAATGATGCATAATAACAGCTTTCGTTCACCCAAACTTATTTTTAAGGGGATGGCTCTTCAAGTTGAGTATCGTGAGAAGCCCCCACGCCCCCCGTGGGCACGGCACTCCTCCGGCCTTCAAGTTCACTGCAGACAATACGAAAACCTGCACCGCGTGTCTGTACGCAACGCTGTGCGGTATTTCAGGCGGTTTGTTCGACAGGAAAATCAATGCTTGGCTTCTGAACGTGTGTACTCGCTTGCAAATGAAGGTTTTCCTGCCCGGTTATGACGCAGCCGCTCTTGTGCCTTCACTCTTTGTGCGACGTTTGCGTGTCAGTCATTTAAAAGAATCACTTTTGCACTAAAGTAGGATTTTACTGTCACGAAGAATAAGGCTTCTGAGCTGATGAGAACCTTACAACTATAAGATTGAGTTTCAAAATATCTTTCATGTACGTTGTTAATCATGAAATGAATCAGTCCTGAATAGTAAAGCGAGCAACCCGTGAGTGATTCTGAGAAGGATTGCTCAAGAATGTTTCCCAACGCATTCGTGAGTGCGTGGTTCACTTGCCATCCCTAGAGGCAATAAATATTTTCAAATGTTTCGTCAATGGGAATGCCAAATTTCTTGAAACATGGGCGATAATCATATGTTCATAAATATATGTATATATTCAATATATTCATTCATGACGTCATTGATGATTTATCAATCATTTTCCTTCCGAATTACTTCGACACTTTTCAAGTGTCCGTAACTTGTCACAATAACTGCACACGAATTGAATAATTTGAAAGTCATGTTGCCAGATGATGTTTTTCGTGCAAATGTGTGAAAAATTCTTGAAATTATCTCATTGTGCCTACTAAAAATGATCATTATTTACTGGAATTTTCTTACTTCATCACATTGAACTTACTTATTGGGAACAAAGTTTTGAGGAGCGGTCTGCGGGTCAACGACTTCGAGTTTTACTACGGAAGAATTTCCGTGCAATTGAACTTTCGTTTTACGTATACAGTGAACTCCCAATATTTTTTTTTCGTGCGTTTTCATTGAGTGTGGAAGGCTAAACTGATGTGGGATTTCCAACTGATAAGATGAAAGTGCATCTTGTTAATTGAAAACCGTTGTTGTGAGTCAAGGAAACACCTCTTAATCCCTTGTCTTACTGTTGTAAGTCATGAAAGCACCGCTTGATCTATTGCCTTAACGTTTTTGTAGGTCATGAAAACATCGCTCAGTTTCATGCTTTCTTTGTATGAAACTCAAAAATGAATAATCTAGATTCCTGACAATCCCCTTTATCTGGAACATCTTTGCGTCTAAGTTCACGGTTGCCGTACGCTGACCACTAAACAAATAGTCGAGTTCTAAAATATAATAAATCCATCTTATACTATTTTTTACTTAATGTGCATCATGTAAGTACCGTTTGTCAAACATTGTTTTTTTTTCATTTCAGGTGAGTTTCGGTGGCGTTCTGCGCTCAGAAGTCTTCTGTGAGTATTCTTATCCATTTAATGATGCATCACTTACTCATACAGCTCAGGTACAGCTTTTTCGTTTACTTAATTTTCGAAATAAAAATTTTCTTAGACGCCTTACAATTAGTATTGGCTGTTGTTTGGTATGTTTTCCGAGTATTGTCATTAATCTGAAGCTGCTATCCTGTATCTTGATTGTACACTCACGCTGTTCGAATAAATTGAACTCTGCAATGCACCATTAAAACATTGAGTGCGGTAAGTTTTAATGCTTCAATGTTCTTAGTCAAACCATTGATTGAGGTAAGTTTTAATGCGTGAGGGTATTCCATCAAACCATTGAGTAAGGTAAGTTTAAACACGTGAGGGTACTCCATCAAATCATTTATGAAAGTAAGCTAAAACGCGAGTATGTCTTTCACCAAACCATTCATTAGTACAAGCTATAGCACTTAAGTGGCACGGATGCCTCACTATGCGTGTCATCAAAAACATAACTTTAATAACAGAGAATTATTGAGGACTCTGGCATTCTGTGATGAGATTTCACCCCCCTTGTAGAAGAAACATGAGATCCGTCATTACAGAGGATTGGTAGCGCGTTGCCACGTGACTTTCTCCCGGCTGATGCTGCATCTGGTGATGGCCATAACGTGACCCGTGCCCTTTGCGTTGATTGCACGTGTTCTTCAGTGTCTTTTTGAGCGGTCGGTTGTCTCAATGGAGGATGAAATTATTGTTCGGTGAGAGGAAGTTTTTCAGTTACCCGCTGAATTATTCGTAGAATTACACGAAAGCTCCACAGCAATTCTAAACTCTCTCAAAACATCGTAAGTTTTTCTGGGGTAAAAGTAAAATGTGCTGGGAGGATTGCTGAGAAGAATGATGAATATCATGTTCATCTAAACGGCTTACAAAACACTGTTCCAAGGAGCAACTTTTTATTAGTCATTCTATATTTGGTCATAGGTGAAATTGGTCTGCAAGATGCAACTGAAATTTATTATATGTCAATGTATGTATTGCAACGGATTTGGTGTTTTAGCGCGTGCGTCTCCTTGCATCAATGACCTACACTATTAATTTTACTTGCGTAAGAAAATAGCTACTCTGATCTCTGTACATTTAGATAAAATGATGGAATAATGGACTCGTAATGCATCTATATTTTTCTTCCTTTGAAAGTTTGGAGTCAGCACAGGTCTTAAACCTTCGTGTAAATGTGTGAATTTCTTATAGCAGACAGAAGTTGAGCGATTTGATGTAATCAACATTTCGACTGCCTTTAATGTCTTGAAATGCACTGTAATTGCAGGATACGTCCTGATCTTTCAAGGTCTTTTACCACCCTTGAAAGTGCTAGCCTCTGGGAATGCTGTATTTCAAAAGGTTGACCTTTCACGGCGTTCGAATGAGTGATGGTGTGACTGTGTCAGCATAATGCATTTCTCGGTTCATGTCACGACATATTCGTAACCTTGTGTTTTGATGCATCGCCTGCGCCTAAATTTGTTAGTGTAGGCACTGGTCTGTACAGGGGTTCGTTACTCATTTTATATTGTATAGCATGCTGATACAGTAAACTTGAAAACCAATCACCATATTTTAGGCATGTAAATTTATTGCAAACTTTATCAAGGTCTGTTAGGCCCAAACTATAAATTTATAACTTTCAGAAACGCGTTATGAAAAAAGTCAATGAGCTTACTATAATGGTTATCCTGTGACTGCACCATTGACACTCAATACAAAGTAGACAACCGTGCCACCCAGCACCACAATATCCTCGCTATTTGATACAATGTACACTGCAATTGCAGCACCATCGCTGCAAATGCCAGGTCGCTAATCAATGCCCCATAAGCTGCCCACGGCGTCTCGCTTTGTTGCAACGTCTACGCCGTGAATGGCTGCTGCCTGTCTTGTATCTCATCACTGATGGATGGCCTGATATGGAGCTTGTATTGCTCCTCTTCTGACCTCGGTGCTTCTCAAAGCTCCCGCCTGAGTACAATTTAATAATACGAAATTGAAAATAATCATTCCGTTGCTGCGTCAACTTTCAACTGATTCAAATTTCAAGCGTCTGTGCATTCCTGGCATTGCAAACGTGCTTCTTCGTCTCCTTTGCGTTTCTAAATTGTGCATTTTTGCTCTGACTGACGACAATTTCTGTATACTTTTATATTCGTTGATTCCATTCTTAAAAGTATTTAAATTGCTGCGTCCTCGTATTCTTAAACGGACGACTCGACCCTAGGCCACCTGAAGGAGTTTGTCAAAAAAAATTTTCAATGAAGCCCTCACCCCCGCCCCACTTCAGACTCAAATGTTATCATTTTGTTGTCGAAACAAAACGTTTTGATATAATGTTTCTACTAAAAAAAGGAGAAGTCATGACAAGTATCAGCGTTACAGTGCAATGTTCATCTCATTCAATTTAGATAAAAGAAACCATGTCACATTTGTAGAAGAGCATCGTGTCACGTTTTTTTTTCAATTCTTTATTCAAACATGATTGTTTAAATGTTTCTGATGTGTAATGTAGACGTTCCCTTTACATCATTTTTCATTTTGTGCTGTTGGATCTTAAATTGTACATGAAATTCACGACTTGATTAAAATTTCAATGTTTAGATAACTTTTGCTGCAGTCAAAAGTGCTAAAGAAAATTGCAGCTCCTGAAATAAATATTCGGAATATTTTTTTAGAACATCTTTATTATGTTTTTGGGGAAAGATTATTTTTTTCATATTTCAACATTTTGAAACTTTTTTCATTAATATAAGTACCTTAATATATAATATTTCCTCGTTCTTTACTTCGTTAATATCCTCGTCAGAGAAAGAGCAGACAGAGAAGAGGAAATGTTCATATTTTTAGGAACGGCAATTCTCTCCCTGTTCTCTTGTGCTGTTTAATGCCACCAGAAGAGTCATGGCCCAAAGTGCCTCACTGTCCAAAGTGTGGTGATTCATTTCAGAGCAGCAGACACATGTGGTCAGAAAGAAATTACGCCAGTTCGTGCTGCCATTAATTCTATTTGTGATCTATCTTAGGAAGTAGTCAACGTGTAGTGGGAGTAACCTTCCAAACGAGTGTTTCGATACATTACCTTCCGTTTATTTTATGTTAGTGTAATTTTCTTGACATATTTTCTGCTGATGTCATCTGCATTATTAACTTTTCTATTGTCACACCGTACAAAAATTAAACCTAATTTCAATACTGGATATAAGATTTTATTAATTTTCGTGTGCAACTGGAACATGAATCTGGATAACTCCGTGCAGTCCATGGCCTCCTCTGACTTACATTCAAAATTCAGCCACGGCTTGCTGAATTCTAAATACAGGGCGTTTAAAAAAAAATGTACTCACCCGTTAACCGTTGCTAACATGCTGTCTTCTTTGTGTTGCAGGTGTAAGGTTCAAACCTTTGCGAACATGATTAAATGTGATTAAAGAATCATGTTCGCAAAGGTTCGAACCTCACCTGCAACACAAAGAAGACAGCATGTTAGCAACGGTTAAAGGGTGAGTACATTTTTTTGAGACACCCTGTAGATAGCAGTTTCTACATTACGAATTGTGTCGTTCCTCTTTACGCCAAAATGTGAATTTTGTAATAAATTTCTCATCATTTCACTGCTTGTGAGCAAGTTTGAATTCCCCAAGCCATTGGCTGGTTGACACATTCATTGATGTCCCTCTTGTGTATCATGAAATTCAGACACTTTTATATTTTTAACGGTGGGAGGAGAGAATTTTGCGAATAAGGAATGCAGTGATTTAGCTCATAAATCCAGACCATCTCTAGTCTTTGCATGGTAGCGTAACTCAGAATGAATTTGATGCTTTTTATTGACAGCTTACGGTGTGTCAATAAGACCGACAAAGCGCGTAAGAAGTCAAGTGTCTTCGCCCGGTTCTATCAGCTAAAATTTCGGTCTCAGATCTTGGGTCTAATGACACATGGAGAATTGGTGGCTGCCAGAGAAGCCCTATATTTTTACTGGGTCATTTACTTGTACTGTATATTGAGGTAATCACACAATCTAAGTTCATAAATGATAGCGTACTCAAGAAATAAAGGGGTATACTCAGGTAGAGAAAATCTTGAGACAGATGTGAATTTGTAAATGCCGTACTAAGCATAACAGAAAATCGGACCTTAAGAGGCAGCTTACTCACTGACGGTAGCTAACTTCAACAACTTTGCCAATGGAAGGCTTTTGACCCAAATTATACTGTATTATTCAATGAAAAAGCGATACAATGCTTGGCTTGCAATAGTATGTTTCACCAGAACCGATAGAGAGCAGCATTATACTGCATTTGCTCGTTTTTTTCGAAGGAATAAAAAACATCAAAATTCCTCATCAATAATCTACTGGAAGAAGTGAACTATTCCTTCCAGAGAGGCAGAATTAGTTTCGTTACTCGTTCAGAAAATATCTGTTTTTCATTCAAATTCTCTTAGAAAGATTCATTCAAATTCACTTAGACGAGAAAGATGTTAAATTGCGAATAATTGAATCAACACGTTAAGCTTCAATTGAAGCTCATTATCCCTACTAAATCTGTTCACTATTTCTAAGTCATCGGGGGAGCTTTGTAATAATTTTCGTTCGATTTCCTTCTCGTCTGAGGAATGTTTTAAATGAAATTTTACGTGATATGTTTGAATTTATTACAGATATTCATTTATTTATGCTCATCTTCACCTTTCACGATGTTAAAAAAAGCGATTCAGCAAAATAATTTGTCATGGATTGCACGGTAATGAAACCCTCCGCTGCAACTGTTGCAGATTCCTGAACAAACCTGTAACCTGTTGCACTCAGTGAGCCTCTAACCTCCGGTGAAGTCCAGGGGAACATTATTACGCAGTTAGGTGAGGATATGTGGCAATGCCGAGCTTAAGCAAGCAGCTTAGCAGTGAAAAAAAAATTTCGTGTGATTTCCGTCCGTCCGATAGGTGCATCGAGACAACATTTATGTTTTCACAGCAGTTCACCTAATTTGCTTCGAGCAAGTCTCAAGTCCGAAACGAAAATGTTGGAAATGTATCTCTTCTTTACTCGTATCGTGAATGAGGTTTATCTCTTTTTTTCCAAGAGCGTACTTCTGATGCTGAAAGGTGCATGGAAGAAGAGAAGCCGCTGTTATTGATTAAACGAGGTCTTAGAAGAATTATTTTTATCATTAACAACAACCTTGCGTAATTTGTCATTATTTTAGCCTTATATCTATCTTTTTCTCAACAGCAGTTTGTGTAGAACTAAATTCTATAATAGCAAGTTCACCTCTTAGAGTGGTATTCCTGGACAATTTTCTGTCATTATCAGAGGCACCTTGGGCACTTGGAGTTTGTCTTTGTATCTGGGGCGACTGTTCAGAGTGTACAGCGCTTGTCTGTTTAGGGTGCAGATTGTCATGCAGATATATTTATCATGACAGTTTTTCGTTCTCTGTTGTTAGTCCAACCACCAATAAAATGTAACATTTCAAAATCTATGTACTTTATCCTGGAGTCAAACCCTCAGATTGACAAAATCATCAATCATATTGTTTAACTATGTGTATTATTGAGAAATGCTCTGCACACAAGTGCACATTGTGCTTCACTTTTCACGTAATTTATGTAAATGAAGGCAAATGTCTTGTGAGTATAAACATGCTTTTATTTCGAACTATATTGTAAATGACTCGGTCTAATTATGCAGAAAAGGTGTAGACTAGGTTGTGATATTAGGTACTGATGCTAAGGATATTAATTTCAACAAATGGATTGTTTCCCGAGCCTCTGTTCTGGCTGGGATTTACGGTCTCCACGTCTCCCTGTTGATGTGGATTCTCGAAAGCTAGAAGGGAATTGTACATAAGTCGTTAACTCATACAAATACTTTATTTGACGAGTATAAGACTACACATTTTATATTGCCTCCTTTTAGAAATTTTCAGCTATCTATCAAGTGGTTATTTCATTTTGAGGAATTATTTATGAACATAAATATATGTCGTGTACAATTTTGAATTTGTTGTCATTGATTCGTGTCAAAATCCCTTGATTTCTTTCTGCAAACCATGCATGAATGAGACCCTATTCTATTGTTGTTGTATATCTTTGTGTTTGTTTATTTTATAAGAATTTTTTTTGGTTAAGTAACGATGTATAAATTTCTATTCCAAAGGGAGCGGCAAGATGACCTGACACATGTGTGTGTAGATTTGATAAACTTAAGGGAGAAAAACGATCAAAAATATGTTTACAAAACGAAATAACGAGTGAAACAAAATGACATCACAGGTAAATTTTGAAAATCAGACACTGGTTTTGTTCATTACTCTTGTGCCATCATTAAACTTATAAACGTTTCGAATCATTCTGTTGCTGTACTTCTGGACGTAGCACGTGAGAGTTTCTTCAGAACCCCCTACAATTTAAAGTTTTTTATAATTTAAAGTTTAGAAAACTGCTATCGCAGATTTCAAGGATTACTATGACCACTCGCTCACGAGAAGAGCTTGTTCATCAATGTGGATAAGAATCCAGTGGCTAGATTTTTGTTACTATTGATTCAATTACGAAACTGTGCAAGTAGTATAATGTCTTGGATGATGAGTTTCTTTGTTATATTATCCAATGATTTAAATTTTATAACATAATATCTAATGTAATATATCTGTATACTCTATTGGAAATAAAGTTAATTAGGAGATGTACCGGATGTGAATTTTTTAATATCCGCGAATGTGGATGTGGATTTCGAATTTCAATATCCGCGGATGCGGATAGGGATGCAAATGTCCTGCCTTTTATATATTGAGCTATGAA
This sequence comes from Trinorchestia longiramus, assembly GCA_006783055.1. Classification (NCBI taxonomy): domain Eukaryota; kingdom Metazoa; phylum Arthropoda; class Malacostraca; order Amphipoda; family Talitridae; genus Trinorchestia; species Trinorchestia longiramus. Next base: position 704,839 of record VCRD01000027.1, read on the forward strand.
AAATGAATTCCAGCCGCAAATAATAAAATAGTTATAATGTCGTAAGGAATAATTTATTCAGTAGATGCGACTAATGACTAAAGTAGTTTAGTAATTTACTGATCTCATTAACGAAATTATGCAGTGAAAAATTATTAAAAAAATAGCTGATATTCAGAAATAATAGTGTTGAGTGTACTATAAATAAATAATAAATAAGTACTTGAGAGTAACGGTATAGCATATCATCTGTGTTACCAGGATGCTGGACGAGGACCTAACTCAAATGCACCTCACAAACCTCTTTCCCCAGCCCCCTCCATTCAAAAAAGGCTGTTACCTACATTTAACACGTTGACTCCGAAGTGGTACGTATGTGTACCACTTAGGTTAGGTTCTGTAATTTTTTCAGATTCTTCTAGTGACTATGCGTACAAAGGGAAGTTTTACACCAATCAGGCAATCGGAGGCAACGTGTTAATAGTTGTAGGTAATTATTTACAGGTTTTGTTTCAAAAGCAAAAGTTTCTGTGCTTGCACTGGAGCTAAACTGGATCTCTTTTCATCATAGCTGATACTAGCTCCACTAAATAGACGCTCGCTGGCTACACTGCTGGAGGGACAGGCTAAGTATGTCCTAGCAAGTGTAGTAAGAAAATGATACAAGTGGGCATTCGTGCTACACCAAAGGAAAGGATCTTCTAACATTTGTATCTGTTCCATTTTTTGATATTTATCAATCATTGTGGTAGTTTCTTTGGCAATATTTGTTTGACAAAGTTGTTCAGTAACGCATTACATGTTCACTCCTGTTGTGACCAGTCTGTCCATTGTACAAGCACATATCAGTTTTCAACTTTATCCTATGCATCATACACGCACTGCAGAAAATATTTATTAAACACAAAATAGCGTTTACTTTATTGGTTTCCAATAATCCACGAAATGAAAGGAAATAAGAAATTTTTACTCTAATAATTTACCATATAAGACATCCGCACAACATCTGAAAAATCGTGCAGATATCTGCACCGCCTCTAATAATATCACGGGTTATGAACTTTTGAAAATCAATCTTTAGAAAAATGTATTTCAACTCTTTCTACCAAAATGTCTGTCATCAGATTAAAATCTCCTACTATAGTCAGCAATGTAAAACCACGGAGCTAATCTGCTAAATTTTGGACTGCAAATATTCCTAGTCTATGAAATGGAACTTAGTGCTGAGCCTCAGTTCGTGTATGAAGAGCTAACAAACAAGCAAGTCAAGTGTTAATATCGAATTTCTGATGTGCTGTAGAATCACGTATACGCAGTGAAGAGAGGGATCAAAAATTGTTGCTTCCAGGCTAAAATTGTAGACCCGTAAATTCTATATACGACATCGATTTGTAAGATTTCGGTAGTTCAGACTCCATAGGCCTCAAATGAGCCAATTTCAATTTCAATTCTAGATCAAAACCATTAGCTTTTACTCTTAGATTGTGATCTGTTGCTATGGATTTTTTCAAATACGTCAAAAACAACTGGGATTTTTCCTGTATTTTCATTGGTAATTCGGAAGTCTGTCTGAAATCGTGTGGTGTTTTCCGAAAATCCCTTGCTTTAGCTACGTGGAATCTCGGGTGCTGTCCGGTGCCGGGTAACTGTCCTCATGATTTTTCGTGTTAATGCATGGTATTTTTGCAAGTATCTTGCAGTGGGGCTCTCTCAATATCACTCTGTGTTACAAGGGCGAAGACGCCACTAGCTTAACACGTTGACCCCGAAGTGGTACGTATGTGGGCCACTTAGGTTAGGTTCTGTAAATTTTAGTGCCTTCTAGTAATAATATGTACAAATTGAAGATTTACACCGGCCAGGCAATCGGAGGCAACGTGTTAAAAATCCGTTTTCTTTGATACCGAAATCTTACAACAGAGTGGTATTTTTTGGCCATGTCAGCTAAGCGATTCTGTTAGCCGATCAGGCGCAGCGTCGCATCGAAATAGCATGGTCCAGACCCATGTATAGTCATTTATGACGATTACTCGACACTTTCTTGAGCATTTTCACCCATGTGGCATGCAACGCTTCATATGATTTTCTGCAGGGACAACGATAAATTATTTCGGTTTAATTTTTCACTTAACATAAACTGGTTCTCTAGAAATGGTAACTTTTATACAAAACTTGCTCTCTTCTTCGAAGGATCCTCCCAGGAATGTTTTTAATTTTCTGCGTTTATGCTTGAGTTTTATGCGAGCTTGTACATGCTGCAATTGTTGTTGGCATTAGTATTCTATTTTGATGCGTTTTCATAGTCTGGTAACTTGTGGAGTAAGAGGCTGTTCCTGTGCCACGGATACGATATAACTTTCTATTGAAAACCTGTTTGTGTTCTGTATAGATGGGTCAAATTATTTTCCGCTTTCCCCAGCTCATTCCAGGGGAATTGTCCAGACGCTCTGACACGAGTAGTCCCGCGATTTCCTTGACGTCATTGCTTGAAAATTATTTCCAAACGTCTAGGAAAATAAATGTTGTCTCCTTGTACGCAGTGTATCAATAGATTTAAATAAAACGTTGCTGGCTGATTGCCAAAAGAAGAGAAATGTCTTGTTAGGATGGGTTTAATGAAAAACATTAAGCTACATAATTATTTTACTTACGATGTAGTTTGTTTCAAGTTTTATGAATGAAAATATGTAATGATCCTTTTTCTGCATTGTTAGGGAAAGGGAGAGGAGGGGTCCTGCAATCACTAAATCATCCCTGAAACTAGCCAGCAGGCGTACATTATGTATGCGTCTCTTTGAGTTTCGTCTGGTACTCGTATTATAACCTACGCAACATGACATGACTGCTCTCACTGGTTTGCTACAACGTCACGACAATAGTTCTTTCTTCAGCATCCAGGCAGCTTTAGAGAATTGAACATGCAGAATCAGATTCCATCAGAACTGAGACAAAAATTGATTGCCATGTTTTTATCATTCTTTATTCAGTTTGTCTCGTTTCTAATATTTTTCTGTATCCTCATACTTTGGTTACGCTTTTCTCTTAATCTCCCGAACCTCGGGTTACCTTTACCACGTTTTTCTTTCGCTTCTGAATTCATCACGTATGAGCTTGATGCAGCTCATTCATTTGTCGTGTCCGAACCACCTCGATACTGCAATAAACTTTTTTCGACGATTTTTTCATCACATTTCCTCTCGGAACCTGCTTGGTTCTCTTTTCTCAAGCACCTCATCTCAAGCGCAATTTGTAGAAATAATGGTCCATTAAAAAGTCGTGATAAGCTCACAGTTTCTCTCTGGATCTTCTTTAAAAAATGTTTTTTAACATTGACGATGACTCTAATCTAATGCCACTTGAACTTTCACGGTTTAGAGTTGACTAATTTTAAATTATTATAAAGACTAATGTATTAAAGATTTGCAGCCAATTATTGTGGTTTTAATGAATATTTTTTATGATTATATACAGAATTTCCATTCTGTAGCTTCTCTACCAATAACATGACCAAGTAGGAAAAGAAGACTAATAACAGGAAAAATAGCGTATTTTATAGTAATCCGGTGCACCATACAATGTTTATAATGTCACTAGTGTACCCAGCCGTCAAAACTGACGGTAGGGATTTTGTGATAATACTTCAGTGGTGCTCGCATATGAACAACAATTGCAACAATTTCAATTCTATTCCTTTCGTCAAAGTCTTCTTGCGACATCGTGGCTGTCCTTTCGGCGAATCTTTCCCTTTTTAATCTTTTTCCTTCTATTTTTTCCTGTAACATCGCAGCGCATGCTTCAGCTTTTCTTGCACTATCTTTCTTCTCTCTTCACTCCTTTCTTTTGACGAAATTTGCCTCTTTAGACGCTATTTTTTCACGATCGCGGTCTATCCTTGCTTCGCGTTCTTGGTACGTTTTTTCAGAGATAGCTCTCCTCGTGAGCTTAGCATCCATGGCTCCAACATTGGCTGTATCACTTATACTTTGCTGAGATCTTTGCCTTCTTTTCCTCACGTGCTAATCTGAGTTTCCTTCCTTCTGGTATTTCTTTCATTGTTCTAATCAATTTTCAGATTTAATTTGTATCCAAAAACATACTTTTAGATGATACGGCATATCCCCGTTCTACGATGTTTAGGCCGTTCAGGAGCATTTTGCCGTTGAGAAAAGTTATATTCTGTCTATTATTTTCGGCTGCTGCAGGTAGATGATGACTTCTTGATGAGGAAAGCATTCTTCCTGCAAATTGCTAAGGCAGAAGGGTAAACGGAGCTCCTGACACTTCCTGGTAAAAAAATATGCGAAATAGAGTGTGCACGACAGGATCAAAAACTTGATCAAAGACACAGCAATTCATGTACCACGTTCAAAAGAGGGATATTATCAAATCAAATAGTACCCAGCTACTTTTTAAATCGAAGCGGTTTTTTTTAGAGACCACAGTGTGTTCGTTAGATGAGGCAGTCGATGTAAAGGTGCTGGTCCAATAGCATAGTGTGAAGTAGAAACATGTAGTCATGAAGTAGAAGAAGACTGTATTTATGCTATATTTTAAACGAATTTTCCCCTCATCTTGCAAGAGAACAAAAAATTGTAATGACCCAGCATTGTGTTCCGTATTGTGACTACTTGCAGTGACCCAACCAAGGACCTCTTCTCCGAATATTTGGCCTCTACTCCGCGTGAAGTTTCTACTGCAACGACGAAATTCCGCTGAAAAAATATGCGAAATAGCTTATGTGCGAGAGGATCAAAAACTTGAATACAGTATTTCGACTTCCGAGTCGAAACTATATTTGCCATCGTAATTTAGGAGTGAAATATTTATATTATCTCATAATGTTCAGTGGACAAATTTATTCCTATCTAAATCCTTAAGAGCGTGACAGAAAGACGGACCAAGCAAGCAACAGACTGTGTATTATTATGTAGTGGGATTATTTTATGTTATTATATAGTTGGTACAATACCCGTTCTGACTTGTTCAATATTTTTTTTTCAGTAATAGATTGGAAGAAATTGGACGGACACACACAGATATAGAAAGAGAGAGATGGAGATACACTCTGTATTATCCCACTTTAAAATAATACATAATTTATTGCCTGCTTGGTCCGTCTCTCTGACACGCTCTCAAGGATTTAGATAGGAGAAAATTCGGTAGGGTGTACAAGTGTTGTACGTAAGCATTGTATTGTGGATACCAAAGACACGTCCTTAAATGTGGAAACTCTTTCGCAAAGTCCGCGTCCACTTGCAAATCAAACGAAAAATTCAATTACAAACGTGTGAACTTTTACACGCGAAAAAATTCGTGTTTTTAGTGTATTTTCACATGCGAAAAAATTCTCGTACTTTTTACTGAATATTTCGTTTTATTTGGTAGTAGACGTGGGCTTTACGAAGGAGTTTCCACATTGAAGGATGTGCTTTTCGTATCCACAATGCAATGCTTTCAATATATGTATACCCTACGGAATTTCCTTTTATCTAAATCCTTGAGAACACGACAGAGAGACAGACCAAGCAAGCAAGAAATCGAGCAACAAGCTGTGTAAATTATAACCTTTCACCCTTACTGCAATAAATCTGAGATACTTTAAATTTTAACACATTTTACATTGATTCACAGGTTTAGCCCTTATTTCACACGTTGACTCGCGGCTTCTCTGCCTCCATTCACAACGATACATGAAAGACCACAGTATTTATTTAAAACTTTTCACATTCATCACCCATTCTTTTCATTTTGCTGGTATTTACTCTACTACTTCGTTGATGAAAATTATCTGCCCATTATCTGGCTAGAATTGTTTTCGTTTAGAGTTTTTTATTTTATGATGGTTATATGAAACTAGTAGACCCACACGTGAAAATTAACGTGTTTTTACTGAATTATTTTATTTTATTTGCCAGCGGACGTGGGCTTTGTGAAGGAGTTTCCATACTGAAGGAGTTTCCACACTGAAGACTGTTTCTTTGGTATTCGCAATACAATGCTTACAAAAATTGTGTACCGTACCGAATTTCCTCCTATCTAAATCCTCAAGTGTGTGACAGAGAGACGGACCAGGCAAGCAAGCAACAAGTTGTTTTATTATATAATGGGATGGCAACATAAGGTGTTGCATTGCACACGTGTGAAATGCTTTTATAAGGAGTACATCCTAGTAAATCAAAATGAATATCTTCTTCATGCAATACATTTTTTATTCTGTCTAGGCTAGCAGCGCAATGTTTGTAATATACTACGCCCAGCTTCACCTCATTTTCTACGGTGTTGCACATACTGTAGAAAGTGTCCATATTTTGTAGTTGTATATGTGTAAATTTTTCTAAAAATAATTGTTGTAGTTTGATGTATCCAGATTCTATTGATATGTTCTGATCAAATAAGAATTGATAACACTTCATTCTGCAAAATATTGACTTACAGAATGTACAAACACTAATCATTGACAATTTAGTCAGATTTCTAAACTCGTTTGAGCTCACAAATAACAGCGTAAAAATGTACTCAATATGAGTACATTTTATCTAAATAATTCTGCTCTATATATTCTTACTCTTATTGCCACAGACATTGATACTTTTAACATTGTGGATCTACATTTACAGAAACTCAAAAGACGTAAGTGAAGAAAGACTAAATCAGCTTCAGCTTGTGAGGGTTAAGTTTGTTTTTCTATGGCACATTCCATGCACTCTGTGTGTGACGCTAGTGAACGCTATTTTTTGTGTATCTACATATGATACGTGACTGTCACTTCTGTGTATCAAGGCGTGGGTGTGGGGCTTCAATAAAAGTTATCGAGGAAATACCCTCCAAGTGTTACCTCCACGATCAAAAGGCGTCCAGGAAACTCCACGTAAAGGCTAAACGTTTTCTCCTTGCACGGAACACTCAATAACCTTTCGTCGGCTGGGACTCTCCTCGCATAAGCCCTGAACCAAATTCTTTCAATCTTCCGGATTCTTGGTTGAAGGATACGCACTTTGGGCTTTTTTTCTGAAAATACGTTTCTGCCTTGAGTGCACGTCGCCTGAAGGTGATAAGAACTTAGATTTGTTGCTGATTGCATTTTTTCTTCGCCTCTGTTGTCAATCCTGCTCCTAATTTACTTTTCCTGTTATCTAAATCGGCGATCATGCAACGGCGGGGCTGAATGTGAATCTTCTGTTTTATCTTGACTTGCCTATTTATGAGGGCCTAGAAACTTCATCTAGTTTCCAAATCGTTAGTAGTTTTAGCTCTTATCTAGACCTATTATAGATAATTTGTGTTCCCTTCTACCTTTTCCATCTTTTCTCATCGGGGGAAAATCCCGTCAATAGGACTGCGGAATATAGGACATGCCGTCTCTTTTGGCATGTCCGGGACGAGCTGATTCTTCGGCATCAATTTCGGATGGGCTCCTGAGCTTACGTCTTCCAGAAAATCCGCTGCTCGGTGTGCTTTTCGAAGGGTCACGCTTTGGCGTCAGCTGCGCAATTTTGAAAGTAGAGGGCGTGATTTTGAAACTATTTTCTCAGTTTCCAGAATTGGGGAAGCAAAGCCTGCTAGATCCGGCACTCGATCGCCATTTTGTGCTGGGCAAGCCTGATTTTTTTTGTCGCTTCTATCAGTGTACTGGCTGGAGTATTTTTACTTTGAAATTCTACGTAATTTTTCTGGTTAAAGTGAAAAATTTGTCTCCTAATTCTTTTGATTTTCGTTTTCGTTTTACTAATCATATATGAACTCATATTGTGATAGAAGAATAAATTTATTATGTAAGATGGAAAGTCTTCTTTATTTTTCTTGATGCTTGACATACGAAGATATTAATCTGAGCAGAAATGAAACAGATCGTATCTTTGCTTGCTATATGTTAAATAGTATTTATTAGATAGGAATTTTTCTGACTATTGTGTTCACTATTTTTCTGAATGTCAGCTATGCAGTTTCCGAGCCTAGATATTTTACAGCTGTAATTCAATGTACAAATCGGCAAATAAGGTAAATTTCTGGTTGACTTTTTTGCTTGTCCGTGTATATGATTTCTTGGTAAGAATTTTATTTCAATACTAAACTATCATGAGATAACTGTGCATGAACAAGAGTGGCATTTTCACTGAATTGGGAACGTTTATCATTTATTTACTGATTACGATTATTTTAGCTGGCCTGCAGGATATGAGAGTCTGCTGTTCAGAACATGAATGACGATTGTGATTGATATTTATTAGATTTCATTGGCTTAGGTGGTCGTTTATTTGTCTACGAACATTTCTTTTTAGAAGTGCAGTTTATTTATATGAAATGTAAATTTGTAGGGAAACATCAGGAGGCGTCGTTCACGTGCTGGGCACTCATCCCTGCAACCACAAAAGAATAAATTGCAGCTAAAACTGGATGCTTCCAGTGAATGCTATACGACGGACAAAGTCGCAGTGCTGCATGACATTCATATTTAATAATTACAGGATATTAAACTGGTTTCTAGGTGTTCTTGCTTCTGTGCCTGCCATTGTTTTCTGGAACACAACTTGGGTTGCACCCGCCAGCAACTCTAAATTACTGTGTTCGGTATAAAATATTTTAAGACTCATAAATTTCTAAGACGTTACAATATAAAGAAATGGTGGAATTTGTATAAGCAGTTTACCTCTTTGATATATATCGTCAGTTGTCCATATTTCTCTCGAGGAATGTTCTTAGATGTTTTTTGCTGCAAATACTGGACTCCTGAAAATAGTTATCAGGAAGACTATTCCTAATTTTTTTGTAATGTTGTACTCGTTTGACCTTGACGCGTAATCTTGATAATTGTGAAAAGATTGATTTTTACCTCCTTCGGTGAATTTGATATGCAATTTAATTCACTGTGCAGTACTGAAGTTCTTACGTTTTCAAACATAGAATCTATACAGCATTGCTGTACAAACACGAGTTAATGATAAAAGTTTGTGGTTTACTATTAAGTATATTTACTTTTTGCACTAACTTCATCATGTTCTATCATAAGTTCAAATCCATTTGAACATTCGTTAGCTCGATGATGTGGGTGTGAAATGTCGGGCGTTTCGTTGGTCCTTCTTTTTCTCATTTCCTACAACTGGTTGCGTGTTCCTCGTAATCTCCGTGAAAGGTTCTCGCTTTCCTGGTCGGTCTTAACCTGACCATGCCTGGACACTTAGATCATTCGCAAGGCCCTTCCGCGCGCCACATTATCTGGCCGCGTCATCTATGATTGTCGTCGGTCGATGGGCAAGCAATCTAAACAATACTCCTTGGGAAAAACGTTGCTGTTAGATCAATCTGTAAGAAGATGTTGGTGCGTAGAGACATATTTTATGTGAATTGCACGAGGGAAAGCTGCTATTTGTATGTCTCATTGCAACTGGAAAGTATCACATCCCTACTGAACTACGTCTTGCAGCTATGATGCGAATGCGACATCACTCTGCTTAAGTATATTAGGATGCTTAGCGGTTAATTATCGTTAAACTACCAGAGTTTACAACTGATGATGATAATTTTATTTTTGGCTTTTGCAACGAAGGTTACTAATACTCGGTTTTGCTACTAACAAATTAACGAGCATTTTCTTTTTTGTTCATGTAAACATGCGCTCCATTCTACGAGGCAAATAACCCATAGGGCAAAGATATCTGTTTCTGTGTCGGCAATGGACGATTATTTTTGCAACGTACACGCGAGTTGTTTCTCACAAAAAATATTTCTAACTGGACAAAATCTATGATTTGCGCAACTATACTCCTGTGAAATGGTGCAGTGCTTGCATCGCATTCCATTAGGGTGACGGAAAAAGTATAAGAAACATTTTATTAAATGGAGTATTTACTCCGGGAGACAAGAAATGCTAGTTAATTTTAAGATTTTGAACGAATTTGACGAGTTTTATCGTGTGTTTTTTCGGTGAAGTAGAGGTACTGATGAAATGTAGCAGGCGGTAAACCTGCGGTAAGATTTTTCATACTGTGGCTGAGAGGCGATTGTGTGACTTGTAGTCAAGTTCTTTACGCAGAAAACTAGCGTATTTATTTTTTACTTCCGTGTTGTGCGACTATTGAGCATCAATCGGAACTTTAGGAACATGATATTAGTTGTCTGCTCGTTCCTGGTAACCTTTTCTTGATTGCTTTTCAATAATTTCTGGAATTACATTCTGGTAAATTAAAGACGGATTACGTTATTTGATCACTATGCCACTTGTAAAAAATAAATGTTCGTACTACTGTTCTTGTACTGCATTGTTACCCATGTTTTTAAAGGAGCCGTTCTGGCATAGTAGGTTTTACTCATGCATCAAATTTCTTCACTTGTTTGTTTCTTAAATTTCAAAGTGTTTGCCAATTTTATTTCAGTGCTGACTTCTTGAGTTGAATAAACGATTCTGTCGCTCAACAACTCCTGATTAAATGTGATTAGAAATTATCCAGAGTATTAACGCTACGCAACACTGACGTCAACGTACATCGGTAGGTTTTTGATTTGACTCAAAGTAGAAAACATTTTACTCTATCGAACTACCTTGACACAAATTTTAAGAGTCATGTTCTGGTACAGTACTTGTAAAGTTGCAGGCATACAATTTTGTTCAGATCATATCGTGTTTAATATTCTTGTGCTCCAGTGAACATTCAGTTTGAGTTTTGCAGACGGGTAATTAGGAAGCCATAAATTGATCCGGTCTTAAATTACTTCTTGTGTCGCGTGTATTGCTTCCACTTCCATTATGCTTCTGGCCTTGGGACGAGGGTTGGGCAGAACTGCAAGATGATGACTGAAATTTGCCAGAATGCTACTAATGCCTTCTGTTTTTTTTCTTTCTTAGCCATCTTGAATTACTAGACGATATTATTGCCCGTTTACAACTTTCAATGATTATTTTCGTGACTATTTATTTTTTCTGTTGGAAAATTTCTCATGCATCCTCGTATCATTCTAGGTAGTTATTTTCTAATATATTTAATGAATTAGTCTAGGGTTAATTGATTGAAAATAAACCCCTTAATTTTTTCAAACTAATGAAAATATATCTTCTGATCCGTTTAGTTGTCTAAACTAATTTTTCAGATATATATCATAGTTTTTCTACAGTGAAGACATGTTATTTGCATCTTGCGTATTAATCCTGCTATTATTTTTCACTTTACTAAGCCCTTATCCAGTATTGTATTTATTAAATAAACCCTATCCCAATTTCATGAGGGAAGTTCCTGAGTGTTGTGCATCTGAACTTCCCTCATGCTAGACAAACACAAAATTATACTGAGTGATCTAGTAAATTCCCCTCACACACTCAGCTCACAAGTTCAGGCTCGAAGTTTTAATTGATCTACAGGGTGTCTCAAAAAAATGTACTCACCCTTTAACCGTTGCTAACATGCTGTTTTCTTTGTGTTGCAGGTGTGAGGTTCGAACCTTTGCGAACATGATTCTTTAATCACATTTAATCATGTTCGCAAAGGTTCGAACCTCACACCTGCAACACAAAGAAAACAGCATGTTAGCAACGGTTAAAGGGTGAGTACATTTTTTTGAGACACCCTGTATTTGCAATCTTGTGCTTTTTTGAGGCATGCTAAAAAATTGAAGTGGGACCTCGTAGTTCTTAAGTAGAACAAGGACTTAGCGATGCAAGGTCACCTCCGCATTGTGAATACCGGACGTACTTCCGAAACTTCTTGTCTCTCATAACCGGTCATTACGAGATGTTTTTACCGCTTCTATTGCCTGTTTACTTTATAGTTTCTCTGATGCTAGAGCGGGAAACGACTTTGAACAAAATAATGACGTTATTTCAGGGACATGAATACAGTACGGCATTCATGATTTACGTTACCGGAAGTCGGAATACAGAGTATATGTGAATGTAGGCACGCGTTTTATCATTTTGCCCTTTCGATCTGGATGTAATTTTCATAGGACAATACATAAACAGAATTTCATTTACTTCCTGCTCCAAAATATGCTCTACCGGTTTTGATATGCTAAGTTCCTATTGCCATTTTCAGATGATTCGTCATCAAGGAAAGTGAGAATTGGTCTCGAACAGGATAATCCAGATATACTGAGCATTTTATGCATCACGAACATGATTTAAATTGAACATTGAATTATTTTCATATATTCTCTTCAGTTTTTAGTAGGATTTATGAAGCATTACAGTTCCTTATCATTTACCTATACTAATAGAAGACGAAAATACTAAAATGCCATCTAATTTTCTGATCATTCTTCTATTTTTTGCCATAGAATACAAGAAGAGCATATATGATAATTCTGCAATCTTCCAATGGCTTATGCGTATCTAACCACTCTGCAACGTGCATCTTTTTTCGACTTCTTTCAGTTAGGTGAAGAGGCGGTCATTTAGGTTCCTTTGATGACCAGTAATTCCTTCCTTTGGCGGCGTGACTCACTCCTGACATGCCTCTAGGCCGCTGCAGAAGCTTCTGTGTCTTCTAGTAAACAGTAAGAAATACTAAAGGTTTTGTGATCATACAAGCGTGCACGTATACTAGCAGGTGGTGAAAGTGAAAGGCCTCTCTCTATGGATGTACAAGATTGTGTAGAACATCTTTGCTTTCTGTTTGGGCAAAAATGTCTGCGCTCGATGGCCGTGTGTGTTTCCAGACGTTGATTTGATTATTTGGGTAGTTGGATCAGTATCAGAAGTTCTTACACCGCTAGAGGTTCCAGAGGAAGAAGAATTATTATAAAAAACTAACACATATTGGTTTATGAGATTAAGTGAATTGTAAATCGCCATGAAATTAATTATATTTCAAAGAACTCTGAAAGTATTATGTTCAAGTAAATCTTTCATTTCAGCAAAATCAATGTCGACAAAGAAACTCTGCTTTGCATTACTACATCACAAACTTAAAAATAGGTTTTGTGTTTTTGGATAAATATTCTGATCTGTATTGAATGAATGAATTTTCAAGCATGAAATGTATGGGAAAGGCTAATTTCAAATAGAAACAAACCTACAGTGTTATCTGAAGAATTGAAAGCCAACTTATGCTTTTAGTTCTAACGAAATGTCTCGTCTGGAGGCCGGTGCTGAGTCCTCATGTAAGCATATTTACTTTCACGGATATTTGTATTCACATTTTCATGCAGCTTGTTGCGTAATCTTAGGGTACTGAAAATTAGATTCATTCAAGAATGCATGCAATGTTGAACCTTGGTAAGTGACGTCCACAAAATTTCTCAGCAAATCATCGTGAAGTGACAGTTACCAAATACATTTAATTAAGTTGTGATTAAAAAATTGAAAAAGGAAGATTGGAAGCATTTTATAGCATCCCGCGTGCTCAAAACTCTATGTAATACGTTGCTAGAGCTCTTTGTGTCTCAGTAATAATTTTAATCCCGTCTCTAAGCAGCGAAACGTTCTTAGCACTAATTTACTGATGATGCCTCACATTCGGCGAAAATAAGAACACTTTCTAAGTTGAACTCGTGCTGATTGACGCTTTATGAAGAGGTGCAAGCCCGTTCTCGCCGAAATACTCATGCAGCCAACCTGCTGTGGTGTTATCTCAGTCTAACGGCATCGCATTTACGTACGTCCCATTCCAAGATTGTGGGCATGTCTTCCTTAAAGAAGAGCTCATCGCTACATCGTTACGACTCTTTCTTGAGTTTGGTCAGAACTTGGAACTAATGAGGAGCTGCTGTTAGTTGTTTTAGTCTGACTTTAGTTTCAGAGGCGCTAGAAAATTCGTCCATGTCGATGTGGAGCAAGATCTCTGGCCCTTGATTGGTGACTCAGCATTAGTCCCGTGCTGCTCATTTTTGAAGACTTCTGCAGAACAATGGCTCTGATGAACCTCAGGCAAATGGTCCTGCACGTTCAGGTAAACTTGACTCGCGGCCTCAATTCCCGAAATTTTTGTGTTTACCGACGGTAATTTTTGCAACCTAAAAATATTTTTCACTGAAGTTTCTGTTGCTTGATTTTTTTTTTTTAGTTTGAACCACTAGTGTTACCTCTAAAGAATCGCGTCGACCGTTATGGCACCACTCATGAGGAGTCATTATTAATCAAGGATGTACAGATGTTTCCAACGCTTTGCTTTGTCTTTCTATGGATTGGTGCGGTGCGTTCAGTGTTCGTATGACACTTTAGTTTAGGAATACGAGTTAAACTCCAGAAATTATCGTCCCCTTGGGCTGAAACAGCAATCTTCCTAATTATAGTCAGAAAATTTTAGGGTTGTGGAATTTTACACCGCTGTTCTGATTTTGCTCGCTGAAAAGACAGACAACTAATCCTAGACTTTGGTATCAGACCTTTACTTATAACGAAATTTTCTAGATCAGACTTGATCGGGTGTAAATTGTCTTTATTGTGCGTAGTTATTGTAATGTTAGTGGATACCACACCTCGTAGATATCTACTTAGCTGCTCATTCCCTGTAGTGCAGTTTCACAACGTTTATGAAAAACTCGAGGTAAGTTAGGTAATGAAATTCTGGAAAATCGTTTGTATAAATATCCTAACAATTTTTATGTTTCAATTTCTTTGTTTTTTATATCATAACTGTCCATTTGTTCAGCCCTCAAGGGTACGGGGATTTTATTAATATGTTTGTGCAAAAAAATCAGCTACACGTTCTGGGATCTGGGAAGCATTTCTTAGATACTTGTGTGCTCTAAATGTACTTTAATATTTCTTACTAATTGGAAGTTGCAGCAGCAAAAATTGAATGCTTGTTCCAATTTTTCTTATTCTCTGAAGGAAATTCCATGAATTCTTGGCTAGTGGACTCAGGTGTTCATTTGTTCTGCTGCTTTCAGATAAAATCATTAATTTTTTTTGAGTAAGTTTGTCTATATACTCGTCATGATTCTTAGGCAGGACATGATCACCTTGAAATAAATGCTTGATATTCATCCATGTCGTTTTTTTCTTATTTAAAAACACACAATCTAAATACATTCCCTCTCTGCGTTTTTTTAAATAACCGCGTTAATAGCAGACGATTTTATCTTTATAACTTCATTTGTTGGAATAAGCTTATTACATAAGGTTTATTTTGTCGTCTTTGGAAGGACTTGAGAAGCAATATATCTTAGAGATTTTGCTTTCGATATCATTTCAGAACAGTTTTAATCAGAATATGCATGCCCTTGACGATGGCTGCATCGTATTATGGCCAAATACGATGTGTATTTGGTATGGAGATACCAAATAATTTTTTTTCAGTTTATCTTTCCAGTGACATAAGCTTTACCTCTTCGACCAGAATGTCAAGATTTTGGAAAATGAAAGTTAACGGTGTCTGAATCATACGAGTTCTTTCAAAACATATTTTAGCCTTGTAGTGAGTCAGCACGTTTGTGAGGGTTTCGTCCATGCCATGAATATCTCAATTTGTAGGGACGTGACCGCGTCTCACGAGATGCAAGTAAAAATTTGTGGGGATAAGATCTTTAATGTAGTTTTCAGTCGCTGGAGACACTCCGCATTTCCTGATTTCGCCGTGCGTTTTCTTTAAGAGACACTCCGCACACTGATTGACTGTGTGACCTTCAGGCAGGGGGAGTGATAGAATTGACAATTTTTAAGGAGCTTCATGCATCTCACGTTAAAATCTATCGCTATATGATTTGGGTAGTTTTTTTTTGTTGTAATTCATGATATTGTCGAGGATTATAGGTACTTGAAACATTCGAGCGATGCAGGTTTCATGTCCGCAATTTACTTCTACTAATGAACGTTGCGCAATACTCGTAATGTTTTGTGTTAGATATTTCCTGGTTATGAAAATAACTAAAACATTTTTAGAAATTGAAAGAAATAGACTTTTAGTAACTTGTGCGAAATATGTTTTATTTTGACCCATAAACAAGCACTTCCTAAGTCAATGAAATTTTCCATCACAATATTTAATTCTATTCAAATCATTTTTATCAGCAAACAACTGTCACAAATGAATGAATATGAATAAAGTATTTACTTAAAATAACCAAGTATGCATACTATCTGTTTATGGTAAAATAAAGTTTCAAAGAACTTTGTAAAACTTGGAATAATAGTGGAAGATTAAACGATTCGAGTTTTGTATTCTCATGTAATTGAATGAATAGTGATCATTTAACATTGTATATTTAGATAATGTTATATAATTGCGTTTTATACGTTCGTAATATTTATCCCGACGCGATTTTACCCGAACATTTATAATTACATTCGTTGAGCGCGTGTACTGTAATCACGCAACTTATCTTGGTCGTTTTGGAAAATTTAAAATATGAAAATTCTGAAACGTGAAATTTGAACGAATAAATGACTCTGTGCTACAAGGAAATGTCGACCCTGATTTTGTTCATTAGTATCAGTGTATGTGGGGAAGGTTTGTTACATTGTTACTTTAGCGGTATATTCATTTAGATGAACATGGCTTACTTCTGAGATGTAATCCCAAACTGATT
Source organism: Trinorchestia longiramus (assembly GCA_006783055.1). Taxonomy (NCBI): domain Eukaryota; kingdom Metazoa; phylum Arthropoda; class Malacostraca; order Amphipoda; family Talitridae; genus Trinorchestia; species Trinorchestia longiramus. The sequence goes on from VCRD01000027.1 coordinate 721,276, forward strand.
TTAGTTGTTGCCTCAGTGACAAAAATCCTACGCATAAATTTCACATCATCCACAGACAACTTTCCACAAAACGTTTAAATTCAGACCAAGTCAGAGTACAGGTTACCATTATGAATTTCTCTCGATTTTTTCAAATTTGGACCTAGTCAGAACGCAAGCTACTAGAATATTACCGATTGCTTTGGCTTGTAATTTGGATACCAGATTGAATTCTTATTGAAGTTACTGACACGAAACGAATTTATGGCTATCCAATTTTGGTTTGACGACTTGGTTGAGAACTACTCAAGTTCTTTGTATCAACACCGCACTGGGGAGGCCATGGTCTCAATGACCTTGATGGAGAGCTGCCCAAATATCGGAAGTGTTCATGACTTCATACTGGAACTCTCCCTGGGGACGCAATTAATGAAGGAATTAATTTTATTTCCTGGGAGAATTGTCAACGTGCGTTCCGTGGGCGGTATCGACAATATTAGAAAGACGCAAACTCACTCCTCTTTATTTGGTGTCCCCTTATCGTTGCTTGCACCATTAGCCTTGTTAAAAAGTGGTTCCTCTATTGCCTCGTATTTTTATTTTTGGTCCATCCCATTTATGGCTTCACTGTGGTCTAGATGATACCAATCCTAGACTTTTTTGTCATATGATGAATTTAAAACTAATTTTACACTCATGGGCTAGCCTTATGAAGGGTGGGATTTGTCACTTAGTCAAGAAATTTGAAGAGGCAACATTGAGGACAATTGCTTTATATGCTTTCTCAGTTTTTAGCTAAAATAATCCATTCATCTACATGATATATACCGTATATTGGATGTCCATTTTACTCAGAAAATGCTCGTCTAAATCTGATTGAATTATTGCAATCTCGATTTCGAAATTTCTTAGTTTCGTTTCAAATGAAACTTCATTTTCTCCTAAGTTGAACTATTTTTTTATTTTAGCTCTGAATCTTATCATTCAACGAAAAAAAGTGTCTCTAGAATATTTTAAAAAACTATATGTATCTACCAAATGCTTTCTATTGATCTTATTTCCTACTTTTGCATTAGCTCCACTCGGCGCGCACTCTGTGTTGAGAATACGTTGCATTTACAATTTTTGTCCGTTTATAATGTTCGAAATAATTAATATATGAAGAATGTCCACAATACATTTTGAATTGTAATATGGGGAAATATGTTGTGTTCATAGGACTTACGCTTACATCTCGAACGACAGGTACCATGTGTGGGTCTTTTGCAACTGGAAAGTATCATCTCACTCCAGATTCTTGGTCTATCATTTCTGATTGCTCTTTGGGGAAGACTAGATATTATTAAGTTATTGCTTTTTAAAGGTATGGATCATTGGGTCGTAGAAGGAGAATGGCCGAGTTTGCTTTCCTACTGCAGGATCTTCATACTTCATAAGCGGAGATGATTGTTCTGTGGGATAAGTTGCCAATGTAAATTTTTGTGATTTCATAATCCAATTGCATGAAATCGAGAACAATTCTACTCCAATCGGTAATTTTCAAGCGTACCCGCATTTGTTTGTACCCTGGATTTCGTGTGACTGGTAGATCAATTGCTTCACCTGACCACCTTCCATTGGTACAAATCTGCGTCAATTTCTACCCTAATTCTCCAACACAGTCTGCAAATTTACTTGAACCGTCGTCAGTCGCCTGTATTGCTGGGCGCCGCTCCAGGACGCAGGTAACGAAGAAGCCCTCGCACCTCGCCCTCAATCATGCCGTGGTGTCAAGGTCCTTAAGCGCCCCTGTAGTTCTGGTGCATCTTCATTCGCTTCCTCAATACCACAGCGACACGAAGTGATGTTTTATGCTGTGTTCTGACACACTAGTGGTTTCAAGTAAGCTCGTACGGAGGCTTGATCCTTGTTGATATTTTCGTTATGCAAACTTGCTCGAGTTCCACAGTAGTTGTGTATGCTACGCTGTCAATACTTGATTGACAGGCTGCATATCAGTCGGTTCATTCTCTTCTATGAATTTTTTCACATTTTGCTGAACCTTTATGGCTTGATATTTACGTGCTTAGTTTCATTAAAAACCCTTTTTCTTTTCATGTGATCATTTAAAGCGAAATTTTTCTTTGTTCAGCGTTTTTTCCTAATTCCGGGAACATGCGCCACGTCGATGCCCTTTATTTTTGTCTCCGTTCCTTGATCTCTGCAGAGAGACAGTTCTTCTTGTGCTCCTTAAACAAGGCTGTCAATCTTAAGCCTGGAATGTTTGTTTTTGTACGTAGGTGCAGCAGTGGTTGTCATGGTTGATGGTAGATTTTATTCTCGTTGGACCCATGAGCTACGCACAAAGGGAAATAATAAAGCTTACTCATCACTTAGATCTTTTTTCTCTCCCGCATGTACATATTGTATGAACTTGGGGGAAAATATGCGGAATAAAAGCTACTGCTTCGTGTTTGATACCTAAAATGTATTCCAGTTCCAATTTAATTTCATCGAATGCGGACGTCCAACAAATTCATGAAGCGAATTTCATTTCGATTTATTTCCGGTGCAGATCTTTGCCCGTCTTACTTTTAAAATAAAATAGTTGTGTGTAACAGTTTATTTTTATCGAAGCCTAGGAACCCTAAGCTCGTGAAACTACGTGTAGGAGCTCTCATGAGTGGTCCTTGTGATGTATAGACTTCAAGGTTCAGGCTCGTGTAGGTACCTTATGACAGGTAGTAGTATTTTTTGTCGTCAGTTAAGAGCGATTGTTCAGCTTGTCTCAACGGGCAACCGGAAAACATTTTGTGGTTCAATTATGCTGTGTCCAAGTGACCTTTTATTTATTTACATTCTGAAAGACTTTTAGCTTTTCTTCCGGTATTTTATGAATTGATTATTTTCCTATTGCCTGTTTTTTTGTCCGGTTTGACATTTTCATGATTACCGCCTACGCCGAGAAATTGATCTGAAACAGTTAGATGATCTCTACAAAAAAGTATCAGGAAATTTTATATTTATTAATCATAATTAGTGAAAATTGCATTCCTACAAACTTCCTGGTACATTTTTAAGCATTCAACTTCTTAATTTTAATTGTTAGTTGTGGAGCTTCTCTTTCAAAATGTGTAATCAACCTGCCAACAATTCACGATAAATATTCGGCATACATATTGCATTTATTTTTGGGCATATTCAGGCTAAAAATTCTTTACAAATTATTTTTCTGGTTTTAATTCAAAATTATCGTAGTTTTACTTACCTTTCTGAACAAGTGCTGCAAAGCTTAACTCTAATACTCACACTTGTAGGAATTTCATGTGCTGCAGTTTCTAAAAATAACATTTAGAGGATCATGATCTTCAGTAGCTGTGTAAACATTGGCTTAATATATTGAATTGATTTGCTCATTGACATGTTAAAACAGTGAGTAATGCGATATTAAAGAAACTGAGATGTATGTACATACATGTAATTGATGAACGGAGCTGACGATCTTTAAGAGTATATGGATATCAAATAATTTGCGGGAAATGAATTAGCTCTCGCTCGTTGCCCAACATTCAGTTCAATGAACCACTCATTTGACGCTACGAACGTCTCCATTTCACAAGAAAATATGGAACCTAATATTTGAGTTTTCAAGGTGTGTTGGACGCTAACAAACTTAATTACCCCAAGCGGTTCTACAGCAATTTTTCCCTGTGGATGATAGGTTTGACATTGTTCGAATAATTTTGAAAAAGTTCCGTTGTGTATTTTAGAAGTGTAGTCTACCATGAGTTGCATTTGTTGAATATTCTACCCGGACGATAATCTAAGAGAATTCATTTAGAAGCTCGAAAATTTTTTGCAGTTCAATCGCGAGTAAATAAATTTTTGTGCTCAAAAATAGCAATGATAACGGTAAAAAATGTGTCGGGAGTTTCTTATCGTGTAGAAAACTAAGCCTTTTCATCGTGTTATGACAAGACCAGGCTAGAAATCAATTTTTGACTGGTATCGTGTAGTAATTTGATCATCAACTGTTTTAGGTTAACCCTTTAGCGACCAATTTGTTTTTCTAGTTTCTACGTCTAAGCTCACAAAGACCGTCTGTACACTGATGCAATGAAGCACGCTGAGAGCCAGGGAGCCAAAAGAACGACGCTGTAACATGCCGCCGCGTTCAAACCTAGTAGCAACCTCATATTGCTCACTGTTTAAATTTAGAACATTATTCTCCCAAAGACCGTGAAAGACGACCGTATTGTCCTTTTAGTCGCTAAAGGGTTAAGAATATTTCCACGAACCCTAGGTCTTCCATAAATCAACTTATGAAGCCAATGTTAGTATAAGAATCACGAATCACCATCACTCACTGCGTACGGTATCTGGTCGTTCTAGATGCCGGTGCGCGGACCGAAACCTCAAACCTTGTTTCGATTTCTGAGAATTCTGACTCGTTTCTTTTGACAGTTTTGAGGTCGTTGACCACGGCTCAGATATAATTTGTAATCAACTGTATGGCGAGTGAGATATTATTGGAACGTATTTGTAACGAACGAAGTATTTGAACATCAGTGTTGAAGATGATAGAAACGCAAAATCGCTGATGGTGTATTTGAAGTTGAACGAAAAATTACGTTATTTTCGATTTGTATTAAATTAACAAGTTCGTCGCTGGTACCTTAAATGACGCTTGTTACTTCAAAATATTTTTGTATGTTATCGGTTTGAGACGCTTTATCAAGGTGTTCTAAAGTTTTCGGATTAAATTTGAACTGAGAATGCAGTTTTCATTTTAAATCAAACTACCGTCTCTATTATAACTTGAAATGCAGGTTCTATTATAACTTAGAGTGCTAGTTCTAATTCACGATCACATAGTTCAGTTACTTATTATTTATTCGAACCAGTAAGAATTGTGAAATTGAACACTTATTACATAAATGTTATCCCGCTATTCCAGACTGTGTGTGAGAAGTTTCGATTGGAGGCATCCGTTGTGAATATCCGATAAAAATATGTGCGATGCCATGGGTGCGCTAAAATTATACTTAATAATTCAGAACTTAGATAAACCTGCTTCTCCACTGACCGTCATTTGTCTAAATTTAGACTGTTTTATTTGACACTTATTGTCACCCTTTATATTTCGACACGAAACAAAACAAAAAATGTATGGATTTCTTTCCGTGTTGAAAATTACGTGTGATGTATATGTCACCACGTGGGGTATTTAAGACGGAGGACACGATCCTTTATTATTTGACCGTAACGGTTCTGATTGCTGCTGTTTCAGATGTCTGCCTTCATTTGACCTTTTATATATGGGCTCGACTGTGATTTATTACCTTGTAATTCTGGGGATACCAATGTTTGTTCCATAGACGCGGAACGACTGCTTCAACAGTTACAGTGTGGTCGTAATATCACGCTCGCCAAATGGTTTATCTCCCAATATCAAAATATATTTCTACTTGCACCATTGTCGAACACTTCTGAGGCTTCTAATAATTGTTTATTTAAGATGAAGTTTCGTTTCCACGGTACCAGTCTCTTATCAAATTCAAAATTTGTTATTGAGGAGTAAATTGAACGAGCGAATTAATATTTGTTGTCCGTCTTCACCTGCTGGTGCTGCTAATTGCTCTGGAAATTATTGTATTAGACTTCATGCCGTAGCAATGTTATTGCCGCCGCCCAGTTTCATGTGTCGCTAGTTTCTCTGATGAAAAGTGAAGATAGACTGTCTTGTAAATTTTATACGTCGCCCGCACGTGCATTTTCATTGTGAAAGAATCTGTGATAAAATATAAATGCCTAAAAGGCTGGAGGCCAGGTTGATATAAAAAGCCTCATTCACATTCTGTACCTGACGAAGTTTCTGAAATAACTGAATCCTTACTAAATTATGTTGCAATTTCAAAGTTCGCAGAAGTAATTTCAGTACATTGAGCGTTTCCCCTGTAAGTATAAGCTGGTCCTAAATCTTATTCTGTGAATATGCAAGACCCAATTGCAAGCAACGTACCGTTATTGTAAAGTGACTCGAATAATCAAGCTATCGCATACATTATTTGAGTTGTTGGAAATTCTGTTCCTTGCGCTGCACTCCGGAGTTGCTGCCGAGTGACGCGAAAGGCCTTTTTATGCGGCACCTGCATCACGCACTCCCTACACGCAACGACTGACTGCTGCAAGCTGCAGTGACTGAACACCCAGCTGCAGCTGCAGTGAGAAGGGTACCCTCCTTACTCGCTGGATCAGTCTTGGTCCTGGCTCAGGTCAGTTCGCTCGTGAGGCTCAGTCATGGGCCCTTCGTACATGTTAGTGAAATCGCCACGAGGTCTTCGACTCGACCGGGTGTTTTGATACACTGAAACAAGCTAAATTGACGAGTTCTTCAAATTTTACGTGGGTTCCTTCAGTGCGGATGAAACGCACGCTTTTCCGTATTATCGTATCCAAAGTTTGGGAAAAGAGAATTCTGAAAAGTTTTTGTATTTAACAGCGGTTTTTTGCGGATGGACTAATCCTTTCGGTGGCTGTGCAAATCAGAGCTGGAAACTTCAAGTACAACCGGGCGTGCGATTATCTTGTTCCCCCTTTATTAGGCATTCCGCGTGACCGGCCCCTGAGAAAGTTGGGCAGTCGTGACCGAGGACGTCTCTTACATAAGACAAGACTCAGCAGATGAGTTAGTGCAGTCGAGTTTACCGGCATAGAAATCACTTGTTGAGTTGGTGGCAGCGTCACGAATTCTATTTTCCGATTATTATAAATTAGAACAAAGATTCGGGCGAGCTTTAGCAGTGGGCTAATATGGTGCTCCGTTTTCTATCTCGGAAGAATAATCATTTTCTGACAATGAAAGTATTCAAACAGAAGATTTTTCTGTGTTTGATGGTGTTCCGTTCAATGAAAGTGTTTTTCTTACTAAATTTTTACTCAAGCACTCCCACGGAAAACTAGACCTGGATTTGTGCCATAATTTTGTTACCCTAACTTTTGTGCTTTTTTAGTTCAGTTTTAAAAACCGTGCAAAACTCAAAAAGACACATCTTGGTGCGGCATTCCCGTGATGCTCGCGACTGAAGATCTTTCTTCCAGTCCTGGTGCTGCTACTCCACATGGTGTTCTAACTAAACCCTCCTGCAGTGGATTCTCAGCTGAGTGCGATGCAAAGTTGTCTAGGCTTCGTTCATCTTCCGTCCCAAATTTACTACGATCGGATCGTACTGTCCATTTCTTTGTTCCGTGTACCTTACGCTCGACTAGGTCCAAATCACGTTCGGTGTCTTTATCTCCTACTCGTTTATCATCCGTGCCTGAAATTTACTCGACTTCGACAACAATGTTCAGTCAGGTAGATGTAGAGGGCCAAGATGAAGCTTCGGTGTCAATTGAAACTATAACAGTTCCAGTAGAAACTAACATTCAAACTACTGCAACTACTCCAGAGTATAATTTAATACGTACCGAGAATGAAATTTGCAATGTATCTATTTCTCCTGAAAATATTTCTGAAAAAGTTTATTCTACCATGAAACTTCGTTCCACTACTTCAGAGACGAGGTTATTCGAAGTACATCCTGCTCCTGTTTCACCTGGACTTAGTACGAGATGTTCTCTACCCCAGTTGTCGAGCTTTACACAAGAAGAATACCAGTCGACATTAACTGATCAAGCGTCTTCTAATATCAAAAGCATGACACAATTGGAGCCTGGTATGCTTAGTCAGTCTAAAAATTATTCGAAAATCGGCAAGGTTCCTGATTCGATTGCATCTACCTCTGCTGCTTCCTCCATTCCAAGACTACGTCGTGAAGGGGTCACACGAATGTTTCCTGCAGCGACGAAGCTTGACCCTGACGGTCCGTACTATCCACAGGGGAACATGTGCAGGCGTTTCAGCAGCCCTCATAACTTACATGACATTAGCGGTACGGCTCAAAGTGACGAGACTCGGGCCAGCCGTCATTCGGATGTCACTCCAAGAATGGGTCACCGGCCCTCACTCGGAGGCCGACGATTGTCCGAATTTAAGGCTCTCACCACCAGCCTCGGCATCCACATACACGGATCTCTGTTGTCTCTGGCCGGTACTTACGATAAGACTTTCAAGGTGAGTGCTTCAATTGTTGATCGGAGCGTTTTTTCACATTTAACATGTCAGCAGCGAACTGCTTTCTATACTGAGAAATAGGACGTGGTCGCTTAGAGTTATTCAAGTTTCCAACTCAATCCTACAATAAGTTAATGTTATCTCACTGCGTTTGACTCAGTTGCTCCTATAGACTCTCGTGCTTGTTTTTAAGAATTGTATTTTCTTTAGAGAATGCTTATTCTGTTAAAAATATTTACGAATTTGAGCTTATGTTGTGTAAACTTTATATATTCTGATTGATGCACTCTTGAGAAACTGTCTTCGTTCCCAGTTTCTCATTCGTTGTTCTAAGTAGGAAGTTATTCTGCCTGCATTCGGCTTAAGAGTATGGCACGGTTTGGCGGGGCGTAATTTGAGCGATCTCTGAAGGGCATGACTGGCTTCATCCTCGTCTCAATAAAATGTTCGCTCAAGCACTTCAATAGGAACGGCAAGAATTATTTATTCTATTGTCGCTCTGGAAACTGCTGGAGCGTTTCAGTGTTGGCGTTGTTTTATTCTCGAGTATCAAGACCGAGTGCGTTCGTACACGCATAAGCTCAATTAACAATGTATTTGCTGCTCTTGTAACAGTGAGCTTCAAACGGGTATGTTGCTGCATAGCTATTTGTCTTTTTCTTCAATTTATGATTAGCAGGTAGTGAAGATTATTTACAATTGCATCTGTTTATGCGCTTCGTCTTTTCATTTTTCACCTTCTGATACGGAATTCGGTTTACTTTTTACTTGTATTTGACACTGGGTTCAATCTTTAAAAATTTCAATCATTGCAACGCGATTGAATGCCTATGCAGCAGTGTATGCGAGCCCGTATCTGGAAATTATTATTTTACAAACATGTTCAGCATAGCATGGCTCTGTTTGTACGTGTAGGTGCGTGTCCAGTTAATAAACGATTTAGTAAATATTTTTAACTTTTTACTGTCACGAGTATATTCTCTATTTACTGCATAGATAGTTTCACATATTTCACTACGAACTTTTCATTTCTTTCCATTAACAATGTTTCGAGCTGGTATTCGAAGGTCAACGGCTATTGTTGTGAATTTTCGTATTACCTATTGATTATTTCAATCACTGCAACGGTAATTTCATGATGCATGATTTAGCTTACTACATATAAGACAAAGCATCACTTGTTGAGAATACATTTAATTTAAACAAAATTGGGTGACGAAGGACTTAAATTCCAGCAAACGATCAGAAAGATAAAATTTTGACTAATGTAGGACATTCATGGAATAAAATAACTATGAAAAATTTTTCTGTTTTTCTATCTTTCTGCGTAGCAACATTTCACACAACACGCAGTAAATCTCCACAGCATATTGCGTACTACAAAAATAGAGAGAAAGAGAGCATTGGATGCGTTTGATCAATTCTTTCGAAATTTATCTGGTTTCACGTTCAAGATCCAGCGCATGGGCCTGTCCCGCGTGCTCACGGTGACCGTTACTCACAGTGATACCGTCGCAATTGAAGGCTATCATTCTGTAGTTGTTGTGAAGGTTGGTCCGCTCTGTTGGGAAGTCATGTTACTTCACCCTGCGTCTGTACTGCAGTGGATTGAGTACGCATGACGCAGAGTTGAGCTTCCGCCATTCCCGTGCACCTCAGCGCTGCTTGGCGTCTTCGTAGACTTGCTCAGCGATGTCATCGCTCCTGATTGCCAGACTTGAGATGTGGATACTGTCCGGAATGTAAAGAAACAACTCATTTTCGGGGGATCATGTTTAACCAGAATGACTCTCCTCGTGTGTTTGGGTGTCGAAGATATTCGAGTCAGAAAATTAATAGTATTGTTAACTTTAAATAAGAATTCAAGTACTCATTACTGCTACTCATTTATTGTTGAAGCACTTTTAAATTTTACGTATACATGCATATATTGTTACATGGAAAATGAATCGTAGGAAGAGTGGGACTCATTTTAGTCTACGAAAATTACCAGAAAAGCGATAATACTCTTGAGCTCATTGGGATTCAACTCCGCCTGCTCAAATCTTGGAAATAAAATCCAAATGAAAAGAAACAAGGATATTATTAATAACTGAATGTACTTCATAGAGAGTTAGAAAAGAACAGTGGGAGCATTGAGGACTCCTGTGAGCATTGGAAAGGTGACGGGAAAAATTAAATGTATTCAGAAGATCAGAAAATAACTTCGGAAGAACTGAAAGGATACGTATAGGGGACTGAAAAAATTCTAGGGACGCTGGAAACTCTTTGGAAAATGAATAAAGCTTAAACAGATGAACTTTCAAAAAATTAGGACGTGTTTTTATGAGACCTGCTGAAAAAACATTTGTTAAAGATGTGATACTTCTTTGGTAGGGCTAAAAAAAGGTCCTTGGTAGAGTATGAAAACACTGTTAGTGGAATATTGATGAAATGGACCCTTTCAAAAGTTGAAAAAACTGTACGAGTATATCATCTATCGGCAAAACACTCTTGGTATAGTACGTGGAGACTTGCAAGGCCCGTTAGTCGAGTTTAGGAGAACGCTTGGTCAAGTTGACAAAGCACTGTTCAGTTACATTTTATTTGTAAAACTCTACACGATTGTGTTGATATGAATGGATAAATTTATATCAACTCACGCAGTCTACAGCTTTGTGCTCAAAAGTGAATACTTAAAAACGTCCCTTTTGTGTTCTATGAATCACCCAAACCCAATTCCGAGTGATTGTTTCATGTACATGTTAAAAACTTTTGTGGGCAAAAAATCACAGTCGTGCCATAATATTTTTATTTTACAAACTATCTGCTAAAATCTGGATCAAATATATACATAGTATGGAAGGTCAGTGTTTGAAGTTAACATTAACCTTCGCATCGTTTACGCCAGTTTTTCGGTCTTATGACTGCATTCTTGTGGGAACAATTCCATGCAGTCTGCGTCAACTTCTTTTCTCGCAAGGTTTTACTTGTTTGAGACGTTTCTGACCAGAAATTCTTTTTCTTGCCGATGTTTTTTGGTCTTGCCAATTCACAAACAATTTGAAATTTGTTCAAATGATTGGCTCGCCCATAAATTTGATTTCAATTCAATTTCCTTCTTGTTTTACATGTTTCGCTGCTCAGTTCATTTTTAGAAGGTGCTCCGACCATTGGACCTTTAGTGGTGCATTATCTATTCGATATAGTTTCATTGCACAGTTTTTACCTTCGTATTAGAGGTAAAAATGATGTGGGCTTGAATTATCGAGTACTCTTTTTTCCAATACGCATTTTTATTAATTTTGTCGTTTTATTTTGCTTTTTATGACTAGTTGTTGTCGTCGTATGTTTTCATGTTGCACACTCAGTTATGTCTTCAATAAAAGTTTGGGGATCATTAACGAAGGTAATTGTCGCCTCGCCCACTCAGTTACTTCATTCAAAGCCGCAGCGGCGATTGCGTTCACCTGTAATTTGAAACTTTTCTCATTACTCACTGTACGCTAAATTAAACGCTAAACACATGTTCCGGCATACCTTCAGGTCATTAACGCTGTGCATGGAAAAAATTGACCTTGAATGTTTTGCACAAATTTTTCGCTTTCAAACTAGGGTCACATTTGTTTGAAATTTCATTTGTCTCGGTTTATGATATTGCATTTTCATCGCTGCTGACAGTTCGATTGATGAAATTGTCCGTATCCCACAATAATGTAACATGCCTTCATGGCTATTTTATTTGTTAATGATATTTAGCTCTTAGTGTTTGCGGTAGTGCCAAAACGTGTCTGTTGATTGCAGATCTCGCCAGTGCATTACGGTCCGGAAGTTGCTTTTTTATCTTTGCTTTTATAGCAGTAATTTTATGAGGATATTTCTATGGTAATGCAAAATGGTAAAATGTCAAGACAATTTTGCAATTTTCTATGATATTTATGGTTCTACTTTTTAGTTCAGCAGAATATAACTTTGACGTAGTGATTATAAAAATCATCTCAATGAAAAGTTTACTCCAGAAAATATTTCATCTACGTCAGTTGATACTTGAAAGTTGATCTGGTTTAATATACTTCTTTCTAAGCCATCTAAGAACTTGAAGTTTTTATATTTCTTCTTTAGGAAGTTTGTTACTCTCGCTCACTGTCATGCAAGGTTAATTAAAAGCTTGTGAGAGAATAAGTCATTCATGGAACTTGTGTCACGCCAAGCAGCAATGCTTCTTCCTACTCATTGCTCAGTAACGTGGTCACGCGCACCGCGCTATACTCAGGTAATTGAAGAGCTCAAAATACGTCAGCCGCGTTTCCTCATCTCTTCCATAAGTGAGCTATCTATGTCTGAGGTCAGCAGCTTGTAGCCTTGCATACGTGCTTGCTGTGTGTACTCTTCCTTCTCCTCCGAAGCTCATCCATCATCATCTGCAGGGCGTGTTGCTCGAGGGTACTACAACTGGCAAAGGCTAATTTAAGAGTGGAGAGACATTTTAATTCGATTCATTTGTCATTGAAAAATTGTTTCGAATTCGAAATGTTAAAGAAACAAGCTAAGTATAGAAATAACAATTTTAAGTCTTGTATACTAGCTTGCTAGCTGAGGAACCTCCCTAAATCTCTCCCTAATGCAGTCGCTGTATTGGATGTGATGTTGTGTATCCCATTCCCTCCAAGAATACTTTTAAAGCTATTGTTTTCATCAGTTAGTATAGATTATACTTCTTAATGTAAAGTTGTGAATGTCCATATTTAGCATTAATGCAGCGAGTTTGATGGAGATGCGTAAAATTTCAAATGTTATTTTAAAGCTGATAATTTAGAGTTGAACGAGGAGATATGTTTTCCGAGGTAAGATGTTTACAAAAATTATGTATATGGCTTATTAAATGCTTTAAGGCAAGTTTGAGAGAAAAGTTAGCATAGAAGAAAAATGGCTAATACTTGAAAGATACCATAGTAAAAGTATCTCTTAATGCCTGCTTGTTGTGCACCTTTGATTTAACGCTGGATTTTGGTTGTCTTGACACCGTCAGTAGTTCTTTGTATTGTGCACCACTTTTGACTTCACTGACAGCGAATTGAGAAGCGTGTGTGTGTGTGAGGGTAGACGAGAATTTGTGAGCGAATAAAATACTATTGAGCATTCTAAAAGGTTGGGGCATGTGATAACACCGCTGTGATATAATGTGTGCATTTAGTATTCAAAAATAAATGACTCGTTGAAATTCATATTGTCTGGCTGTGCTTAAGTGCTCAAATATTGTTCAGTGCTGAGTTAGAAAGCGAAGCTTGTACAGTTCTTTAGCATAATCCATATTTATTGCCCGCTACTATTCTTAAGTGTCTTACATTTATGGGTCATCTCTTGAAGATCGATGCCAAGGCAGACTTAAAGTCTGGTCTTCAATCTCAGGAGCTCATCTGAATATTGTGTGCGGACCAGAACTCAAGTTTCCCATAATTTAAAATCCTTTAAATTCCACCGTAATTGATGCGCAGTCCTCAAAGGCAGCGTTGGATTACGCTAACTTAATGGGCCTAATTTTGTTTCTAACGGTTCAGTCCTGTGTAAAAGAATTTGTAGCTGCTACGGACTGAAAAATTGATATGCATATATTGCTCTGATGTTCGTCAATATCAAGTAGAAGATTTTGAACTTGTAAGTATGGCTAATTTCAATGTTTTGTTTTGGCATGCTCTAATTTTTTCGAAATATTATGCAGTTTTTGTAGATATTTTTGTCTGTTTCTTCGTTTATTGACACATTTTTCTTTTCGGAAGTGCACAGTTGTAGTGAGATGATATCGTTTTCTAAATAAAAATCCTTTCAAAACTCAAAAAGCAGTAGTAGAAGAGATTCTCAAAAGGCAAAACGAGATGTGAAAATTACTCTGTTAAATTGAGATGACCTTCTCCAGCTAGTGTGTGCTTCAGTTAATTGCATTCTTCTTTAAAATCACTGCCGCAAACTGCCTTGGAGGATTTTTATCCCCATTATTTTGCAATGTGAGCCTCCATTTTTTTTCTTTGTGCCCGTCGATTATAGAATACATGTTTACGAAGCGTCTTCACGTGCTCCTAGTGCCTTGGCTGCAATGAAGTCACTCTCTGGAAGAAGCTTTTTGAAAATTTCTCTGTTAGTCCTCCAGAACGTACAGTATACAAGGTTCTCATTCGGTCTTATTTTATTTTTTATTTTTTGTCTCCTCTTGCTACCAAGCACAGTGTATATACGAGTACGTATTCTGCCAAATTTTCTGAGAGGAAATTGACTTGTGTTATCTCTTAATACGTTCTCCTTCAGCGTTCCAGCCTGTGTCAACAAAACCAATCCTTCGTTTGCTGCCAACACGAAAAGTCGTGCATTAGGTTCCTGGCTCAAATGTGCCAGATAAGTCATTGTTTGCTTGTCTGTCTTTGCACACAGACGACGCCCTGTTGAAATTTTGCAGGGACTTTGCTTTATATTGTCCCTTGCCCTTGCAGTGTCGCGAGCGGCGCAGTTGTAATCACTGTATTCTCTCCCACCGACCGACTGCATTGTAATTTTAGGTATTTACTATTCTGATGTTTTTCTAATCGGCGGCTTCTTATTTAGCACAATGTCAGAGATGACGAGGCAATTCTGTTGGTTGTGTACTGATCAGAGCCTTTATCTAGTGAATTGTTTTTTATGGTGATAATTTTTATCAAAACGTTCATTCCATAATGGGATGGAGTTGCAGCATGGACTATTTACTGGTAAGACCTTTAGACATATCTCTGGAGTTATTAATGAAAAATCTTTCTGAATTAAACGCAAATTTGGTTTCATGAGCGAAACGTCAATGATGACTAAGTTATCGTGCAAGAGTAAAGCTTTTTCTATGCCTTATGGAAATTGTGGTGATGGGCTACTTTTTTCTCCTCACTCCAACAACCCGGCGTAAATTCCTTTGATGAGTCAATGCCCAGCTCCTCCATGTCATGCTCGCCGCCGCAGCAAAGTAGTGGCTTGAAACGTCGTCAATTTCCTCCCGGTCTCAAAAACTTGTATCATCGTTCCTAACGACTCTCTACATTCGGAAGGATTGCGCTTGTCATTCTATCAACAATACCAACAATTTTGACTGGAAATTAATGATGAAAAACCAAATTTGTGCTCTTGATAAGATTTTTTGGTTACAGAATTCAATGAGCCTCTTGTCCTTTCTTAGCGCTCCTTTGTCTTGAAAGTAAATCTGTTTTCATGAAATTTTATTGAATTTTTATCCCATAATTTTTAGGTACCGTGCATTCTTTAACTCAGGGTTTCTTTGTCTTACAAATTTTTTTATTTTCATTATTTTTTTTAACAATCTCAGCTACATTCGTTTGCCAGCAGTTGATGTTCATATGAAAGCTAACATACGTAAAACTGAAATCCTACATGACAGTGATGATTCACTGTCTAAGCCCCAGTAAATTTCACTATACTTAACCGGTAGTTATTTATTTCATTTCAAAGTTGTGTGTACTGATGCTACTTGTAGCTGTAGGCTGCTGATACCCATACTTGTAATTCGGCTCTGTGATAACGTGCATCCGTTTCAGAAGTTGTAGACCCGCCCTACATATATGAACTTCCCTTCTCTTCGCCTCAACATGACCGATCTCTCCTGCGCTCTGAAAAAAAGTCGAAACGACTCATCGAGTTGACCGCAACTCTAGTGTGTGTGAGTTCCTTTTTTTCTGTGCCGGGGATTCCCGTGGTGATCTAAGACCCATTTTTTCTTTCTCAGTGCATTCCTAGCTGGCCATTATAGAGCACCTCAATCTATTGGTTTATGTGCTGTAGTATTTTCTTTGATATTTGTTAGTTTTCAGTGTTTCAAATGATAAGATTACCCAGTGTCCAATTGACTAATGGCGGACGACTGCAAAGATGTATGACTTAGCTTTTAGTGTAAGAAATTTATGCTGAGCACTTGAACGTTCCTCTTATGACCCTGCGTAAGGGCTATTTTTACTTCGATGAAACTTAAAGTGATCATCTGGTGCTCCAATTCTTCTCTCCGAGAATACGTACAGGTGACAAACATCTTGGAAGCTCTGCTCATTATCTAGCTTTACAACGTTTCGTCAAGCTACTTAGTCTTCGAATTACAACGATAAGCGTGTCATTAAAACGCAATTTAAATAAATCATTTGATGTTGATGAGAGAAACTTTTCACCGCACATGTTACTATCTTACGATCAATAAACTCGAGTTGTAATTTTGTCTGAGGCTATCATTGTCAGTACGGTGTTTCATTTCGCTTCCTGTCGTGTCTATAGCAAGATGTTTGAATTTTGTTTGCGGGGCCTAAATATTTAATCATGTTTTGCAGCAGCGAAGTATAACCCTCATAATTTGTTCCCACGTTGGCAGTACGTTCATTGTTGAAACATATGAGGTGATTGACGTGGTCACAATTGAAGCGCTCATTAAGTATTTTATTTGATTGGAATTCTCAATTTCATTATTAACTACGAAAAAATTCTAAAATTCTATATTTTTATGGTAAATATGATAGTATCAATTTTATTTCCTGGTATTCATTCCCCTATGGTATTATTCTCAGCCTTCGAATCATCTTCCTCCTTGATAATATATCAACTGGCTAACAAGTTCCTCGAAAAAATCACATCGTGGAAAACCTACGCGTTGTTTAGCTTCTAGATAATGCTTGTCTGTCTCGGAAGGTAACGCTACATTTGCAGTGTCGGAACCAGAGGCAAGATGCACACTTGCGCGCTGCAAAATGTAGGCTTACGGGAAGTCGATTGTAGGGATCTCAGTATCTCCTTGCCATCTCTCCTGTTGGCAGCTCGCATAGAGTGGACGTCAGCCCTCAACTGCCTTGTGACGCTTGAAATGTGGCTGGAAAGCTCATCTAATTTTATTCCTTAATGTTCTTCAAACTATCCGCCTCCTGGCTTCCTTAACCGACGGTTACATCATGCTATCAGACAAATGAATATACTCCAATTAAATTACTATTTGATACTTGAATGAATATTAAATAATTGGGTTGATAAATATTTCGTTTGGAGTAATTGCTCACTCTTTATGTTCTTAAGAAATCAGAACTAGTTCTTATTCGTAGAATACTTCGTTGATGAAGCGTCGACTGCGTTCCTTTTTATCTCGCGCATCTGTAATTAACGTGCACTTTAAACCAGCACCTCTTCTTCAATTGCATATCATCGTCTAAAATTGACCACATAATACACTGATTTTGTTTTTCTCTGGTTGTGAACGCACAATTTAATTCGCTGAAAAGCTTTTTCAAAATTCATAGATGTGCTTAAATTCCAGGTCATTCTTTTTTTTGATTACGTCGTAGCAAAGCACTTTTTCTTTGCCATAATGACTATGTAGACTCGTCAATTTCGCCATTACGTCTGACAGGTCGTTCAATCTCGCTACCCAAGGACTTCAGAGTAGGTTTTACGCCTTGCTTTCGCAGGATACTTTTTTATGAGGTGTGGCCTTCAATTAGTTTTATGTAGTTTAGTCTCAATATTATCGTATGAGATCAAAGTACGCACTTCAGAAGCGCACTGAATGCGATGCCTGAAACAACATTCCTCTAGCGAAATTTTTCCCCGCAGAAATCTAGCGAATTCGGTACAAAATATGCAAATTTTCGTGCATTAGAGCTTTGTGAAGGATGATTACTTGAGTTTAACTCCTTTCGAGCATTTTCATGTACCCATTACAGATCCAACGCCATCGATATCTGTTACCCTGTATTGTGGAGTCATCCTATGTTTGATATTTTTATTATAGTCTGTCTTTGTGTATTTGAAAGACGCTGTAATGGTAAAGATTTTCCCAAAAGTTTAAAAACACTTATTTACTGAACGTCCAGTTTATCAATCATACCACAGAGCCGTACCACTACACTTGTTTTTAAATCTGCGTGAATGTGCTCGTAGATTTTTTCCTGAATATACGTAATATGTAGTTTGAAACTTTGTTTTGATGGCATACTATTTGCTTTTCGTATCGCTATTTTAGATTGAGTGTTGTTCACTGCAGCATGAAAAGTTCAAGTTGTAGGCAATCATACACATGTTAGGAAACACTAAGTCAGTTGTAGACTCGCGTCTTCGTTCTTTGAAACTAATTGAGTATCTTATTTGCTTATACTAAGCGTTTCATAGCAATATGAGGTTTTGAAGTTTTTCGGTGAAAATTGCAAGAAAATATCTATGAAGCTTTGTAAATAACTCTTATTTTTTATGCTATTTATCTTAGAACCGCTAAACGACGTCGTGATTTTAAATTCTTGCATAAGTTAATTTTATCTTAGGTAAATTAGATTAAATACCACGCAGTAGCTACTCTGTATTACAATTACAGTTAAACCTCAATCTAACGGACCCCGATGCAACGAATTTTGGATGCAACGTTATGTTGCTACACCCTGATTTTGTTCACAAATCTTAAAAATTATATGAAAATTCGTGTAACTTCTGTTCAAGTACAGTTGAACCTCGATTTAACTGACTAATAGAGGGAGAGGATGTCCGTTAAATCGAGGTTCAACTGTATTCTGAATAATATCGTTATTCTGTCTCTAAATGTAGAGCACGCAGGCTATTTAACATACAGGATTTGGAAACTAATCATTCACGTTCCATACGAACCACATCATTTGCAGTGATTTATATTATTTTTTTGAATTACGTTTCTTTATCAAGTTATCGATGAAATAATCCTCCCAATGGCAAAGAATGTTTTCAGAAATAAAAAAATGAGAACATGAGCCTAAGGAGCACAAGCCGAGTTTTTAATATCACTTTTCTGTAGGAAACTCATTTGAAACAAGAAATTCTCTATTCATTATATTTTTGCACGATATAATGTTCATTATTGTTTGTGCAAAATTTTTATCCGACATTATAATATCTATACCAAATGTCTATTTCATTGATTTAAAACAAAATATTTAGAAACAGGAAAGAACTCAAGAGGTAGTGGCTAGTTGGTAGAACCGCGATTTAACTAACTAATAGGGAGAGAGGATGTCTGTTAAATCGAGGTTCAACTGTATGATTGTCTCGCGTGTCAGGGCTGCTCCTGCATTAATCCGTGTTCCGATTTCTGCATTTAATGAAGTGTACAAAGTCTAATCCAAACTGTAGTAGTGCCTCCACAAAACACCTCGTGGGGAAAAGTTTCTGCTTGTCACGATTTCAGAGCTTGCGAAAAGTTTGCCTGTATTTTGGAATCTTTAAAATTACCTGGTTTACTGTAAAAACTGATGAATTTATTTTCAATCGGTTGATATGGGGATAATTTTCTCATACATGACAGTCGGGATGGTCAATAATTGTGATTAATGAGACTAAAACTAATTCCACATAACATTGTCGATCAACAAATTTGTTCGTGAAATTGATAACGTAAGATTTAAGACACGGTAGCAGGCGTATTATGGTGCTGTTGTATGTGTATCTTGTTTTTACGATGGGATTACACCGAGGATGAAATGACGTGCAACACAGTAGAGCTTGCAGTATCGTGTCGCTGGGTCTTTATTGTTCCCTCACATCACGTTAACAGCTACGCCGTCCTAGTGTGTTCTTCACACTTTGACCGCAATTTGTACCATATATGGTGCATGGGACCTTGTTATATATACGTACACTAATTTGGGAGTTGCTGTCAAAGTGTTAAGAAAAGAAACTCATAAAATCTTGTGATAAACGATTCCATTAGTAAGTCTCATTGAGAAAAATTGTAATTAAATGCACTGAATATGTGAAGAACCATTTAGAACATGTACAGTACTTGTGGTAGCAAAAGTGTGAGATTGACGGCTCTGAATTGTTTGACGTCGTCGTTTTTAGTTGTTCCTGCATCGAATATTGCCATTTCTTTGTCTTAGGTTAGACCATTTTTGACCTCAATTTTCTGAATAATAATATCTCAGACTATGTACTTCAGTTAAAATTGTTGTCCTTGCTAACTAGCTAGGCTGAGGGCGATTATGAAGAGAGAATTAATAACAAAAGAAAAGTAAAGGTTTATGATATTTTGTGATAAGTTTCGAACATTCTATAAGTTTCGAACATTCTATTGCGCATGACCTACCCATTCGTACATGTAGAGGTAAAGTGCTTCTCTCCTCTTCATTCCCTATTATGTTGTTCATGATTTTAGTGCTGCGTAAATCCGAAAAATAATCGATTTAAAATACATTTTGTCGTATCTTCTGGTTGATTTTACTTGTATCGATACCCACATTGTGAAATTTCTCGAAGATATACATGCAATGAGCTGGTTTCATGACGAGATCTGCAGGGTGCGTTCCGTAGAGTATCACGTACATAAACTCGAGCTAAAAAAAAATTTTGTAAATAGATTCACTGGAGCTGGAGGATTTTGCTATTTTACGTTTGAAGAACTGATTCGGTTTAGAGTATTCTTATAGTTTTTTTAAACAAATCTGCTTTTTTACTTGCATTCTTATTTCAAACGATAACTTTCATCTTTAATGCCAGATAACTTTCGATAACTTTCTTCTCGTACTTGGAAAATTTTTGAACATATTTTGTCATGTAATCCAAATACTTTTTAATTGAACAATATTCATCTTCTCTGGTGCCTTAGTAAACTTAGAACTTTGCCGAGTGCATCTCATTGTGGAGCGAATGTTACGCCTCTTAATGAGGCACATCTCTTTAAATTTCTTACTTTTCGCAAGGTCTGAACGAGTTTTCAGAATTCTTGTGTGACTCTCGAAGGTGGCTCCCCAGGTGTGTTTTCTATAGTTTTTAGGGCAGAAAAAAGGTGTAGGATGCATTGACAATTGTGTTTGCTATCACTGCACGGCGCAGCTGCAATTGACACTCGGACTGCCGTTTGCTTCCTGCTGCCGTTTACGACGTGATGAGACTGTGCTCCAGACGACGCCATTTCCACGTCGATTCTTCGATTTGCTCCGCGCTGCTGATTGCTGCCTGCCTCTGAGCCTTGTAGTAAACGTAGTTTTGGTGTGAAAATAGTGTTTTTGTTTTCTCTTGTATGGGACGAAATATGCAGAACTTTTATAAGACTGCAAATTTGTTGGGTTATATTGTTTGAAGATTGTAACCTTAATTTGAATTAAAGATTTTTTGTAGTATGTTGCTGATACAAAATAATATTAAACTCTTTCATTAGTGTAGTCAAGAATTTATATTCCTGGTCTAGTAGTATTGATCATTTGTAAGGACGCATTTATTTCAACTGTGTGTTTTGGACACGAGACTGCGTTGTCCTTGTACTAGCCTTGCTCCCGTTTGTGTCGTCATGTTTATCTCGACACCGAACCAGTTGCAGCTGAACCGCAAAAATAGCATTGATCTTGAACTTGGTTGGTTTGGGTGTGGTCGACCTTGTCTGACTACTTTGTCCTGTTGCTGACTATCTATATTAGAAGATGAAACAAGTCAGGACAGGGCGAGGTACCTCTGCATTCTGTAGCCTAGCAGGCATTCTGTGATCTTGAACTTGAGCTTACTGTAGTGAATACCTTGTGGCACTTTGGCCTATAATTTTGCCGTACAAGTAACCCTTTCTGGTAATAACGCTTCTTCTGTTGTGATCACAAGCTGATGGGTGTGCCTACTGTAATTTGTTTTTCTTCCTTGTAATGCCCCTCGAGGGCACATGTTTTCAATGCTACATGTCCTGCAAGGCTGTGTGGAGAACTTGGAACGGATTTTATGTTCTGGGTGTTTTGTGTTCCTGGCAACATTATAATCGCTCGTGTCTGTTTGTCGATTATTAATTGCGTTCATAAGTTTGACATTTTTTTCTTCTATTCGTTTTATTCAGTGCGGGGTATTTTGTATAGTAGATTTTGTGTCCTGAAATTCCGGAACGTAAGCGATGATTCTTATGGATTGCTTATTTTTTTCTAAGTTTTTATTGGGGCAGGCCTCTTGAAAGGATGAACTCCATTGTATGTAAGACTCGTCTTTAGGGCTAGTCTTTTGTGATCTAACTCAAGTACCTAAACTTTAATTAACTTTGTGTTGTTCAAATATTTTTACTGATAACTGTATTCTAGTCTAGTTCATTTTAAATGGTTCCTTCTAATCAAGCTTTTAGGTTATTTTATATCAACCTATACGATTGCAAAATCTCCTGTGCTTGATGGTTATTGAAGAATAATCATTAAAAGTGTCAATCATTTTATCGTAATAAACTTGGAAGGTCTTAGTTCATTCATAAATATCCATGTTTTACCATTATAATATACCTGCAATCTAATTCCTCACGACTGCCGATTGAGTCCTCAATTCTAAGCAGCTGAGAAGCCATGCACTCACACGGAAGCGTTTGAGGGAACTCGTTCTCATTGTAGCCTATTTTTACTTTTCTTCCGTTTACTTGTGCCTTGCTACTCACCTTTTGCTTTTTAAGTTATGTACCCTTGACAGAGTTTGTTGGAATACAAATTTATTTTTATCAGTATCAAAAGATTTGTGAAATTGTCTTTGATGTCTTGATGAACACTTTACACGATTCGAAGTGCTGTAAAGATGTGTATAGATCGCCTCTCTCGTGGGACTGTTTCTGTAACAACGGCCATAAATTCGCGAGTCTCCCTGGAGAGTTTTTATTGACGCTCATGAAGTGGTTTACCTCGCCTGCATGTTGCTCTGGCGTGATATTAGTTCCTTCGTTAATGGATGCAGAATCGAAGCGTAACTTAGCGAGCTTCGTGTCCAATGGTGTGGGTCACTTAGTTAATAAGAGAGTTATGGCAGGATCATCTAGTGAAGCGTGTCTTCAGTGCTGCAGGCTATTTAGTTTTACAGTGATGTTGGAGTCATCACTTTGGTCTAAACATTCACTTGGTTTGTAAAGGGTAAGTGCTTGTACAGCAAATTGACTGTAAAGAATGTTAGTTCATTTCACAAGGAGAAACAATTAATTGATGTAGGGTGCTGATCGTAGCAGTTTTATTCATAAAGAAATTAATGATGGAAGTACAACGCATTGAGCCATGTATTATGTAAATGGAGTTAGATATTTCGTGCATGAATGTACAATTAATTAATAGTCCCTTTGCCAGGGAAACTTTTGTGATGTCGGCCGGTATGTTGTGCGACATATTTATATTTTTTGCTTAAATGTTCACTTTGTCGATGATAAGGTGCAATTTGAAATGCGTTCGTTTTGAAACTTGGATCTTTATTTAGCTTTATAATGTTTGCAATGAACGTGAGTTGCCTGTTCATTGAATTCATTTTTTTACATTAATGGTTTCCAAAAAAAAGTGTTGTTTAAATGCAGTTATTGATGTGCTAAAGCCCAGTATAATCTTCCGAATTTTCACTCTTTCTTGCTTAATATGTCTCTCATATACAATATTGATTTTATGTTATGCAAATTCCTTGTTTTTACAGGGCTAGTTTCATTAAAAGTGGGCTGAATTACGACGCACAACACAGTTTCCATTTAAATTCCGTTACCATAAATACCCCATTTTAAGTATATCGCACTTTTAACGATAAATATCGTACTTCTTGAAATTGTAAGCTTAGAACGCATCTATTATTGTGATAAGCTTTAAAGTATAAGCTGCTGCGTTCGGAGCTTATCGCACTTCAACAAATAATGGAAAATTCGTTTAAATTACTAACCTTCGGCCCACCGCTCGGTTGTCGGAGTGCACCGCAAATGCCACACCGGTTGAAGATGTTCGCAGCAGTCAAACTAGACTTGTTCTTTTTGCCTCGTAATCTCCATCGACGAGATATTTTTAGTCTCAATTCGTTGAAGGGAGATGCCTCCTACCGATATTTCATTGTTATCTTATGCAGTGAGAGAGATAGACAATGGAAATGAGTTCTCAATCGAGCCAGTTAGGCAGTTTACCAATTTATTTGCAATGTCTGTGTTCATTTTTAGGTTTCTCACCTGATTTTTTATAGATTTTTAGGGTGAATTTCAAAACTTCAGTTATAATACCAGTAGTTTTGATTACTAAACTTGTTTATACGTGCTTTTGAGATACTCGTTTTTTGCTTTGATATATGTAACTCTGTATAACTAAATTAATCGAAGATAGTATAATAATTTTATATCATGAATTCTTATCGCTTCAAGTAATATTATTTCAATCGCCTGATGGAGAGATGGTCGAACCTTAACAGTCGCTCACCTGCATTTAGTTTCTTACATGTTTCACTAGTTAAGTATGAGTAGCATAAACACTTAAAAAATTTAACCTGTAAAATAAAACCTTTCATCAACGAACGTTATTAACCATCTTCTAGTGCGCCCTGGCATTTTCTTACTGGATCAACATGACAGCCAATTCTTGAAGCGTTCGTTCGGTAGGAGGTGTTGCTAGGTAGCTCGCTCAGCCCCACCTACACCATGCCCCCTACTAACTATATATTATTCTTGTGATGTTAGGTATTGCCTTGAGCCGTGTGAGACTTGAATCTTCCAGCCACTGTTTCCAAGTCCACACTTCAGGTCTGCCGCTGTCTGGGGAAGTTTTGTATTATTAAATAAAACTCGTTAACAAAGCAAGATGAACAACTGCACTTGTTCTGTGGTCCTGGACTCGATCATTCTACGAAGAACATCTAAGAAGGCTGGCCTGATCTGCTTAGTTATGAAAAGAAAGGTATTTTAAAACATTTAGTTATTACGGTTTCAGAATTTATCAGTGCTAAAATCATTGCCGATGCTCTATTTTAGATTTATACTTCCACCACAAAGAAAATTCTATAACGATGTACGTAAATGCATACGACCAACACTGCTACGAGGTAGCAGCCGTTGATTGCTGAATCCGTCTCAAACTGATGCTCTGAACTGACTACTTACCACCGATACTGCTACTATACAGAAGTGACCGACACTGTTGCAAGTACCTATCTCACTTGTAAGCAAAGTTTTAACTAGAGTGAACAGATGAGAGCTTGCCTATTTGCCTGATGTTTCACATGATATTGCTTGTAAGTGTGAAAGGGCTTGTTACTAAAAAGAGAAGAACGTGTCCCATATCCTCAGTTTATTTTCTTATGAGTTCAAGCTGAAGGTCTTCGGTAGGACCTAGCTTTAGCATTTTCTTCACTGACACAAAAGTTGTAAAACTAAACACCCATTAGTAGTTTAATAACCCAATAAATTTGAGTTAGTAACCGTCAAATCACTCTTCCATTATAGGGCTATGGCCACAGAGGGATTTAAATTGCCGGACGTTAGCCGTAGTGCTGCTCACATTGTTTTACGCTGCTGCTACTGCACGTTGCACTATTTTGTCAGAGCTCGCAATTCCAGCGACTCAAATCGTCCGAGCTGCCAAGGCTTTTCCGTGTGCGATGTTGTTTGCCCGAACACTGACACTGTCATCACACTCGATCAAGGCCAAGTCCAGAACCCTCGAATCGTTCTTATTCACGGATGCAAGTCTGCTTGCAAGGGCGAGGATCGGAGGACCATTTAAGCCAATTGAAATGTATGAATCTGTTGTGTATGTTCGCAGCGCTTGCCGCCATTTACGGTGACATCTGAACACATGGACCAGAAATGTAGGCAGGCTTCTATTGTTCTGGACTGCTCTTATGTTGGCCCTGCATCGTATTCTGAGAGGAAAATTGGATCCGTCGTTCAGACCGTAAAATATTTCCAAGTCGTGTTTTGCTCTTTGTAATACTTCGTGATTGTTTAACGTTGCCGGTCCTAGTTCCGGAGGTACACCTATTTTTCATTAATCAAGAAGCTGTGATTACGTGAGAAGTCGAGAGTTCAAGTTCTTACCATAGATCTGAAGCATAAACAATCTCTTAGCGCTCTTCAACCTCATAGGTGGTCGCCTGTGGCTCAACTGCGCCGCCTACCTGTGAAGTTTTCTCCATCCATATAAACCCCACTCCGTAACTATCGTATTTTGTGTGACGAAAATTAAGCAACTAAAATCTGAGACTTATGTTTTAAAGTCTTTCATTGTAATTTTTATTTCATAGAAAGTGCGAAGCGACATACGGGTATTTTCAGCACTTCTATATCCCTGTAAGAGTAGATATTGTGTCCCGTTCGATGCTACTAAAGCGGATGCCGTAAGTTATGGTAAATTTCCCCATACCAAACTAGTGATGCAAATCACCCAAAAGTTTTAGCAGACTGAGAGTAATAGCCTTTGGAAACTTTTTAGCAACAGGTGTATTGAATTCCCTGACTGTTTTGCCATAAAATAATTTCTGATATCTCTAGCTTCATTCACATTTCAACTAATGTTTTCTACATTGAGATGACGTGCAAAACTAAGATAATGTTAGCTAATGGTACACTCCTACCGAAAATTGTGACCTGAATGAACGTGAATTTATCATATACATGTATACGATTGCTGAAAACATGCTATTTATTCATGTGCTCGAATCGC
This sequence comes from Trinorchestia longiramus, assembly GCA_006783055.1. Taxonomy (NCBI): domain Eukaryota; kingdom Metazoa; phylum Arthropoda; class Malacostraca; order Amphipoda; family Talitridae; genus Trinorchestia; species Trinorchestia longiramus. The sequence continues at coordinate 747,736 of VCRD01000027.1, forward strand.
TTATCTTATTTGAGTATTTGTGCTGTTACTTAGAGAGTCTGTTGGTTCCATGATACTGATTTATTTCTTATGAAGTTGACGCTTCGGTGATATTTCTTCACAGTGAAATAGTCAGCTAAGAACAAAGTACGTCAAAAATACACAACAGACACCATATATCGAAAAATTCATTTGACCGCTCCTGACAATATTTTTATTGTGCTATTCCAAGAGACTGGCCACCTTGACCTAGCAATGCTTCGCTCTAAGTCACACCTGCATTTTAAAAAATTGTTGATTGCGACACCATCATTTGTTGTGTCCGAGTCCTGATGACGCCGTCTGAGTGATTGCACCGCAACTATTATTACTCTCGAGATTGCCTTTGATACTCCAGGAGTCAACCTTTCGATCCTGAACTGATGAGATTTTCTACTCCCCATGCGGTCACATTTTTTTATAGTTTCTTCGTGATAATTGGCGGCAGATTAATATTTGTGTGCGTATGAAATTGCTTAAGACAACTTTGGGACGGCATGTCTCAGCCTAATATTTACTTTGAAGAATCGAACGTTTACTAACTTTTCTATCTATGCAATTTCAAGTCTCTTGTACTCTCATATAAACTGACACAGACAACTCGTTTTTTCAACTGTAGATTGGGAGGGAGGCTCCAGTTCAGGAAAAGCATAATTTTCAGGTCCAAGGATCCCACTTTCCTAGAAAAAACTGACGCGTAGAAAATTGCTAGTCCCTTATTCGGAAACTGTATTCGATTGTTTCGGCGTTCCTAAAATTACTGATTGTAAGCAAATGAGGGATACAGGATATTGTGTAGCTAAAAATTGTTCTGACTTCTAGCAACGGGATACGTATGCATTGATGGCTTACTGGTGACTGCTCCGACTTCTAGCTATTTAGAACCTAAAGAAAATTATCATTTGTATTCATAGACAAATAATACAAATAAGTACTTTCTGGGTACATTAAGTTTTGTTTTAAATCACTCTTCATCGTAAGATTTGTGTCAATAATCGTGCAATATAAAGACTGTTGACGTAGTTTCTTAATTTTATGAATGTGCCTAAAATTTTTCTGTACCTTTGAGAGAATTCATTTAAGTTTTTTTGGAATCTTTGGTAAACTAAAGAGAAATTTTTATAATTAGAAGCCAAAACATAACATTGAAAAGAATGATTTATGTCTGAATTCGTCAAGAAAGTAGAATTGTAAAATTACAGAAAGCTCTATGCAGCAGTAGTTAGATAAATATCAATGGTTACTTGATAAACTAAAACAAAATGATTTATTGCTTAATTAATTACAAAAGCGCTTTGAATTCTTGCCGCCATGTCACTATTGTTTGATTTTATTTCACTCTACTTAATCGTTGTTCCAGCTTTCGCTTCTTCTACTTCAGTTACGTGAAGATGAAGTGTACCAAATTCCACTGATTTTATTGGCTCATTTGCCTTCACGTCTTCCGTAGGAATACTCCCGCTCCTCTCTACAGGACCCAAGTCTTTCTCCACGGTCGAGAGTCGTTACTCTGACAGTCCCTGAGTAAAGTAATCAATTTCCTTGCCATTGTTCGTCCACACTCAGTTGAATCCTCAGTTCATGGCTTCCTTCCGGGACCGATTTCGTCTAAAAAATTTCATTGTTTGTAAATCCTAAACTACGCTGGTAATTCGCTGAGATATTTGTTTAGGTGTTTAAATGAGCTGCTTCTTAATTGCATTTTGCCTCATAGATTTTTACACTTGCTTCAATTTGCGCGCTCTGATAATTTACATTCAAAGTCCGAGTACAAATGCCCTTCAGGTTACAATTATGCAGGGTGCAGTTTAAACTCGAGCGATTTAATAGGGACTATTATTATAAATTGGGAATAAGTGCGCATGATAATTTTGATGCATGGCGATAAGTTCTAGCTTCAAGTGCTAGTGTTGGTGTTATGCTGTGGTGTGGATGCCTAATTGCATAGCTATAGGTTTGCGTTTCCAGTCTCCTATTTTCGAATGTTTATTAGTTCACTTCGTGAATTATTTAGTGCATCGAATAGTTTTCAATGACTGTTGGTTAGCGGTGCATTAGATTTCAATTACTCTTATATCAGTCTCATAGCATACAATTGTTTCCCGGGTGTTTTGTGGTGCGACGAATTTCGCGTTTCATTTGAATGAAGAAATCAGGTGTGCTAGTGTGCACTCTGCGTTCATAGATTTATGGAGTGTTTGTTCTGTAGTACAAGACGCATCTGGAATGTCCTAAGAGCTTAAAAGAAAAATACCTTCCTTTCTTGCTTGCCAGGTCGATTTCTGACGGAGTTTCAGCACCCGGAAATCATTCAGCAACTTGGAGTTGTGTTGTGAAGTCTCGTCGTGCATAGAAATGCTGCTCTTTTACTGACCGCGGTCCAGTCTACATTAAGATGAATTGGTCTCGCTATTTAACTCTTCGTTTTTGCTGGACTTCTTTGCGTGTGGTAGCCGCTCAAAATTAAGGGTTGTGGACCTTGAATTTTGAACGGCAAACTCTGTGCAATTTAGTAATATTAGAGTCTGTGATTCTCAAACTGGGATTCAACATGCTGCTACTCTTCAGTTGTCTAACAGTGTCCGATTGACACATTTTCGTAACTACTAAACATTCGTCATTTTCACCAACGCTCGTTCACTCAAATTTTTCGTTTGGGGAAGGTGGATAGTTGATAAATCTCTAATTACGCTAGTTTAGTTTTCGTACTCATCGGTTGAACAAAAAGAAACCAATTATGCGTCATGTTGCCCTTAGACTACATACTATGTTATCATCAAGACCCCAGAATTTTCAAAACTGTGACGTCGAACAAAATGCATGTAATCTTGATAGATCTGCTGTGGCGTGCTTGGCCACTTTCCTTGCACGGGTTGACGAGCCTCAAATCAATTCTCCGGTTTACTTGGCTTTGCCCCGCGATCGTCTGAAGTCCACGGAAGGTGGGACGGTAGGAAGAAATGTTAGGAGCTGTAATTATTAGTAACTTTCCGTTCTAGTGTCTGTAAAGTAAAAACAAACGAAGGTAAAGACCGTTATGAGAGTTTAGCGCTAGACTCGAGAATGTTTTATTGGACTTCTCTAGTATCCTTCATTAATCTTCCTAACTATTTAACTCCAAACAATGTACTCTAGGAGTCGTGACTTTGAGTTGTATTCACTTGTCAGAACATTTCATGACTATGCATCCTTTTTTGGTAGCCTCATCAATTTTGCAAGTGTCTTTGCTAGAACAATTTCATAAATAATCTCTCCTTAATGTTTATTCTAGCTTACTAACCATAAGTGTTTTGTTATTTACTGCTTATTGTTTGAATGAAGTGTCAACTGAGACTGTGAACTACTAAACTACTCTTTGTTAATTTGGCATGTTAGTGCCTTCCGATGCAATAATCTTACATACCAACTAACGTCATGCTTGTCTCTCCGCTAAATTACACGATGTTCTGTGGCCCATGACCTCTTGCGTTCCTGGTGAGCCACTCCCTACATACATCGTGATCTCTTATTGAAGGGGCATTCCCTCCTCGTATTAGGAAGATTTGATTGCTCTGTTGCACTCGTGTTCTTCGAATGCTCTTTAAGTGCTCGTCTAAGCCACAGAATGCGTTGATTGGTCGTAGGTGAGCCATTTTCTTGGACTTCCCGATTCCTCGTAAAATTCATTACGTCATAAGTTTTAACTAAATATTTGTTCTGATTCAGTATTAAATTTCTTGTCTGAGAGACAGCTAAGCTAGGAGCGTACTTTTAGTACTGCAATTGACTTTGGAAGTTTGCTTGATATAGTATGTCTCTCCGTAGCAGTGTCAGTATTGTTCAATTAAAATGAACACGAAGTCGTTTCGTCATCTTCTGATTATCATAAATATTTTCCTCGATTAATGTCTTCTGAGTACATTGTGGTAAAGTTTTATGGCCTGAGTGTAACCCACAACATTACAACATGACGTTTTGTGACGGAAACACACGTGTCAAGTTCAGGCTTATTTTTCTTTCTTGGTCGTTTATAGTGGATCCTATTCAACGGAGGGACTCTCGCAAGATTTGTCAGATTCCTGACGCATCGTCATGGAGCAAAACATTTGATTTCCCATGGCGACGCTGACACCTTTTATTTACGTGGTTCCGAAGCCTTTGCTTTGTTTGCACCTTTGTTTTCAATGGACTCTTGTATAAACGTTTCGTCGTCACCTGCGTGATAATCAGCGAGTGGAACTGCATTCTGGTCCTTGTTATCGTCTAATAGGATCTGTTCCATGCAGTTCTTAGTCTCCGTTCATTGTAGCGGACGCTTGTTTGACGAGTGTCTGTGAAAAGCTTTTATAAAGAAACTAGACAGACGTTGCGTACCCTTTATCCTTCGTCAGAACAAGGTGTTCCATCATGCTGCAGCTGACAAGCTAAAGTGTGATGCTTCGAAGCGTAATAGCCACAAATCGTATGTTCTCGTGCTCATTTGCCTTATTTGTATTTTTTCCAAAACAGATTTGAATTGTACAAGTACGTTGGGGTTAGCGCTGTGTACTTATATTACGAGAGGTATATGCGACTAGTTTCGTTGTGTACGATGCAGTTTTTATGTTTTTTATCCCATTCGTTGCCTACTGCGATCATTTTCACTATTTCGGGCCTCAATGGGTTGCATTTTCTGCATGAGCCGAATTGGTTCACTCTACTGGACGCTGTAAATTTAATTCATGAGGTTTGAGGCCTGCTTCACTGCATTTCTTTTGGGTTAGTGTATCAGATTTTAGATAAGGCTTTTATTGCATTCCTTGGCAAATTAGGGTGGACTAACTTCTGATCTCCTTGTATCGTAGCTACGCAAATCGTCGACATCACAAATTCGAAACTTTTTGTTTTATTAAAGCCTGGCCTCCGCAGTCGACGTAACTCACGAGACCGGTCTGCGAGCTTGTCTGGTTATTTCAAGGAGCTTTGCTTCCTGCATTATGAACACAGTAAATATCTTCTGATCGTGCGGCTTGGTTTATGAAGCTATATATTCTATATCAGCAAAGTCCTACATACTTTGCATTCCATGGTCCTCGCTTCCCTGCTTCTAGTCGCTATCAGAATATTGTTTCAGAATACAAAAGGCCAGCATTAAAAATGATGCATAGTTTGTAATGACATTTATTCCAGAACAATTATTCATTTCTATCTAAATTGTACAAAACTACTTATGTAGCGTTAAAGATTCTCAGGAGTCTTGTAGAGGTGGAGTTTGTGAGTCACATAGTGTGCTGGGGGAATTCTGTTAGAATTATTTGGGTTTATGAACCTGTACGTTAATAAAAATTTGTAGGCTCTTTTCAAGGGCACTGTAGACCTCTTGAAGGGCACTGTAGACCTCTTGACGGGCACTGTAGATCTCTTGACGGGCACTGTAGACCTCTTGACGGGCACTGTTGACTGCTTCAATAATATTGTGGAGTTCTGGAGTGATTTGGTTGTAGAGGCTTGAATATAATTAGAGGCCTGAAATATTAGTGTCAACATCTAGAGTGATACTGCAGACCCGTTATTATAGGTCTTATATGGTAAAATAGATTTCTTGAATGACGTAACAAATCCCTTGAATGTTTAGACACATTCTGTGAATTATAAAACAGATCTCTTAAAAGATAGTATAGCTCACTTGAATGATACCATAGGCCTCTGAAATGACACGTAATCCCTTTGAGGATATCATAGGCTCCTTACAAGACGCTGATGGCTCACAGAACTCGTGGTTGCATTTTGTATACCTGTATGTATTGGTGTTGTTACTCAGCAAATATTGGAGCATGGAGCAAATAAAAAATGCTGGCTTTACTGACAAAAATGAGACAAAATGCGCGTGAATGTTATGTACACTGTAGACCGTGATATTTTAAGTACTTCAGTACTTCAGTATTCAAATGTGTTCATATTTATTTCGCGAACCGTTTGAGTTATCCCATTATTAGTGTTGAGCACTCAATCATTTCCTCAACGAAAAACATCATACCTCATGCTTCTCTTCCTTATTATGGTTGATTTTTCGTGGATTGAAATGGTTTAAAATTTGCATCATAATAATAAATCATTGGTATTAAAATTTATCCTATCAAGCTTTAAAATCCAATTGCGCCTTTGCGTGGGCTGATTGGTGCAGATTTTTGGAGACCTGACAGCTGTTGGGAGAGGAGAGTGAAGGATAATAACTTCCAGTGTATGATGCGGACAACAGTTCACCTGTTTGACTGCTCCACCTTACACTCCCTAAAACTGATCACTGGCCACCCCTGACGTTACTCGGGATATTTCTTTTCCGGGGCGTCCCACCAGATGAGTGGTAGCGGACTGAAATACAAGTTTTAAGTACACGTGCAGGAACAACGTACGAGGCAAACTTCAATACAAGTATATTTGTGATACTTGATACAAGGTTTGTATCGTTACAAGCTTTGATAAAACCTGTACACAGACAAATTCTTTCTGCCACGTATGCTGACTCTAGTGGCTTTTTAGGGCGAGTTTTCCATGAACACTGGGCCGTATATGCAGAGACTTGCATGTATGGCGTATTTAAACACAAAAGTTGAGAACGTTATTACTGAAAAAACTTTTTCTGTAAAACTATCAAACTGCTATTTCTCAGGTGTAGCAAAATTTCTGGGGGCATGAAATAAATTGAATTTTATGGTAATGAATAATTGATATCCGTTTTTACGGGATTTAATGCTCAGGATTTTGCTTGTATCCCGTTATTTAAAAAGTTGCAAGAAAAATTAAGATTTATGCTGTTGAAACTCTGACTGTAAGCATACTGTAATTTGTGTTTTTTTATGTCTGTTCATATTTCGTGATCTTGAGTGAGATTCAGTAAGCAAGAAAGAACCATAACCCTTTGAAGTCTGATGGTACACATTTCATACCTCCGAAGAGCTCATGTCTAATGCTTGGTGGTACAGAAAGCATACCACTTTTTGAAATTGAGATCCTACGCTGCTCAGAAGCTCAAAATTTGTGCCACTATCATAAATGTAATTGAATATCCCTATGAATGGAAAAATTTGTAAGCATGTTGAACATTTCTTTCCGACAAAAGTATGAACCTGAAAGGGGGAAATGATTTTGGGGTATATTATTTTATTATTATACTCTTGCATTTGTTTGTACCCATTTTTCAACGTTCCTCATACATTTTGAAAGATTGGAACCCTGGGCTGGTTGTACTTTTTACCAAGTAACTCGATTCAAGGGCAACGAGACAACTCGCATTCTTTATTTTAGAATCTTTCATTATTCTTGTATCGACCTTTCATATTCTTCTGAACGCAAATTATCCCATCAATAATGTGCTCTGTGTAACTTAAGTTCAAATCTCTTATATTTTTTTGTCAGCCCTGATTTTGTGCTTTAAATCTTTTTTTTTTCTCTTTCAAATTTGATTGGATGGCTTACATGGGGAAGAAAATTCATTGACAGATATCTAAACACTCTTCTATCGTATTTACAGTTGTAATGGCAATACTGTATTGATGGTGTAGGTGGAACAGACAGAAATTTTAGAGCACTTTAGTCTCCAATTGCCGGATATTCTTCAATTAATTTAGCAGTCTTTCTCAAACAAGTAAACGTAAGAACAACCAGAACGCACTAACACCGTGAAGTGAAGTTCAATGAAATTTAGTCCATCCGAACCGCTTACCTTAGAGTTGATGAACGCTAATTAGAACGATGTCAATAATTAAAAGCTCTTCATAAGTAATGATCGGAGGACTTAGTCCGTAAAAATCTCGATGTAAATTGCTACGATGAATTTCAATGCCTGCTTAAAATCAGGGCTGGGGAGTCGTGACTCGGAACATCCAACTCCGACTCCTGGATATTTGAAGGACGGACTCCGACTCCGACTTGTAAATACTAACTGGATATTTTCTTACCATATACCTATTTTATGTAACCTTTCAACAAAAATGGTATTTTATCACTGCCAAGTGAATCATCAGGCTATTTTTAAAGTTATAAATAACTTTATCCCTATAGTTATGCCTTTTTGCCTTTTTTAACAACTTTATTAAAAAAATACACTAGGTAGCTCAGTACTGATTGTTTATATTAAGTAACAGTAAACAATTTTCATACATATTGTTTCGATATTGATAATCTTAAATTTATAGTTTAAATAGAAAAGGAAAAAAATAACTCGTACTGACAAAATAAAGTTTATTAGCTACTAAAACGCCTGTTACACATCTTTGACATACATATAGACCATAAAGCATAAGTAGAACCATATGAAAATTTCATAAAGAATACACAATTATAATTATATAATCCAAAACACTTTCCTAAATATTTCATGAGTCACATAGCCTAGGACAAAAAAAAAAGTTTATAAGAATAATATTATTGTATCAATTATAGACCTTAATGATATTATGGAAATGCTGAATTAAATCATAAAGCAACAATAGGTTTTTAAGAAAATCTTTATATCAACACTATCAATTATAAAGCTGTATTAAATAACAAAATTAAAGATTAAATCCTAAGTCAATAATGTTTTTGAATCCAAACTGGGAGACATATTGACTTAGGATTTAATCTTTAATATTGTTTATTTAATAAAGCTTTATAATTGATAGTGTTGATACAATGATTTTCTTAATCTATTGTTGCCTTAAGAGAAACACCCAAACTTGTACTTCAAAAAGGAATAATATTATTCTAACATGTGTTATGTATGAAAACACAGCCAGTGTCAATAAGGCTGGTCGACTCTTGCTTTAGACAGCCAACTGTTTATCGGAACTCTGACACTGCACAACCTCACTGGACGCTGACATGACACTACTGACAATGACATGTCAAATGTCTCTGTGTAAGTGCGACTGCAGCGCTACCCTGTAGTCGAAGGATGCTACTGCTTGGTTTTTAAACGCATATCTGGGTTTAACCCCCATCGAGTTTTGGCTAGGGGTATTGCTATCACCTTTAGCGTCTGTCCGTCATAGTCATCTCTGATGCCTATGTTTCTTATTAGATTTTTTGGAGGATCGGAGTCGGTGGAAATTTGCCGACTCCGACTCTTCAAGTCCATAAATCGGTAAATCGGTCCGACGCCGACTCCTCGACTTCGACTCCGACTCCCCAGCCCTGCTTAAAATACTTCTACACGTCGTAAATTTTCCAATTTTTTTTTGTTTTTTGGAGAATAACGATGACGAATTTGATAAGGGACCTCCCACATGATGGACTGTGATGCTATTTCCCATTTTTACGTATTTTTTGTCTCGTGCAGTGGGTTGTGAAGTTCCTTTATTGCTACTACGGGGGCAGAAGCTTCCTAATGAAATCTCGTTCATGTAATCCTCTCATGTGAATATGACCATTAAGGCATTGTAACTTTTAAAACCCGTTCAGGGCCATAGACGTTTTAAATTCATCAAGGTGAACGGATCAGTGCCAAAAATAACCAAAATCAGACCATGAGTAGGTGTGAGGAACAACTCAAAATACTTCTGAGCTGCAAGCCAAGTTCGCCCACTGCGTGTGACGACCGCCCTCAGTTCTTGCACGTCTGACATTTGCTTCATCTGTTTATAGTAAATAATGCGGTTGTTGTAATCTGTCATAGTCAATAGTGCAATGTATTATGATGTTTGCATGGTCTTCTTCAACTAATTGTCAAGCTATTCATGCGGTGCGTGATTATGATATTTGCACGCAAATATCTTATCACTAATCTAAAAATTATTTCTGCGATTCTAGTATAAATCACCAATGAGCAACCTGCATGCAACTAGCTTAAAAAAATTGTAACCTTTTGTCCTAAGACTCGTGTAGAAAACTGCTACCAATCGAGTCTTTTTCAACAATGGTTTTTAATTTTCAGTTTTTTGCTGGACAACTCCCTGAAACTTGTTGAGGCAGTTGAAGCGTGGTATAACGAAAAAGCTTTAGTCTACAAATTATTATGTAATGTGTCCTGTTCTACGGATAAAAGCTTTGGAAACTTGTTCGCTTTTACTTGCCACAACCACACATTCCCTGCCCATTAATGGAAGAGGGTTTCCCTTTCGTTGGTGAACTGGTTCGTTGACAATCTTATACGAGTATTAGCTTTTTTCTCTGTTTTCTTGCATGGTGTCACTAAGCTACAGAGACACGTTTCTTAGACGCATTCAATTTCGCTACCTAGGCACGGGAAGCACCTCGTGGGTTATTGTATCTCGCTTGAATGAGTTGAGGCTTCATTCTTGTGAACTAAAGACGTTAGCTGTTGGTAATTGTGGCTTCAATCAACCAGCATTGTGTTTGTTTTGGAGCGCGAACCCCTGTAATCGTGACCTTTAGTCGTCTGGAACAGTCCGCTTTGTGTAGACTGGATACAAATAAATCTTTATTGCTCCTATAAATGTAATATTAGCTATCGTTCTTGTCGAACGATTCTAAATGTTTGCGCTGTTACACTTTTACTCCTGGGGACGTGGGATTGAGGACTTCCTTCGGAGCCAACATGCTCTCATTTTTTTCGTTTATTATATTTGAAAAACATTCAATTATCCTTTTTTTTATTAATCAAATTCAAATTCTACAAATTCGTTGTTGTTCTTGTGATGTGGGAAAAATTTTATAATAATTTTTCGCTTTAAAATCATTGTTCTTGATACGTCTCAAATCAACATAATACACTACACGTTTCACAAGGACGTGAACTCCTTGCACTATATAAGGCGTTGGTAATTTTCTGGACTCGTTGCATGGTGTGTGGCTCGTCTCCCTTAATCTTCAGCGTGAGAAAATCAATGCAAGCAGCTGACATTGAGCTATGAACCAAGACCTCGCAGAGCTGGGCTCCCAAGAACAGTGATCCTTTTTGCCTCTTGAGCACGAAAATAAAATAAGATACTTTGTGCTCTTGGTGATGTGGAAGGCAAAGAAAAATGGTCTTTGCTGTCGTTTATAGTGGGCGTCGTTCGGTGAATCTTGTTTGGCTGTACCGTGGAAAAACGTTGCACAAGTCACATTTTTGGATGAATGGACGAGCTCCAGCCTTGGTTTGAGCTCTACCTCGGGACCTTGTGTGCGAGCAAGCAAGCAAGCAAGCAAGCAAGCATGATCTTCGGAACTGTAGTTTTCAGGTTGCTGCTACGAGTGTGAAAATACATAGAAACGGTCGTCTTTGGACAAATAATTTACATGGATTCAAGTTTTCCTAATATTCAAACGATCAGTTGAGAGAAGCATAAAATGAGTTTTGGCAACAAAAATAGTCCTTTATGTTGCTAAGTAGCATGAAAAACGCACAAAAATGCGAAAAATACTCTATTTTCATTTTTTTACAGAAAACACGTCTGGGAAAACAGCATGTGTGAGGGTAATTCGCCCATGTTTGTTATAGAGTTGTAGGAACAGATCGTTCATGGAACTAGAATAAATTTTATTTGTAGTTTTTCGAGCTCTAAGAAAAACAAAGTGTTATGATCTGTATAGCTGATGTCCAATTCATGCTTACAGAAATCGAACTTGACAGATAACAATCATTTAAAAATAGTTTCTGAGGAAATTGAGACGTTAGCTATCGTTCGCTGTCTAAAAGCTGACACCCGAATTGTTGTCAGTGAATTTAATGCAACAAATCTGTTGAATTTAAAATGTTTTTTATTCATACATTAACTGCATTTCAACTGGGATATGCGTAAGACGATTATAAAAAGTACAGCAAAGTAGTATTTCTCATTATAATTGGCCCCTCTATATGACTTTCAAAACTTCTAATTTACAATACATAGGCCATCAAATTCTCTCTGTGTGATGGACCGACTAATTCTTGTAAACTGAGTGAAACGGACAAATTTCTCACAGTTTTCGTGTCCCACCATGAATCAATATTGAGGCTAAACTACTAAAAAGTTACTCATCAAAAAGCATACTCTTCAGCAGTACCTCACACTCCTATTATAAATGTCAATTTTTAGTAGCAAAAAATAAAAGTTTTGAACGCAACGTCTTATTTGGTGATTTCTACTTTACAGGCGAACGTTTTGCCTCAGAAGCCGCTTGTTTTTTATAGGAAAAAATTCTGTGTTTTTGTTCGACGGCTGCCCGGAATGCACTACAAAACTGACACTTGCCTAACTGGAATTTTTTGCACAAGTCTTAAGGAATTACTAACGAAATTTAGGGTCGGCACTCCTATGCTCATTTTGACCGTCAGTAGTTCTGTAGTATCCTTGTCATAATTCTGACTAATTTCTATACTCGTATGTATAGAAATTTCCTGCAACAAGTTTCAAAATTTTATTAATGTGCCATTTGTACTCTGTGATACAACTGCATAGTAAGATAACTATTACATTTCCATAGTAAAAAATCTCGGTTATCATGCAATTTGAATCGATACGATTTTAAAATTTCATTACTTTTGAACATTGTATTAAAAAACTTCAATCCAAAATTGTTCTCATTTATAGAGTTTTAAAATAATTGTTCAGCCATAAATTTAAAAAAGATAATTTAAGGTACTTGTTAAATTATAGTAGAACGAAATAGAAAATGAATATTTTGATTTGAGACCTGTATAAACGAATACGTCGGAAAAAATGAGCAATCCAAATCAGAATGTTTTTTGACGAAAATCACTCTAAATTATATTTTTCTGTTATACACTTGTTTAACTTAAGCCACAGCGCTAGACAGCGACCACGTCATAAAATTAGAATTAAAAGAGCTTGGCAACTTACACTCACAATGCGATAGATAATTCAAGACTCTCCTTGCAACTTCCTTGCGTCACTTAAAAAAAAATCTTAATTATTTCGACAAGTTGAGCCAGCAGGATTAGCGCAGACATTTCTGAGGTCTGTGCAGCTCTGTACAGGATGTCAGTAATGGGTTTAGTTGTTGCACTCCCTCCGCACCGATGCCATAGGGAATAGCAATTCAGTGTATCTGAGAAGACTTCGTGTTCCGAAGTAGGTAAGATTGTTGAGCTTATCTTTGGGGACTTCGCTAATAGAGTATTTCGAGACATACAGAGCTTCGGAAATATTCATAGTTTCTAACGCGGAATGCAGGAGGTTGTTGATGGTTCGCTTGCAGTAATTCAGCATATCTTAACTTTCCTTTCTTCGGGTTTTTCTTATTGAAAGAGGTCGGTGTGCCCCTCAAACGATTTCCATCACGATTGCCATGGATACTGAGAGAATTGGTATACCTGGTATCAAAGTTTAAATCTGTTTTTGATTCTCATCTCCACAGTTCAGTAAATTTTGAACGATAACGAGGGTTCAACTTCACGCAATGAAACAATCCTGCTTGTGACTGTGTTGCTGTCAGTAATATAATGTACTGTTAAGCTTCGAAATTTATTATTACGTTATACTTGACACTAAAATAAGTTTTCTGGTTGAGAATTTTTTGTGATCATTTTCACAAAATCAAGCCATGCGTTGGATGCGTTAATAAAAACGAAATCCTAGTATTAAATTGTTTAATTCGAAGTAATGTCTACGGCACTAGTATTCTTGTATTCTTAACAACTAATATTCTTATAATATTTTATTTTTTGTGATGCAACTTCATGTGAATTAAATCGTTATCATAGAGTTTATTGATTCCGTAGTTATGATCTCTTGTATTTTTATTTCGGTGCCATGTTTGCAGGAAACGTTTACGATAAAAAATTGCATACAAGCAATAAACAACAGCTTCTTGAGCTGTAAATTTTCCAGTGCCACTTCAGAATTTTGAGCTAAAGATTTGGGTTGAATTTCTTCCCAAAGCGGAATGTTCCACCAAGCTGAATTTTACTCCATTTTTTATTTAGTCTGTGCGCACTGAGTGCACAGTATCACTGCCACTAAATCGACGTCTTTTTAGGCCGAATTGTGGAGACGTCCATAGATTTGGAACCATTCTTATGTCATCCCAACTTTATTCAGTTGGTCACGTTTCTCGTCTTTCCTCGGATTTGCTTGTGGATGTTTATCTCCCTTAATTTTAGTCGGTAAAACGTGTAGGATTGCTGTAGCAAGCCTATTCCAGCTCACCGCAATAATTGCTATACTTTTGAGCAGTCGTGCATGATGATCAAATGTTATTGTGTGGCTCTGAAGCTCTTTGCTAAACTTGTGTTTTTGTTGAAGCGTATAATATCATTTGTAATGCCATAGCAGGGCAACATTTTAACTTATCATTTGTAATGCCAGGGGGAGAAAGGTTGGGCTCTGAAATGCTCTTGTGGTGGAGACGCTTTACTGAATCTCGAATAAGTGTTTTCTAAATCTTCAGTATCTCGTGTACTTCAAGACTATTACCATGCTTCCGCCATTAGTGTTCTGATTTTTTTCTATAATGAACTGATAATGATACCGCTGGATGAAATAATCCATTTTGTAGGGTCTTAGCGCTTTTCAGCATGGGTTACTAGATATTATTCAGATCTTTAGCGGAACTTACTATTGACTGCATTGCCGCTCTCATTGTATGTGTCTTGGACTACGAAATATAGCGGTGGGTCTATTCCTTCTTCTGCTTAGCTATGCATTGAACTTCTGTCTATTAGCAAACCATTTGTAATTTATTAGCGGTAAGCTGTTTGAGGCCTGCTATATTTTTTAGGATTAGCATTTCGAATTGCACCTCTTGTAGTGCACGGATATTATTATCAATTACTACGTTGTACTATTATGTATGCTTGTCGAATGTAATATATAAAAAGTGAAAAGGAGAATGATTCGATTTTTAACTGGAGAAGCTTTAACTCATTTTACATTCACGATATTGCAATAATATTTGGATGCACTGGGATTTTCCCCTATGGAATCAGTTGAAGTGAATTTTTCTTCGGTGTTTAACGGGTAACTACTCTGGCGTGGGCAGTACGCACATAATAGTTGTCTTCATCAGCATGTTTTGGAGGATTTGTGTTTCCTATAGATAGAGTCGTCAGCTCACTCTGTAATACAGGAATCAACTGTGAATTTATTGGTTAGACTTTTTCTTTCCTTCTCGTGCTGTAGCTTTGACGAGTCTCTTCATCTTCGATTCTTTTGTCTAACTTCACTTTTTCTCTTTGGCTGGATTTAGTAGACACAGCAAACCGACTCAATGAAACTCCAAGCCTCTATGGCGCCACGTAAATTAACTCATTAATGGGTTTTGCTGCGATTATCACCGTAATTGAGGGTTAAAAGAATATAATAACAATGTGTTAAGACTTTATTTGAAAATGCATTAGTGTTAAAACCATGAGTTATTGGAGATAGAATGTGAACTAGCGTCCAAGACTTCATTTTAAAATGTATTCCGATTACATTGATGAACGCTTGGATGAGCGTGTGGACGTACCAAAAAAATAGTGAAGCAACGGCTGCGAAGGCTACGGTTTGTTTCTTTTTTCTCGATTTTTCAAGCATAATTAATAAGCGTGTGGGTGAACAGAAGGAAAATGTGGCTGCTGTGTCGAGGGCAGAGTTTCTGAAAGTGAGGCTGTGGTGCATTTTATTACGAGAGTTGATGTCGACGCCCCTCAGTTAGTTACTGTGAGGGCGGCCCCTGGCTCCTAAACTGGAGTCTGTATTCTCATTACACAGAAAAATATGCGCTGCAGAGTTAATTTTTGCATAAGGATTATAGAGAAGGCCCATGTAGCACGTGAACTTTACATAGCAATGCAGAGATGACCGATAAACCTGCACAATAACGCTGCAATTCATCCAAGGGACAACGTTTTTTTTATAGAATCGGTGAGAAATGCACTAGCTGATCTGAGGATTATGGTAAAATTTCAATCAGTGTTGGATTAATTTCACTAGATTCATATTCATAGGAAGTATAAATGTAGGAATCAATAAAAATTAACAATAAGGTTAAGGACTGATGACGGCTGAGATCAGTGATGTCATGATGAATATTGCCTCAGAAATGACTGATAATTAGTAATACTTTTCAACGAATGTTCAATTTTCCCTGGAAAGCACGCTACGTTGTCGGGGTGTTTTGTCGGTATAGCATGTCAGTGTATCATGTCAACACGACATGTCAGTGTACCATGTCAACACGACATGTCAGTGTGTCATGTCAACACGACATGTCAGTGTGTCATGTCAACACGACATGTCAGTGTGTCATGTCAACACGACATGTCAGTGTGTCATGTCAACACGACATGTCAGTGTGTCATGTCAACACGACATGTCAGTGTATCATGTCAACACGACATGTCAGTGTATCATGTCAACACGACATGTCAGTGTGTCATGTCAACACGACATGTCAGTGTGTCATGTCAACACGACATGTCAGTGTGTCATGTCAACACGACATGTCAGTGTGTCATGTCAACACGACATGTCAGTGTGTCATGTCAACACGACATGTCAGTGTGTCATGTCAACACGACATGTCAGTGTATCATGTCAGCACGACATGTCAGTGTATCTTGTCAACATACAATATAGATACATCATACAGTGTAATGTCAGCATGCCATGTTAATATTATATCATGCCACTATAACGTTCAAGTAACCATGTCAGTACACAATGAGGGCGTGTATGGTCCACCATTAGTGGGAGGGAAGCCAGGTGATGCCTCTGACCTGCCGGTGTCTGCACTGCTTTGTGCCGCTACTTTATTCTTCTAATTTTGTCACCGAAGCTCACTCACTGTTATAGTAACAACAGTCATGGAGCATTATACTTACACGGGGTGAAACTCTTTAGTAAATATTTACATCACTGTACATGAAATTCCGAAAATGTGCGAATGAATAATTTGTACATTCTGGGAAATAATACGAGTAATGTTGGATACTATAATATTCATACCGCAGATTAAATAATTTTGAAAACATTTTCATTATATGTACTACATATATTACGTTTTGTAAATGAAAAATTATTGAGAATCTGCTAAGGTGTTTGTATTGGTCTATCATATCACTTATGATTAATGAATTTTGCCATAGCACCTTGGTATCCTGTCATGGATAAATTACTTCATTGTGTAATTATGAAAAATGCTCACCTATTTCTTTCTTATAGTGTGAAAATTGACTTTTATACCCCAGCACATAAAATACTAGAAATGACTTCTTCGTGCTCAATTATTGCTAGCTATTAACGGCTCTACAGACGATTTATCTTACAGTCCGATGCTGTTTATTGCGGTCGTCATGGAAAACGAGCACGTAATTGCTCTTTGGTCTGGATTTAGAAGATTTCACAATTCTTCAAGGAAATGAGAACGACTGTTCCAGATCAAAATTCCCCTGGTAGTGACACTCTAGTTATTATTTCGTGGTGGGGAAAGAAGATTTGCTGTGAAATGAAGTACAGGGACAAGAAATTAATTAATTCTTTCCTTCGTTCCACTACTGAAGTTCTACAATTTCCTGTAAAAAAATTATTTTTATCTACCGAGTCAACACAATTGCACTGTCGGTAATAAGTAAAGTTTTTGCATTTCTTTTTGTAGACGATATATATTTCAAGTTCATTTGTAAGCTAAGGCTAGTAAAACAGACTACCCTTGCAAAGTTGATGAAGGCAAACTATCATATTACTGCAAATTATATATTACATCCATACTGAAACTTGAATATTACCAACGGTATTAGCATGTTTGGGAACTGCTGCCTTATGGGTATTTTTGTTCCTCGAATTAATGCTTCATCGATGTTCAAATAGTATCAGATTTCCAGTCAACACCTTTTTGTGGGGACCTCTAGAAGCGCACAATTTTTAAAAAAAAATCCGCAAAAATGGACGATTTCTGGCACAAAATGAATTAGGTTTAATTTTGACTGCTTACGTACTGCTTCTTATTTTATATCTATGTTGGACCTCAGTATGCATTGAAATTTCTTGAGAATTTGAACATGTGTTGATATTTATGTTTTTTTCTATTATACTCAAATTACTTGAATTCGTTATAATACATAAAGTTAACATCAACAAATTGAAACAACTTATAGCAAAATACTCATCCCAAATGTCAGTCTGAGTGTAAGAGCTTCTGTTCTAAATTTATCTACACGCTGAAGGCGGCCACATTTGTCGATGCAATAATAATGTTTTCTGTGTTGCAGGTGAGTGGTGCGGCCCCTAGCTCAGCCTGAGGATCACTCTCCTGGGTAAGATCTCCTGTGCAATTGTTCCTTCCAATTCTTCTATCTGAATTTCCTCATCTTCTCGTTTTATCTGACTATTCGAATCGAAGCTTCCGTATCCCGCATGTTAGTGTTAATTTCTAGTATTTTATTTGATTATTATTAATTTGTAATTATTACCGAAGGCTAACTGCAGTACATACGAGTATACATACATATTATGATGACATGTATTGTTCATTTGTTTGGATTAAAATATTTCAGCGCTGAAGTGAAGCGTTTCCTATTCTATTCTTTGTCATTAAAATTATTTAATTTTGCGCATGCATTGTTTTATTTTAACTCGGGCCTCAATTGAGTTCTTTCAATATTCAACTCCTCAACATTTGAATTTATCCCTGAAATTTTTACCATAATCTATTGTCGTCTTCTATATGAGAATAATTTTTTACCTAGAGCCCTCTTAAATGTATTAAACTGTTTTCACGTGATTCGTATTTTAATGATGCAGTATTCAACAATTTTTCTTCATTTTTAAGGAATAGAGGTCGTTAAATCTTCCAGACGTTGTGTTTATGAGTAAGAATCATAGAATTTGTTCCCATTGCTCAAGGCCTAGATGCTCATAAAGATGCTTTGGGTGTGAAGCTTCTAGAGGCTCGTTTCTGTTGTCCGTGCTGCATAGCATGCTACTAGATTGCTTCAATTTTTTAGTCCATACTGTATAACATGCTACTTGATCGTTTCAATTTTGTAGTCCATACTGTATAACATGCTACTTGATCGTTTCAATTTTGTAGTCCATACTGTATAACATGCTACTAGATTGCTTCAATTTTGTAGTCCATACTGTATAACATGCTACTAGATAGCTTCAATTTTGTGGTACATGCTACTAGAACACTTTAATCTTGCAGTCCATACTGCACAACAAGTCACTCGATAACATTTGCCTACATACGATAACAGACGAATTGGGAATCAATTCACCATAAAAAGAAACGATTTCAAAGTTTGCAGACAATGTTTTCACATTTGTAATTTTCCCTCGTATAATGGTTTTATCCGGTGTACTTTAATAGTTCATTTGTTAATAGTTTTCAACCTCTTTTTGTCATCTTCACCGTCTTTTCATCTCGAAAATGTTCTCTTAAATTGAACTAAAATTATCGAAATTAACTTGACCTTACTTCTTCTTTTCACTCTGTCTTCGTCATAAAAAACTTTTGCATCTTATGGTCTATCATGAAGCATGACGTTATTTTGTCTTCTTTATCGGGGCAAAATTGGATTTTTCATTTTCGTGAGCTGTCAATTTGTGCACTGTGACCAGGTTTCTCAACCGCCTTACCTCAAGTTCGTATTCACAACGTGTGACTCAGAAGTGCATGTAATGTTCAAATAATTCAACTCCCACACTGGAATACACTCGGTTACGCCTGAGCCAAACTTCGCCCACTACCGGCCGCTCTATGGAACTTTGGTATTTGCGAAATGGCTCAGCCCTTTTCTTGGCCAACGCACGGCCATCAACAGGTAGATCTTGATCTTGATCTTGACCGTAAAACGAGCGACTCCCTCCGACTACTGCACTTATTTGAAATAAATTCGAATTATTTAAGCCACATCACGTACCATTTACTAAGCCTCCTATAGAAACAACTCAATGGTCCGTGGTTAATGGGTCTTGCTTGGCTTTCAAGGTCCAGTAGGCTCACTGCCAAGGTTAAGTATTATTTATTACCTTCAGGTTTGAGCTAAGGAACCTTGGTGTGCCTACTCGTACCCAAAAAGGACTTTGGCTTCGTTTACGAGATAACAGCGTCTATGATCCTTTTCTTGACCTTAATTTCAATTTCTGTACACCATAGCCCATATTTTTTCCTCGCTTCTTTTTTTGTCTAAATTGAGTTTCTCCACAGAAAATTTAAAAAAATCTTTTTTTCCAGTTATTGTTTGTTCGGTTTCTTAATATTATCAAGCCTAAGATACAAATTTAATTTCCTCAAGTTAACTCCACATTCATTTTTTTATTCTCAAATCCTAAGTTGTTAATTTAACAACACGTGGCATTATATTTGAATGTACCACACTTGAAACTACATGTTTGGTAAACGAGAAAGATTTCTACTTTTTTCAAACTTTGGTTGTATTATGAAGCTTGTACTAAAATATTTTTTGAAGCAAAGCCACACCGTGGGTGAAAGTAATGAAGTGTACGTTCAAGTAACCCAGTAGGACAATTCGGCAGTAAATCCAAGTACAAATATTATGTGCCTCAATCTGGTGTCACGCTATCTGAATACGGTATCTTAATTAGTGCCATAATAGAAATATGTTCAGTAATATTCTTTATTTAGTGTGCAATGGGAGTTACTTTCACCACCAATAATACCGTGTGCGCAAGTGGTATTTGTGTAGAATTTGTAGGTTTGAAGGAATACCTACAATGCGTATCACTGCTGATGTGTTCTTCAAAGCATTCAGCAATTCTCATCTCTAACTCTGCATTATTGAGTGATAGGGAGTTAAATATGCTGTGCAGCAGTGCGATCCAAATCACGTTACTGACTGATGGTGAGATTCAACATCCTATGCAGCAGTGCGATTCAATTCACGTTACTGACGGATGGTGAAGATCTACGTTCTGTGCAGCAAAAGGGGACTGACAAAATCATCTCATGCTAGTGTTTCATACACAGCCCAGAGGCAAGCTCTCTTTTATTGTTACGGGACATTTTTTTCAGAAGTGTTGCTCCTTAAAAAATATGTTTTTGACGGTATTGTTGGGGCTATTTCGACGCTGTTTTTCCTGTCAAACTTGTGGACTGACGTTAAATTTTATGTTTCTTTAATTTGATAGATGAAACAGCTGTAAAAAGTAATATTATGGAATTTAATATCGATAAACTTCCAACAGAATTTGCTCTACAGGGTGACCCAAAAGAATGTTAAGCAAAATTGTATTACTCATATTATTTATTGGTATTTAAAACATCAATTGCAATGCATCACATAGATTTTTTATGATATCATAGATGTACAATAACAAACAGAACATCTATCTTATGCATGCAATTGGTATTGCAAATATCAAGCAAAAACAAAGAAATTTTGGTAACTTTTTTATGATCACCCTGTACTGTGCGGCCAAATTGGTCACCAGGAAGCGCGGTGAAGACGATGGCCCTCCAGTTATCTGTCGGACTTTCCTCCGAGGATTACAGGAATCCTGGGCTCCTCTGTAAGGGCTGTGCTGATAGTGTCTGACCTCGTTGGTGTATTTAGTATGTCATTGGGTGGCTTGAGCACTAAAATATGTGAAGATTGCACATTTATACAATGAAAACTTAAAAAGATATTAAGATTCGTGTATATTGTCCCTTAGTTTTGGCCGCTACTGTACACTCACCCAATAAGTCAACCAGCTTCAGTTGGTTAAGATGACTCAGCAATTTTCTCTGACATGGGCTTCGTTGTGGCTTACGATAACAGTTAGCGAGCGGAAGCAAACAGAGGGAACGTGCTGGTGTGCGAGCTGTTGTGCTCTCAGTCGCAGACCTGGACGGAAGACACGCGAGGAGATCGGATCGCCGCACCGGCAATAATTATATAATTTACGTCATGTCTGGTTATTACGAGGTAAACTCGAGAGCTCATTGTCTGCCGGACTTGTACGACCTCTGTGTCAAAATCTCTGAACGTGCCTTGAAATGTGTAGTACTTACGCCTTACCTGACGTGAGTCTCGAAGGGTTTTGCTCCATCCAATAGTTTGGGATGTTCTGCTATGCGATTTTTATCGTTCAGAAACGCCGGTTAGTACTCCAGATGTACGACAGACTTGCGTCTGCGTCATGCACGGACGCGCATGCGCACGCGATCTCATCACTTCGCTGTGACGGCGCAAACTAGCGCTTAATTGCAGGGAAGCTTTGAGCTCCATGATTGACGGGGATCCGGTCGGAAACAATATTGAAAACGGTATGGAACACACAAAGATCGAAGCTGATTGTTTCTTCTCATGAATGAACTTTACGGGATGTTGTTTCACGTCCTGATTCTATGAAAGTTTAAATTCTTAAACTTTATGCATTATTTAAAAAAATTCCATGTGTATTCAGGTTTGGACTTGTGCGGGTATGTTAAAGAAAATTTAAGTGGTAGTATTGTAATTGTGCTGCTGTAGTAAGCTTAGTCCAGAGGTAATGATTAGGTATGCTTACTGTGCACAGTCAGTTTTGAAGTGTTTAATACCCTTATTGTAAATTTCGTATTGCATTATACGTGTTTACCTTTTCCAACACTTCAAGTAAGGGGCACACTAGTTCTCGAAGGCTCAGAAAACTGAACCTTTTTAGCTAGATCTATGGTCCTTTAATCTAGTAAAACAGAGGTTAACAGCAGCAAAGAAGCTCTGCTATGTTCTATCCAATTGAAAATTAAATAAACTTGTGTAATAACGTTCATTCTTTTCTCACCTTTTTAGGCCAATTTTCACAAAAATCACGTTCATGAATCTAGAAATAAAATTTCGTCCTTGAGTCAAGGTCAAGTAGGAAGTCCGTCTTAAAGTTCACGGGTGCTAATCAATAAATACGCGTCTCAGAGTTCTGGAAATTTTATGATTTTGTTCATTTGATATATGCAAGATTCTAGACTAACATCTGCATCAGACAGAACATTTTAAATTTTTTATCAGTCAGAATGACGGGAGTTGAATATAACATTACGAACGTTTTGTTTTTGTAAAGCATATCTTCATTTTACCAAATGATTTCGTATAATGTTAGAAACGTGTACAATTTGAGGAACCTGTTCACAAGTTGACGGAAAATTACTTTGAAGCAGCATTCATCAGTTACTAAGCCCACGCCCTTGGTCAACCCTAAAGACATAACCTGCTAGGGAACTGTCAGAGAGACAGGCCATTCTTTTGGTCGACTGGAGTCTCGCCACGGCATCTCACGTTATAAAGTTCTGCTACTGTTGAGAAACTAGGGCGCAGAATTGTTCGCTGCTTCTTGTTCGTTATGCATGCAGTCCTGGCATGTAAGAGACAGTTCACACGACCACCTATACTCCTATAGTGAAGAGCTAGTAGACCATGCAAATACGCACTGTTACTGTGGGACTTGCGGCGGTTTACTGATCAGATGTGGTGTAAAACTGAACGTGAATATTGAACCTTTTTTTAAGCGTTGTCTTCATTGTTGTCATTTTTTTAAATGTGATAGTCTTTGATCAATATAATTGAATTATAATGTGTTAATTATTATCAAAGGGCAGAACAGATTTTATTACAAATAACATTTTGTTGTAATTGAGCATTTTATGAAACGGTTCATGACTTTGAAATCAAAATTATAATATCAAACTAATAATTACCCTTTTAATTTAACTACCAATTTAATTATATAGATGAATGACTTAGACAAGCTTACTTATAAAAAGTCTTCAACTGCAGTCAACAAGTTATGCATTTGCATTGATTTTCATGATGGGCTACATATTTCATTCCCTCGTATGCACTTTGTTGTATTGTTATTATTTTACGGTTTAACTTCGTTTGAAGGAAACTGATTTCAATAACCTTATAGCTCATTTATGAATTTGAAATCAAATTTTGCTGCTTATATGTATTATTACAGTTTAATTTACCATGAAGCAAGTCCTGCTAGTAGCTGTTCACCTTCCATAGCAGCTCCATGTCAACCAGTCCGATGAAGTAGACCCGACAGATACAACGTTGTCGTGGTCTATGTCATTAGACAACTAATGCTATCACTGCGTGGTTAGCTTGTTGAGCTTGTTAGCCTTGGTCGTAAGGTCATCGATTACAACACTCACACATTTTAGCAGCTACGGCAGAACGCCCTTCATTTTGGAGGGCTGATTGTAATTTAAGGTTCACCTCATTTTGTGACCCACACCCACTACTCCGAGTGGTGTATTGATGCGCCTCCATGTCCTTTGTCCTTCCAAGATCGATTGAAATGGGAAAGACTTTTTCCAGGTCTCTATAACTTTGTTATGCAGTATTGTTATATTTTCCTTAATGGCGTGTATTCAATTGTAACTCGGTAATATTACCCAGAAATTCATTTATTTCCAATCATTTTTTCTCTATGGGACGAAAAATGAAGGCAGTGTCTTCTTCAGATTGCTTTGTATTGTTCAGATATTTAATGCGATTCAAAGTAAATTCGTAAATTGAGATGAAAATTTGCTGGGAATATACTAAGAGAAACCTGATTGATAGTTAGCCTTCCATTTACACTTTACTTCCATTTCTTCTCCCGGCCGCTCTTCTTCCCATATTCCTCCAACTGTATACTTCTATGCATTTTTTCGTATCTTTGCGGCAACTTTGCGTGAATGAAAACTATAATTTCCTTCCTTCAGTAGCAAAATTAGTTGGAGTAATTATACACCCATTTTTCTGGCGCAGTTAGCGTTTGCTTTTTACGTTATCACTGTGGAGTGAAGGTTGTTGTTAGATTATTTTAGCTTTTACTATCACTGAGGGACGAAGGAGGGATACATAGACCGTCAGAGGGATCAGAGGGACTTTATTTAGCAATGAAAACTGGGAGGCAGTTTCTTCTGCCAATAAAACATCCGTGCTAATTTCTAGTGCGAGCTTCAGTTGTGGAACGTACTGTGTATCTCAAGGATCTAATGTACATTATGGTTGATTTTCACTCTCACTCTCAACAATTTATAGGAGGAAGAATGACTATTCAAAGTCATCTGCGATTTGATGTTTTACATTTTTTTGTATCGCTGCCCAGGTTGACAGTTGACAGATGGAATTGTTCATCAGGGGAAATCCTACATGTTTTTGAACTCTTCAAAAAAATTATGCGTGAGTCTAGTATGGAATTTGCAATTCAAGTTCTTCAATGTTACATCGTTCAGCGCATTTACTGCAATGCAATTAGTTACTTAATGTAGAATTTTAATAATTATTCATTTTTAATTGCTCTGTAAGTGTTATGAAATGTGAATGCACTTTTCTTCGTAAATAATATTAGAGTTCTTATTTTACTAAGGAAGAGCCTGTTTGATCATTATTTCAAAGCAGCGTGCCTTGACTGGATATTGTTTCCAAAGGATGTTCTAGGTGACACCGTCAGGTACGAGTATTATGTTGGAAACTCGGAAACACTCATCTAATGCAAATCAATGTCCCAGTAAAATGAGGATTACTTTTCTAGTGTTGATTATTTTTTCCGTTTAGGATGTGTCTTGCATTCCTGAGTGTGTTATACTGCTTCTGTATTGTTTGTCCTTTTATTGCAATGGTTACGCCTGTCGCGTTGAACGCCTCACAATATAGTGGTTGAATCTTGTTAAAAACTTCGTTACTGTGTACAGTATTAGTTAAGTTAAATTTATTTTCTACAGATTCATATCTTGTCATTTTTCGTTGAAGTTAAAGAAATAAAATTAACAATCTTGTTGATTTCGTTCGCATACAATAAGCGATAGAATGCCCCATGGACTCTTTGTTTCTCTGACCTTAAGGGCCTCTTTGTCGAGGTGTGATTCATCAACTTAATCTTCAAGAGTTAGGGTTTCGGGGTTTCCCGGTAAGTTTTTTTTTTGTTTGCAGTCAAGTGCTTTCCTGCTTCCAGCTATTGTTGAAACGCCCAATTCTTCTCGCGTTCTTGAGGACCAATTCATTTCGGGCCTCACAAAATTCTGAACGCGGATGCGTTTGCTCCCGCTCAAATGGTCACTCTTTTTCTTGTTAAGAACACATTTATGCGGCGGGTCGTTTGTTGAGGTGCTTTGTCCCGTGTCCTCATGCATATGCACCAGCATCACTGCCGCAACGATGGAGTGGCCTTTTGATAGAGGATCACAGTCCTGATACGATCACATCACACCTCGTATGCACATCCGAAAAAATCACCCAATAAAACTATGGCTACTGCTTTTAAAGACGGGTACGCTAAGCCAGTTTACACAAAAGAAACATGGGAATATTTTCATGCTTAAAACGGGTCATGACGCTAGCAGGAGTAGTCGTATCTCTAGACCCATCGCTGTGCCGCTGGACTCCAGAAATCGGTCATGCGTGACTATTCCGTCATCACGGATCTTCATGCGATCTATACTCCTGCCGGCCTTTATTTTGATGATGTATGCATTTGATACTACTTTTCGTTCTTAAAATTTTCTTTTTTTCTCGCATGTGTCATTAAAATCATTTAATGACTGTACTGAATAATATACACCGATTTGGAACCATACTACGTTTAATTTAATAATGTGAAAGGACTTGAACCCGTGAGGTCATCAGAGTTCTTTCAATTTCTTAAAGAACTTGCTATTATTGCCTAGTTTTCACTTTTGATATCGATATTCAGACAATTTTCATGCTCTGACATTACTACATTTGAATGACCGTTTTTCTTACTCGACACAATTTTTTTGTTCATTCATCACTATTCAAATGGTTTCTCTCTGCCGTTTTGATACACTCGTCATATTTCACATCATATACTGTTCGTTTTTACATAACGTTTTTCAATTTATTAGAGTAAAATTATTCATTAGAGTATTGTTATTTATTAGAGTGCCATTATGTATTAGAGTGAAGGTTCTTGCTGCTGACCGACGAGTACTGGATTCAAAGCCTACTCCTGCGCCTCTGCAGCCGCGCAGTGACGCGGAATCTTTCTTCTATTTTCCATACTCTGTAAATTTCTGCGCGTTGTTATCTTCTGCCTTACTCCAGGTTAGCAGTCAAATTTGTACTTTACTAGAACATAGAAAGCACATGGTACTTTGTTCTGCTTCAATTGAATAAATTATTTGAATGCATCAATTTAGCAGTTTTGCTCAGAAACTATTTGAGCTCGTGCAAAGTTAGATACTATTAATTTCGTGACTACAGTTGAAGTATTTATGGATTCTAAATTTTCTTTTTAATTTTCAACTTGACAAGTAAAACGTGTTATCAACTTGATGTTATGCAGTCTCGCGTTTGCACAGGTTTCTTAGTTTAATTTTGTTTTTTCACTTTTCGTTTTGTAAGAAGTGACAACAACTGACCCAGGACGTAGTAAATTCCCATCGCCAGTGTTAGCTGCTATTGACCATGAATTTACAAAGTAACATTTATCATTTACAAATGTAACACAAAGTATTGCAATAAGTTACCAATCTGAAACCACGTAAATTAAACCGCCTATAAAAGTTTGTTGTCAATGACTGACTAACAGTTTCTTCGAGTACGAAACATGATTTTTTCGTCTAGATTTTTGACCCGTGACGGGGGACGAGGTTGAGCTCCGCCTCCCGTAGTGATAGGGGCACCGCAGGTCGCCCACTGCAGTCGCGCGGCCTTGGCGCGAAGGTCTCGCGTGCTTGCGTGTCTACGGGACCTCTTAACAATTCATTTGCGTTTAGGGGCGTCAGAAAAATTACACAAGATCATTAGCTGCAGCGTAAACTGGTATTAGGAGCGTCATGCTGATAAAATGAACATTTCATTACTATATTTCGGATGCACCCTATTAGCGTTATAAGGGGATCGTTGTGCTGCTAAATATAGTGTTCGAGCTTTAAAGTTGTAATATTAGTGCAATGAAATTAAGATTTATTTGATACTGACGTTGAAATGAATAGTATTTGGTGCGTGAAGTGTTCATTTCCTGCTAACTGGGAAACTAGAGATGTAATAAAGGTTCAAAATCTAGCCGAGTACTAAAGAGTAACTGTTTAGTTTTTGTGAATGAGTACTAAGTCAACATTAAATCAAGGTGCCGTTACACAGTCTTATTACAAGAGTGAATGATTTGCGCTCTGTTCATACTCAAACAATTTCATTCAAATGAAATTTTGTTATTTTGTAATTACAGACTTGGTAACATTTTTTCCAAGAATGAACTTGAATTAACAACAGATGTGCTTAGTATTTTGAGGGCAAGGCGGATCATTAATAAAAGCTACAATGTTAGCCTGACTTTATCCTTTACCTTATATAAAAGTTTGTGGTTTGAAATTCCAGTATAAAAGCAGCTACTTAGGAATTCAGTGGAGCCATGCAATGAATTAGATGATGCAGAAATATAGGCATCAGGAGCGTAACTGAGATTGAACTTACGACTGATTTTAGAATTACTGAAAATGTTTTGACGAGGTATAGCAATGCACAGATACCAAAATTCACAATGAATTTCTGCTGATCCCCTTTTTCCCATAGACCAAAATTGATATTAATAAACCAAAAGCGGCATTATTTTGAATCGCGCAGTAGAGTTTAATTTATTAAAAAGTAAGATACATTGCATCAATGAACTTGTTATAAAACAAGACAATGAAATTAATTGAAAATCTGAATGCGCATAAGCACAAACAAGCTGAAGAATTCCTTTTTCCTTATGACTTGACGCTTGAAAAATTCAATTTTTCATAGAATTCTAAAAATTTCGAATACTTTTTTCTTTTCATTGCTACCAAATGTCAGCTTTTAGCTAATGTCTTCAATTCAGGAACTCACGCATTACGTAAATGACTTCGAACTAACCTGAATATGAACCTAACTAAGAGGGTCTCACGAAGAAATGCATGTTGTTTGAGTAACAAGCTACAATACTGCAGTATTTATCTTAATCGATTGTGCTAAAAATAAGGTAATACGAATGTCGATATTTTGATAATTTTGTGTTCTGCGTAACTTAATTCTTGTGAACCAAATGTCTTGTGCTCGTTATGTGCGACAATCACATTGTCGTAACTGAAGTTGCCTGTGATTTATTTGTAAAATTTTAGGTTTACAATCATCGGGGGCATAATTATTTTGTGACTTGAAACATTTACTGCACAGTACCGTACTGAACACTTCGGAGATAATATAATTAAATATAAAACGGCTTGTTTTCTGGGCGTGAAGAATACAGGTATTGCAATTTTTGCGATCGCTTCTTAACGAAATAAGCTCTACTCCAAGTGAGAGTGACAGCCTTGCAAAGAACGTTCAAGATTTCTTGAAACTTCACCCGGACATTTGTTCAACTGCAGGACCGCACGGTTTTCTTGGAAGGCATTTGTGTCTTATCTTACTGTCGTCTTAAGTATCCTCCTTTATTTTCACTGTGTTATTTGCTGTTGTAAGTTCCGATTTTGATGCTCGTAAAAGCCTTCTTCAAACTTCAATTCGAAACTTAAACCTCCTGGGGCCATCAGGTGGAACTGCGGTCTTTGTATTGCTTGCTAAAAAATCTAAGAATGATGTTTTACTACACTAGTGTTTTTTCTTATATGAAGTCGCCTTTTTAAGGGTTGCTGCTTCATATCATCGATGCATCTGTTTATTGTGTACACATAAATTCTTTATTTTTATTAGCTTCAATTTGTGAATTCAGGTGATTTTGAACAATAATTTTCTTTATAAATCAACAAACGATCTATGGATCATTACTCAAGTGTCCTCGTACGAGATATTATAGATGAATGCAAGGACTTGACATTTTTGGAGTGGTCGTTACGCATGCATTTTGTTGAAATCCATATACTGTTAATAGCACTCACTTCAGCCCCAACAATGAGAAGACTCTTACTTTTTGACCCACGCGTTTTATTTCCTGAGTTGACGATCACTCAATTCCAAGAATCTCACTTGACAGTCACAAAGCATTCGCGAGCTGCTAGCTGACGCCAGTAATCTCCGTAAGGAACCTGAGCATTATTCCTCCGTACTGCTTTGGGCGCCTCCGCTTTTTGATCGCTGGGCAGCTTAGTATTTTTGAGGGCAAGGCTGAGCTCCTGATTTACTGAGTCACTTTCAATTTTCAGTATACACTTATTTATACTTGTTTTTATATTCGGACTCAGTTTTTCTATTATCATATATGTGTGTTTTAGTGTTAATATAATATGAACTAAGATCTGAATCTTTATCCATATAAAGTTTCCGATGTCCTCTAAATTGTTGGTTGTTATCAATTAGGTGTTTTTGAAGTACATTATGTGATAGATTTTTTGATCCCAGCCTTCATTTGGGTATATTTGTCTTTTGAATTATGAGGTAGCTCTTATAATTTAAAACACTGCTCTGTTTTTCTTGTGTTTATCTTTTGATTTCTGCGTTTGTGGTAGTATCCTAATGAAACTTATCAGCGATATAAACATAATGAATTATAAGCTCCACATTCTTAGCTTGTAAATATCATAATACGGTTATAGCTGCACGGACGCATGTTGAGTTATTGTATTTTAGCTCGAAAATGCGTCTTCTGAGGATTAGAGCATTTATGCTTGACAAAACACCCATCTCAAGGGTGCCACAGCCGTAGAGAATCTCATTGAGAATCTCATTGTCAGAGTTGATTTTTTTCACTAGGTTTATTTGTGAGCATGACTGCCCTTATGTCATTATTAATGATCTTGCTTCTTCATCACTAAGTTAATGCTTTGAGAATAACTCCATGTGTGTTGGCAGTAATTTATTCCCTACATACTTCCCTCAAGTTCTAGTTCGAATTTCGAAAAATAATCTTTTTTCTAGAGACAAGCTCTGTAAAGCAGCATGTCATGTTTGACGGGATTTACTGATGAATCTATTGTAGGTGGAAGGCTGAGGACGGCGTGGCGCCTGTACGAAGTTCGTCAAGATTAAAAGGCTGAATTAATTAGTGTCTCAAAGCATTTTTTTGATGGCTGCTGACTTCTTAGATATCATAGTGGTAGTGCACTCTACTGAACAGAGTTGACTTTTAAATTGACTATGAAAGCTTTAGAGTCTATCTGCTGACATTTATTAACTTTGTGCTTCTTGGTTCGTTCAAGTAATCGTCCTCAAATGTCCCACGAAGAATGAGTTAAACATTCTTTCACCTTATCTCGCGGACTTAGCACTCTTCTGGTTTCCAGGGTTTCTGAGCTTCTCTCGATAAATGTGCTGATAATGTCAGTTATGGTCAGTGTAGGAAAGCAATTAAGATTTCTCAGAGGTTTTAGGCCACATAGTGGAAATTAGAAAAGCGTGTCGCTGAAGACTGGTTTGTCTTCAATTTGAGAGTTAGTAGTTGAGCATTATCTAAATTTTGCTTCATTCTCCTTTTTCACTTTCGTGAAAGAGCAGGTGGCCGTGGTTTTGTTTTTATTTCTTTCTTTTTTTTCTTTAACGTAGCCCTTTCGTCGTCACGCCTAAATGCTCATACTGCCTGTCACACGTCTTCTGTGAGCTATTGCACACTACGTATAAGCACACTGGACCAAGTGAGATACATTTGTGCTGTACTTGTTCCACTCGAAGTATATCCTTCCTGAGTGAAAATTGAGTGAATTGAGCGATAACAAAGGAATGAATGCCTGAACGCCGTTGTAAGAATATACTCTTCAGAGTGTTTCCATGTTAAGCAAGTATTGTTTAAACTTTAGTTAATATTGTTTTTTTTACGCTCTTTGAACAAAATGTTCCTTGTATCACTGCAGAAACCATTTATTGGATTCGTTTTGGAAAAAATATTAATTGCTTGATAAAAATTGTGTGTTATATCAACTGATGTAATATTAAGAATGTATCAATTTTTTGCATGGAATGCTTCAGAACCTACCTGTGCGATTTTTGGCATAAACGCTCTCATTTCCCTGTTCTTCCTTTCATGATTTCCGTGATACAAGCCGCAGTTTGCAGTCATCTCGAAATGACAGTTACAGAGCCAAACAATTTCGCACTCCAAAATTTTTTGTGTTCAGGAAAAAAGTTTTCTACGTCAGGCGTTGACATAACACGATTCATGCGCCTTCTGAATAACGGTCTGTGCTCTACTCTCCTCCATGTCCACATTAAACCTTGATTTTGTACATCCGGCTCTGTTTCAAACACCTAATTTTTTTGAGTAAAAAATTTGTTAGGAAGTTGTATGGTCTTTCATGCTGCATGGTCAGCAGATATCTACGTAAATGGAACGGTTTTTCCTATTTTGTTGCAGATTCTGGTTGATAGACTTTTCTTCAAAGTTGGAAGAATATGTATTTTGTTTATAGCCGAATTGCTTTCGTAAGTTTCATGCATCTTAAAATAGTCCAGACTCCCGAAAGTTTACCCTTTGTGATTGTGATTTCTGCGAAAAGCGAACAGTTTGCTGTAAAAATTAGGAGACTTCAATGTTGCCTCAGTACCGATCTCCGCACTCCTCTTGCATTGGTGTTTGTGTAATCAATTTGTAGCTTAAAAATATTTGTCACTCAATTGGATTAAGTGCAAAACAGAATGTACTTTTTTAAACGTTAGTGGTTTCATGGTATTTAGTGTTGAAGTGATGTATTTTTAATACGTTTTTCTCGTAGATTTTACTGATGAAAAGAAATATTTTTGAAGAATATAGTTATTAAGTTTAAAAATAAATTTCTTATTTTTCAAAAGTAGGTTCCTGGAAGGCTTAAGCTGCGTGTATTTTTCCGTAAATTTGCAGCTTCATGTGTTTACATAGAGCTAGCCTCGCCTTCTTATTTCCTTGCTGACACGCCTTTTTTCTTAATTGTGCTTCAGACAAATTTAAGATCAGTTGTTGATTTGAAATGCGTAGCTGCAACAGCAATTGCCGGGCTGGACCTCACGGTGTGTCAGAAAGCCCTCATCAGTAGTCTGCTCACGAAGCTGCTTTAGGAATTTCTCGTCACCGAGCACTTCGTTTTTTGCCGGCCATTCATAACTTGCTGAGGTATATTGGGCTTATGGTAGATGACGTCCGTGCTCTCGCTCAGTTTTACGGTTTATCCCTTGCAACGCTTTCTACTAATAAGACTGTTCTGGAATGAATTCTGAATGATCAGAAATGAATTTATAGTTCACACAGAACAACTAAAATCCTATACCGCTGCATACTTCCTGCTCTGTAACAAATCTCACAACTCCCTACCCAGTTCATGTAAAACCCAATTGGTTATATAACTTTGAGCTATGCTTATCACTTTTTACGGTTAGCTCTGAGAGTCGTGGTCTTTTCGTCCGATTGCGTGCTGCATTTGCATCTAATACTGAAATTCTGCTTAAATCCGGACATCTTGCTGTCCTGCCCTAACATGTGCAGCTTTGTAAGGCTATGCCACACAGTCGTCGCATTCTTCATGCGGCTTTCTGAGGTCACGCGTGGCGAATTAAAAATGAGGCTCCATGTTAACTTTTGCATTGTAGGACATGGATAGCGTCAGTTTTTAAAGCTTCCCTTTCTATGGTACGTGATATTTGCGCAGCGTTAAAGGAATATGAATAAAGAATTCAAACAAATTTGACATTACGTTGCAAGAGTAAACTTTTTTCCAGTATTTTAACACGTTAGTTTTTCTTTAATTTTACCAATGGTGAGTTTTACATGGTTATGTGGCATAATTCTGGAATAAATGTTTCTATTCTTCGAAATTTTTTGTACGATTTCTTCACTGTTTAAATCTTGATTGATAAAAAATTAACTTTTCCACGGAAAACGTAGTTCAACTTGGCATGTAAACAATTTTTGGCTATCATGGTTTCATTCCAAATTTATACGCGTTTGGTTCGCTAGCTTGTGAGCGCAAACTGCATTTAAATTTATTGTAATTGGAATAAATAAAAGTGCACGATGGACAGCGACTGTACGCTAGATTTTACATGGTACGCTTTTGACTACACGATACATTCACTCTACGGTGATTACCTATGAGTTATGGTCTCTGCATCTCGAGTTTTTGTGTTCCATGCCGGGTGGACCGGATTAACCTTTGCCATTGTGTATCTATGAGATGCTTGCTTAGATTTTTTCAGTCATCTTTTCTGTTGCTCAAGTACGTATCACTTCCGCAAACGCTTCTTTTCGTGATCACAATTTGTCGAATCTGAGCTTTATGTTTTGTCGAATTTCTTTTTCTGATTTTACTGCACGGCTGTCCCTGTTTTTATCTTTTCGTCACTAGATGTATGAAAATGCAGTACCTCTTTTATCCTGCAGGTTTTCACGACATATTTATGCGTTGTACGACGTTAAAGTTTTCAACACAGAGTGTCGTTAAATTCCCAGGATTTACATTGTAAAATTAGTCGATAAATACAACTCGCATTTACTTTCAATTAAGTTTTCATGCGGGGGTCAATCGGGTGAGTACAATGAACATAAAAAACTTTCCTATAATAATTTAGTCAAAATTGAGTCGCTACGACACTGCAGTCAAAATAAGAGTCGTCATGCAGTCGTTATTGTTAGTAAGCTCAAAATTCGGTGCTCTTAATTTTTCCTAAATTGTATTGTAGTCTTGAAGTTAACATTCTACTCTTCACGTTGAAAACATTTTCTTGCTTCCCTTTAGGTACTACCGCTGAAATGATTGTCCCCTAGCGTGTTTGGGGGACTGAAAATTTCTCGTATGATAGGAAGAACGTTCGAGCTCCAATACAATTAAATATTCCTTTTTAGTTGACTCCATGCTACTCAAAACATAGCTTGTTAATGATACTACTTTGCCTGGATGCTTAGCTTCGACTTTGGAAGTGTAGTCAGTATACGAGTATAGTACTAGGAATTCTTGCTCGTAAAAGAGGAGGGGTTCCCAATTCTCTCGCTGACCGCTTCCTCCATATATTGTACCAGATGGTTAAGCTTGCATGTCTTTCCAAGAACGTCACCACGTACTCTTAGGGGGGAGGAAATCTCGACTCGGTCTCGAGTTCGGTCCTATATGCTGTATGCTTGACTCTACATCCTTTTTGTGTCGAGCTCGTTGCCACTGCTGTTATGGATGAAGTTACTCTATTAGCTGCTGGATAGCTGAACCTGTAGCAAAAAGAAATCCTGTTGATGATTGTACTGTTTCAGTTAGTTAGATTTATTTTGCCATATTTTATTGTATCGATACTCCATATTGTACCAAGACCATTTTTCACATTTTGCAACAATTTTTGGGGAACGGCTGACACAAATATCAATATTGTATATGAGATCACAAAAGTGCCAGATACGTTCTACCTAAACCTAATTTTGACGAAGTCTGGTTCATGTACTGAAATAAGTAAAACAGCTCACCTTCTTTCGAGTTTTATGAGAATAATCTGATTTTGTCATCTGTCTCGTAATTTTGAACACCTAAAATTTATGAGACTGAAAGTTCCTTCCATCCAGCAATTGTACTTTCATATGTTTGACCTTGTCTGGTTTTTATGACCTCTATTTCTGGTATACTTTATGCCACACACGCAAAATTTTCGTGTTTTTTCTTTCATTTTTGCAAATGGATGTGATGAAAAACTGTCTTTTACTATAATGATCAGTTGAGCTGCACGATCCAGCGATATACAAGTGGGCAAATCTGCTGTTTAGATCTAAGGGAAAAACTCACGAGTTCACAAGAACCTTCGATTGTCCGGTGGCGGCCTTGCCATTCGAACAAGACAATTCCTTTCCATTCTGGCGTCGTTTCCTCCGGCCTGACATTTTCTATTTCTCCAACGAACGCGAGAACCTGAAAAAGTACCAAGTAAAAGTGCGCTTCTCGCCGTGGCATGTTATTGGTGGTTTCACTTTTAAGAACGAAGGGGATTTCGACCATGGAATTTCTGAAGTTTTCCCGAATATTCTTACACTCAATATGAATTATTGCATTCATATCTTCAACCTATGCTTACCTTTATGTTTCTCGTCAGTTCATTTAATATCTTTTTACTTGCAATATATTTTTATGCTCAGAATTTCTACGTGAGCTTCAATGTACTCAGTCTAAAACACGATCTGTTGGTGTAATTGTTATCTTTTTTCACCTAAAGAAGGAAGGTCTGCAGGGGAAATCAACCGAGTGTTCGCCTAAGTAATTCGAACTCCACGAGTGTTCTTCCCTACGAATCTCTCAATTACTCCCTTGTGTAGGGTACCAGTAACTACTTCCACGCCGTATCACCAACTGCATCTATGCCAGCAAATTATACCGTACAATTCTATCTTTACCTCTAGTAGCAGAATCCAGACTGCATTGCATTAAAATGTTCCAATTGGCGTAGTAAAGTGTCTCCGTATATAGTTGTAATTGGGACCGCGTGAACCCAAGCAGAGCAAGTCGTGACATTACGCTTATCTCGCATCACTTGTTCCAGTCCCTGCCTGTGCATGAAGTGGTCTGGTGTCGGAGGAGGAAGTATTGTGAAGTGTTTGCTTCTTGTTCGAAGTTTGGTGCTGCTATTGCCAAGTGGTGCAAGTATCATCTTGTTATAATTAACCTTCAATGTTTCTCTTGTGTTTTAACGTTGTTGTCTCTCATCCTCATACTTGATATTCATAATAGAAAATAAATGTATACAAGTTGTGAAAAGTTTCCTCTTTCTATTTCATCAGCCGACGTTTCGAATCATTTGAAACTTGAAACTACCTGAATTGTTTATTCCTATTTAAATTCTCTTACTTTTAGTTTCGTTTTTTCTTACCTTACTGAGAATCAAATAACGTTAAATAATATGATGTGAACTCAATTGAAATAAACCCCAACACAATTTCCTCATATGATTGTGCATCCAGGATTATCTATTTATATTATTGAGTAGTTGACATCGCGTGCTACCGTGAAATTGGAATTTTTCGCGTCGCCAATTGGAGCTATGTGCGTTTATGCATATAACAGTTCGTTATTACAGACAATTGATTGTATCTCGTAGTGCAGTTCGTGACCAAGAATTGTCGCTTTTTTATATCACTCAGCATAGAGCGAGACTTGTCTCTACCCCTAAATTAAAGAACTAGTTTTTGCCTCCTGGTTGGGGAGTCTAAGGTTGACAATTTTCAGCGTCATTTAGGCAAGTCTTTGGGAACGCATCTTTTTGGGTTTTTCTTACACGGGATGATACATTGCTTTTTTACATATCCCCTTGTTATCCTTGAAAACAGAACTGAGTTGCGTGAGGACCACCGACATCGCAGCATGTACTTTTCTTAGTTGCCGCATAATGACCGTCTCATTTTCGTCCCGCCCCATAGATCTGATGGTGTATCCGCTGCCATTCCCTCAATTTGGTTGTCCTAATCTTTGCTTATTGTCTCGGCTTCGTGTATCATTGACCAGTTCAGGGCGAGGACCTTCAACCTTGGAGACGTTTGAACTATTATATTTATCTCAAGCTGAAGGACTGAGCAGGGGAAGTCTTTGGAGTACGCTTCTCGATTTTGGCATTACTATTACCTTCTTCGTGAGGAAGTCAATGATACGCGATAGTGTATCATCTTATCATTCAAAAAGTGTAAACATTACTTCAAGTGCTAGGTAATTTTTATTGTAAAATAGTAGTTATTGAATCAAAAAATATTTATTTTACAAGGAAAAAAGGGGTAAATTACCAGAATGATCTTTCTTGCATGAGTAGAACGAACTAGCAAAGAAAAGTATTTTATTTTTCCTAACTCCTCTTTTACGAATTCTAATCTATTGCTCCTGTCCTTAAACGGCCTTTCACCCCAGGACGATAAGCTATCTGATTTTAGTGTAACTGTACATACAAGGTCATTACTTATCTCAAAAGAGCTATTTTATTCTGTTCCTGTTCAACATTTCCCTTTGAATAAGAACTTCAAAATTCCTCGTTTGTGTGGGCACTTGAGTGATGGTTCTTAAAGAAGAGTATTATTATTCTCAAATGTTCAAAGTTGGCCTTTGACCAATTCAAAGGTTGAAACTCAGTCGTGTGCGCTATTGCATACAGCCCTTCATTATGTTGGAACTGCGTTTTATGTACGGCTGTTCTTCATCTATGCATATTTGTGAATTTATTCAGTCTAATTTACTTCGAGTTCGTGTGAATATTTGGAGTGACTAAACAGTTCTAAAAGCTTCATCCTGATAGAGATGATTTAAACAAGTTTTGCATACATTCAGCTTTGCATGCCCTCAAGAAAATTGAGTTGAAGGAAATTACAAAATAAACCGGTCTGAGCTGCAGTTATTCATTCCTTTATTGACGTCGAGTAAGAAATCCGTTATTTTTAGGATTCCTATTAGTTTCACTAAGGTATTAGTTAATATTTCTTGATGAATTGTTTATACTCTGCACTCCATTAGTTCCGTAGCAAAAACTTTTTTGTACGTAAGAAAAGTACGTGTTTTTACTAGCGTATTGTGGAGTGATATTGCTCGTCAAAATTCCTAGAGCAAGACTTACAGGGGCATATTTTACTTGATGTTCCTTTTGAATTTCGTCTTTCATATATCAATTTTAGCCTAAATGCAATGAACAGCCTTTCATTATTGAATATTTCTCGTGTGTATGTACAGACAATTTGTTTTTTGCTTTGTAAAATGTCCCTCGATTTTAGAAAGCAAACGACGTGATCCCTTGAGTTAGTAACTGCAGCGGGGACAGAGCAACAGAAGGTTCAGATTTAAGCTGAACCTTCATGGATTAGTGGATTAGTGAATTAGTGGATTGGTGTCATGACATTTGTAAAACGTTTTTAGAACATCAAGAAAAATGAAAACATTTTTAAAAGATATTAAGAGCTTAGAACTAAATGTCAATACATTTACATAGTTCACACGTTTCTTAAACTGTTGGCATTGTTTGTTTCTTGTTGTTTACATACTTTCATAGCTCCTCTGAAATGAATTTACATTGCGTACTTAAATTTACACACAATCTACTTTTTGGATTCATTGAAGTTCAGCTCGGTTATTTTTTTTTAGCTTATTTACTGATAGTTTGGTGAGTTGTTTGATTTGTGTACACAAACTGGTAAAAATAATTACAAGGCCCCTAAGCAATTTTTTGGTAACTACTTCGTTTTAACATATATTGTAAAAATTTTTACGTAAAAAATATTGTGTCAGCTGAACTTCTATGGATTAGATTTTTATGACATGGCAATCAGTATATAGTTTTTGTTTTTATCAAGTGTAGGAGAAAGTGAAATTACTCGTCTTTATGAAAATTTATTTATCAGGGGGGAGATAATTATGAAACAAGCTTCAAACGTATATAGCAAAATTTTGGGACAAATTTTGTATTTGCATTTATTTCCTTTTGATTACAGAATTTCTATGCATCTTTACTGCATTAAATCGATGAGTTTTGTGAGAGTTTTGATAGGAATTTTTCTCTAATATTACGTAATTCACCACTGTCAGGACTCTATTTTTAAATTTTCTTCTATTATTATACACTCATCGTGATGAAGTTCTCCACTGGTTTTCTTTTGGGTTAAAAACAGGAGATTTTGATGGTCACTTCAAGACTGTAATGTCACTGACTTTAAATCGGTCTTTGGTGACGCTAGAAGTGTGGATCGATGTATTTTCTAGCTGAAAAATTGCATTTTTGTTCCCAAGAATATTCAAAAAATATCCCAAAAACTTTTTTTTTCTAACGCATCGATGTATCGTGCTGACTTTTTTCCTTCCATTAGCGCTAAATTAGCTTTTTCAATCACAGAAAACGCTCCCCAAAGTATTCCAGATCCTCCGCCGATTGGTCGTTTTTGAAAAGAGTTGTTCCTCTTTTCTTAAATCCTGCCAGTAATGCTGGCAAATCATCGTGTCCATCAAAATTTCACTTTTTCTCATCAGAAAACACCGCTGTTTGCCATTGCTCCTTGGCCCAAGTTACTTTTTTCATAACCCAGTCTAAACGTTTCCCTTTATGTTCTTGTGTTAGAGCTGGAGTTTATTTTCTCTTTCGAAGTACGAAACGAGGTAAACCATGTAGAAGTTGAAATTTTTTTAGAGCAACCGATAAATTTACACTGTTAGAGATCTTGTGATCATAATTGGCTCTTTGAAGCTTCTCGAAAGAGTCGGCGTCATGCTGGAGCTGTGATTTTAAGTGGACGTCTTGGATGTTTTATTGTGCCGTAACCCTCAGGATTTTTTCAGATAATTCCTCACAACCGTACGACACCTTGATGATTCTCTTACGATAAAACTGATCGATTTTCCCTCATGATGTAAGGCAGAAATTTGTCCTTTATCATGTGTAGAACTACAAGGCGTAGCAACATGACTTCCTTTTTTCAAAACTCTTTGCTTTGAAAAAAGGAAGTTACGTTACTGCACCCTGTCCTTGGCATTCTCTAATGATAATACAAACCGTTAAATGGGCTTGCTAAATGTTTGCATACATAAAAAAATTTCGTGTACTAAATATGAGTATATGCGCACTTATTCTTCTCTTCATCTGCCAATCAGAAGTAACTAGGAAGTGCAGTGTGTCAAGCCTGTCCTATAGTTATTTCAACCCTGAAAAAAAAAATTCGGTAAATAATATTCTTTTCATTTTGAGGTGACAAAAAATGGAAGCATGTATCAATTGACATATCATATTGGTTCTACGTAGAAGTTTCTGCTGTAATATGTGCAAAAACTAAGAAGTTGTTAATAAATTGTTGAGGTATTTTATAACTATCTCTACCAATTTATCTGCCTTGGCACTCTTTGCACGTTTAGGTGATAAAATTTGAATGATTATTACGCGTTAGAACTAGACCATTTGCTGATATTATGGTCAACCA
Source organism: Trinorchestia longiramus (assembly GCA_006783055.1). Lineage (NCBI taxonomy): Eukaryota > Metazoa > Arthropoda > Malacostraca > Amphipoda > Talitridae > Trinorchestia > Trinorchestia longiramus. The sequence continues at coordinate 788,313 of VCRD01000027.1, forward strand.
TGATAAAGGCCATTACGGCTTTTTTACTATGCCAAAATGTTAAAACGGGTTTCGATTCTCTATTTCAGGATCAGAATGAATCATGTTGAGTAAGTATCTGTTCCCGTCTGGTGATACAAATTTCCTTTAAGATCAGCTTCAAGACTTGCGAGTTTCTTTTTTTCTTGTTTTCTTCTGTCTTTTTCTTTCCGATGTTCCTCGTTAGATAAAC
>VCRD01000028.1:0-139098 GCA_006783055.1 Trinorchestia longiramus
AGAAAGAAAGAAAGAAAGAAAGAAAGAAAGAAAGAAAGAAAGAAAGAAAGAAAGAAAGAAAGAAATAACACGAGGGAACTTTATATCCAATCGAGTGTATGTACAGTACAGAGACATTGAATTTTCTATCCTTTATGGTAAAATCTCAAGACTAGTCATGATGCTCCAAGTGACAATTCCCGTCCTTTGTATTGCAACTGGAAGTAGAGGCTCGTAAGGGCGTTTTCATGAGCGTAGTGATGATATAGTCTTATTCCGGGTGTCCAGCGTTGCAGCATGCTGGACATGTTTCTCGTCCACCGATGATCAGGCAAAAACAGACCAACGCGACTACGCTAATCGAACCCGTGTCTTCCTGCATCACAAGCAGGGATGCTCACCAGTTGATCACTCCGGTGGCAAAACATTCTTCTGTCGACAAATAAGGCTAGATCTGTGTTCAATATTTCTGTCAACTCCTGTTTTGATACAACATGCATGCTGATGAGCGCTGAATGTGTGTTGCTGTGTCTGTGGGAAGTCCATTCAGTGGAGAAAACACTGAAAATAAACCAACGAATGTTCACTGAAGTTCATCAAAGTAGGCACAGTTCTCGCAGAGAGTTTCCCGGCTGCCAACTCCAGCCTGGGAGGAGACTGGTAGAGAGGAGGTCAAGCTAATAAGAAACATAAGGGGTTAAGGCTCTGGTTACCCTCGTTAGACTTTAAAAACGTGAAAAATGTTAAAATTCGAAAACCTTTTGATTGAGTAAACTTATTGCAATTCTTCAATAAATCGCTGATGACTAGCAGAGGGAAGTACTGCACTTCAAACTATATAATTTTCATTTTTACTGACACTCTGCCATCTCTCTGACACATGCTGCAGTTGCAAGATTAAATTATTGTCGCTTTCAATTAAACCAATTGCAACGTCTGTATTGAAAGTTCTTCATTATTATTTAACTTTACTTTCATTAGTTATAAAATGATAAGAGCAAACCTGTTGTGGGATGAGCAAAATATTTTATTTTTAAGCGTGATATATTCGATTTTAATGCATACACGGTCCTCCTTGTTCCAAATGAGAACTTTTGAGATAAATTTTTCACAGTTGTTCTGGTGATGGTACATTTTTATGTATTTCTATAAATTCCCCTTTCTTTAATAGTTGGTCGGTTTTTCACAACGATTGAGTCAGTAAATTTATTATAAATCAAGACCAGCAATTTACTAATGATACCATGAAAAATTAGTATTAAAGTACATTATTTTTATTTTCGTGGAACAGTCACTGCAGCCAAACAAATTTTCCATTTATAAATGATAAGGCAATAGTAACGATTATGAATTCTATCTACATGTTACAACCGAGGCGGTAGGATGATGAATTAACGAGTTTAACTTCACTAATCAACGCTGATATTTTACATTAAGCTCAGGCTTTACATACGTAATATTACACCTGATACTGCCGACCTATACAAGAATTATTTCGAAGCGCTGCACACACACGAGCTCATTTGCAACGCAGTATTTCTTAGGTGTCATTTCAGGCTCAGCATCTCTTCAGATCAGCTGCATTATTCGTAAGGTTGTGCGCTTAAACGAAGTGAAACTCTTTATTAGAATAATGCGAATGCATTTGGAACGTGTACAGTCCAAACAGTCAACGAAAATAAATCCGACTCGCTGAATCCGTTGCTGTCTAACTGTTCTATGTTACTATTAATTTTGCGCCAGAAGGTTACACATACTGCACACTATAATGACAACACCATGTGGCGGCGTAAGTTGGTGCTCCAAGTGATGATGTTAGGCCACCGAATTGCATACTAACGTTGCTGGCCAATAGAATGCTAATACGCTGGCTTTCCATCCACAACACGTGCGCCAGATGCGTTCGTGGAAGTGCTTAATACATTTATGATACGTGACAGGCGTACTTATTTACTTAAAAACGATAACATTAAGCTAAATGAGTATTGTTATCTAAATACCATACCTGAGCTTATTTGCCATCACATGTAACGATGCTCACAAAACGAATTCTTTGGGTATGTGTTTAGGAACCTAACTCGTCTCAAGACTTGCTTCCTAAGTATGCAGAAATATTGACAGCATAACTTTACTGATTCTATCACAAGGCTGCTTCCAAATGTCTTTGAAGTCAATGGAATTTCAAACTTTGTTCGACTTCAAGAAATATTGAGAACATTATTTTCAAACATCCACGTCTCACAGAGGCTTCAGCGTTAAAATTTCGAAACGTAAATACATCATGGAGAAATACGTGAAAGTTTATACTGAAAATGACATTATTTTATTCTCAGAGACGGTATTCATAATACTTTGACATGTTAGAGGCTATTTGAGTGAGACTAAAGTATTGTTAAATTATGTTATAAATATTTTAAAAATTGTACATTATAAAAAATTGATAATAGATTCTGTTTCAAAAACAATGAAATTCTTTTCATGAAAATGTTTACTAGTAATTTGTCTTCAACGATCATTCCGATGCTCTCTACACCAAATATTCATCACTGTTGTTGCTTTTAAGAAAAAGTTTACACTTACATGTTTTGTCCATTTTTCCCTACGTCAACAAGCGATCAGGGGCATAACGATGAGTAGCGATCCCATGGTGCAGTGGTGTGAGAGAAAGAGAGAAAAAGAGAGAGGGAAAGTAAGAAAGAAAGAACGAGAGAGAGAGGGATATATATATCCCTCGATATAATGAAGCATGCTTTCGCATATTTCCGTTTTCTCGCCTCCAAAAGGAATAAAAAGATCCGGAGCATCTTTTGCGGACTCTAGTCTACAGTTAGTCAGGACTCATTGATTTCTGGAGCTTCTAACTGGATGCTACGTGTTGCGTGTGTTACTGGTAGGCTCCGAGGCATCGCTTCATTCTAGTAGCTGAATCATGGGGAACCACACCATATAATAGGTGACAAATGTACGTAACTTACTACTAGTTTCCTCTGTTTTTTCTTTAATCGCTGATTTATAGAGTGTCAGTCCACTTAAAAAGTAAATGATTTTGACAATTTTTTCTACTGGTTGATTTTCTTTCATTAGTGAGTGTTGAGAAGATCTCGATTTGATGAGTGACCAGTTGCACTGATTGTTTTTATTTATTGCCCATTAACATGGATTTTAAAAAGTTTCAATTAATATGTATCGGTTGCACGCATTATTGTTATTCGCTCCTTATACTCATGCACTATTGAGATTAATCTACGCAAGTCTGATGATGAATGTATTAACGAAGCTTGTTGTGCATACAAGGAAATTGTTCAGGAAGAAATTATAGGAAGAAGAACGATTCATGTTGATAAACAGTATCGACTTTGGCCAGGATTGCTTCTTTCCCTTTGAAATGAATATTTAAGCTTTAAATTGAACTTCAGTCTAATATTTTATGAGCTGTCAATCGAAAGTTGTGATCAAAAAACAATAAAACCCGCATTCTCGTCGAAAAAATTTTCCTTGCAATTTTTCTGGTGAGTTTGAAGAGCAATGAAAAATTTTTGGTCTTCAAAGGGGAGTTCAATAGGCATAAAAACTTGTAAAAAATTCATAATGATATTTTTAATCACATTTTAGACAGAACGGTTCAGAGCTTAATGAAACATTCGCACATTTTTGTTGCGATAATGTGAAGCTTTTGTGCTTCCATTCATGTGTCACTGGCTTGGTATCGGAAAAATCGCTCCGTACTACAACCATTGAGCATTGAAAGAAATATTTGAACTAGTCTTTACCATCGAGAATACACGATGATCTTTCGTCTGACTCTGATCCACAAGCAAAATGGAACTTGTAACATTCATAATACGCAAGCTATGAGAATAACGCGCATGCTTGGATGCGTTTTATATATACTCTAGCGTATTCAACTTACAATTAAGGTTTCTCGCAGTGTACAGACCTGTATTTCGCTGTGATTTAGTGAGCTTCAGTGTCTTAATTTTCTCAGCCTAAAATATAAGGATCAAATTGAGATCAACTTTATATTTAGATGTATTTATGATGAAGCCAGGACAAACCTTATTTATTGCAGATTCATTTTTAAACCTGTAAGATATGTTGGGCTGAAACCCAGTATCAATTAACAAGAACAATTCCAACGTACAGCAGTTAATCAATATCACTCTTTCAGTTTTATTATCTCTGAAAATTCTCGAAAATACTTTACAAGGCAATTTCCTATTCCTCAGTACATTGTGCTGGCTTGGAGAATACGTGTACGTGCGCTCGCAGTGAGTCAGTTCGAGTAAATTTCACTCATTGTAAGCGAGTCAAATACAAAATGACAAGTGAATTCCTGGAACCTGATTGGATCAGTTCTTAATTGGCTTTATTTGAGCTAAGCTTGAAAAAGGTAATAGAAATGTTATGATGAAAATATACGAATCTGGAAGCCACTAATAGTCCTAATTAAGACAGAAAAAATAGGAAAGAGAAACTACTATTCAAAGAAAATCCTATGCTAATTAACCTTCAGTACTGAGCGGCTTCATCATTAAATTGGTTTTAAATTCTTTTCGTGTGCCTGAAGGGCACAAACAGTAAATTTGTACAAGATTATCCAGCCCAATTATTTCACCCTAAATGTGGTCTCCAAAATACTTGCTTTCTCGAGAATTATTTAATCTTTAATATGGTCTCCAGAATTTACTAACTGTGAACGGACATTTAATTTTGATATGGTCTCGAGAATATAATAATTATCAATAATTACATCTTAGCTGACTTGGGTCTCCAAAATTCAATGTCATGAACAATTTTTACTCATCCAATTTGTTTTCAGATTTTAATCCCCATGGCCTTTGATTTTAACTGAAACGTCTGCAAATTGAATAATTATGATGAATTGTTTTATCTTATAGTCTCTAGAATTTGATATGGTGAAAAGTCGTGGTCGCAGCTGATGTCGTCTGAGTCAAGAAGTCTGCTTCTCAAACTGATTTTAATTCTTTAGAAATAGTTCCTTAATTTGAACGTTTCTGCAATATTTCCATCCATATTATTCATTCGATACATATGTTCGCTTTGATTAGAGACTGATGTTAAATCTTGGACTTGCTTAGTTTGACTTTGACTTGGTTGTCAGGTTTAAAGCGGAAAAAGTAAGAATATTAGATGTAAAGTTGTGGAAAATGAAGCATTTCCTCAATGAAATTTGCGTATTTATGTTTTACATATGGTCATTCGGGCGATGATTAAAACGCATTTTTCATTCGTAAAATAGATGTTAATATGTCCATTTAAACAATATACTTTTATCTGGATTGATCATTTAAGCCATTAATATAAAATAGTCTGTCATGAATTTAAAGATGCAAATGAAAAGCTTCTATAAGCTACGTTGAATTAGTTCAGCCTAGTGTCAGATTACTGCACTAGGAGTTATTTTGAGTCTAAATTTCCCTTAATTTTTGTTCAAGTGGCCTGAAACCCTAAGTGTAGTGATACATTCGCCAGAACAAATAAAGAACCAACGGGTCTGAACGGTTGATATTATCAAAGGTTTTGCAGTTTAGATCGCTTAAAGCTGCTTAAGAGTTCGAGGGACACTACAATTTCAGAGCCCTAAAACCGACGGATTAAATAAAAGAAAGCAGCCTTTGACCCCCTGAGCCTCATCATTGAAAGCACCTTAAAATGTTGTACGTGTTACTAATTGGGACAATCTAATGGCAAAAGGACTCGTCAATTGCAACAGCCTCAGTGTCGGAGGGTCGCATCAATAAGAACAATAGTCTAAAGATTAATGGATCCCATCAATAAAAGCAGCCTCAAATCCACAGAGACCCATCAATTATAGTGGCCTAAAATCTAGTTTCCATCAATGGAATTGGTTTAGAAGTAAAATGATTTTAATAAAATTCAGTGGTTTGAAAGTCAGCGGTTTCCATTAACCTAAGCGTTCTAAAAATGTCAGTCCAACAGCATTGGAGCAGCTCAGAATGCAGTGTGCCGTACTTATGATATACGGGTCATTTAACGCGCATCAAACTAGTCAGTAAATAATCTTGTCTCACTAGGGCTTCCGCGTGTGACATGTTCCTTTTTTCCGCTGTATGAAGTTATTTAAATATAATGTGGTTTGTAGTACTTTGTTACACGCGTATATATACATGTTTAGAGCATAATATATAAAAGTATGATATATTTAATGACTTCGATCATTTCTTACTTCTGGTTATTATTTATCTAAATCCATAGATTTAAGTATGTAGTCTTTTTCTTCTTTTCAAAAAAGGCTACATATATAAATCACAGATTTAGAAATATAATAACCAAAAGTAGTGTATATTTATCTAAATTCGTGGATTTAGATAAATAATAACCACGGATGTAGATGAGGTTGATTATGGAATAAAAAATAACATGATAAAATTCTGTCAGCGAATTTTTACTGTTGTATTTTTCTACATAAATAGTTTATGCTCAACTTTCTGAGTTTCAGTCGCAGAGAAGAAAAAACTTTATTCTAATCAACTGTTATTATTTATAATTATGTTGAGAAAAGTTATATTCAATGAAATAATGAATAATTTTCCTGACGTGCAAAATAGTGAAATATTGGTATTATAAAATGTCAAGAATTTAATACCTCGTATAGTAGATTGTAATATAAGAAATGTATGTGTATGTTTGAAATATATAAGGCGTTATAAGCGCATAAACTCTGACAATTGTTATGAAAAACTTCCTGTTAAAATTTATTGACCAATTTTGGGGTATATGTTCGAGTCAAATTTCAATGCCGAGCTCCTGTCGAATTTTTGTACGTATAGAGCATCCCATAAACAGAAAATTTAAATTTTCACGACCCCGTTAAATTTCCTGCCATTCTATTACGTTGTATGCTAATCCAAAAATATTTTGCAAGAAATTCTCGCCTTCCAGCAGACCTCACAGACCCTCGAGGACTAGAAAGCAATCAGGTGCGAGGTCTGGTCTTCAGGTGACCCAAACTCAATCAAAAGCAGGCGTTCTGCTCAGCGGAGAAGAAGAAAATAAGTCGGACAAAACTTCCATGATTTGTCATGTGCGTACGAGTCTGGCGGGTTAATTTTGTGCCATTCATACCGTTTGCACAAGTTGTATTGAACTCAGGAATTTAATAATACTAAGTTATATTCAAGAGCTCATGATAAATTATTTCCAATGAAAACTCGTACATCAGTACGCCATATCACTAATTCTGAATAGAAAAACATTTTTTACTATCATTTTGCAGTTTTGCACTCTATTTCTTTTGTTGTGGAGCACAGGAAAAAAGGTCTTTGCAGTTCAATTCAAATTTCAACGCACCTATGATGCGTTTCAACCTACAAGTACATGCAGTACATGCAGGAATCGTGTAAAAGTATGTTAAAATAACTCACGGGACATTGACACTCTTGAGCTCAGTTCTGATGCAACAGGGGAATATTTAAACCCACGTGTTATATACAAATTAAAGTGAGCCAGACAAAGAATAGGAAAGCAATCCTGCCTGACATGCCATCCATCCGCCTGTGCACACAATGCAACATTCAACAGAGGCCTGTCGAAGGAAATTATGTACAGGACAATATGGAAGTGTTTTTCATAAATTTCATAGTGAGGGAGATAGGGAGATACATTTCCATTAAGGGTTATGAGATTGATGAATTATTGAAGGAGCTCTAGCTGTGTCGATATACTCCAGTCATGCTTACTTAGAAAGGACGCTGACAAAATGAATAGCATTAAGGTTCCTAATTTGATGTTAAACTTGGCTGTTTAGAGTTGGTCAATACGTCGTTATCATTTTCATATTAAGAATAAAATATTTATTATAAATCGATCACATACAAGCTAATATCTAACCGTAATCAGTTACCTGATTCACACTATTCGATCGTGAAAGATGCTCATTGCTCCTCGTACCTGCCACTTTTCCTTCACATATACTCGTATTATCCTATAGGTGGAATAAGCTGAAATACATAGATTATTTAATAGAGACTGAACCATACATGTAATGACTCTAAATCTAATATTAGAATGTAACTGCTATAAAAAAGTAATTAACTATTTTTCTAATCTTATTTTGTAAAATTATAAAAAGTTTGTGAGAGTAATTCCCATTTAAAAAAATATCATAATGGACAGTTGTCAAAATTGCAAGCTTTGTTCATACAATAATTTACATATTGATTGCAACAATCTTTTATTTAAAATGTCTGTAATTTCTCAAGAGAAATTATTTCCACGACAAACAGCTTTCCTTAAAAAAGGAAATAAATTTGACGAATTCAAAAATCCACTTAGGCCATTCTAGAATATATGAAACAACCCCATTCATTTATAGGTTGGAAATCTACTGCTTTGTACATATTTCGTTTCTTTGTGTGACTTCTAATTCTAAACCTTACACGTACTATGACTACGTTATGTTATGACTATTTTTTTTATTATTATGTTATGAGTATATTTGTAATTCTATGTGATTAAAGGGGATAATCGTTTTTATTGCTGTATATACCTACTATGGTGGTATAAGGATATACAATAAAGTGACCACTAGCTGCAAGATGCTAGCATTAAGATTTGAAAACACGATTCTTTGTAACGTGGATTTATACTGTACTTTGTGATATATCATAATAAAGTTGATATATTTATTATTTATTTATTTATTACTATGTTATGATTTTGTTTCACACTTACAGTGTTCTCATTCATTTATTATTTGAATCATATTCGGCATATACGGAGGAAAACGTTAACTTACTGGCCTCCCTTATTTACATCTGAATATTAAAAATGAACTTCCGTCCGCCATATGTCCTGAGACTTGTATTTAATGTTCACATGTATACGGTTTTGTTCTATTTAATGTTCACATGTATTTAATATTCACATGTATACGGTTTTGGTTGACGTCAGCACTTTCTCCAAAGCGTCTGAAAGAAAATATAAATGCGATTTCAGATACAAGGTGCGGCAACATAACTTCCTTTTTAAAATGAGTTTTTGTTTAAAAAAAAAGTTATGATGCTACACCCTGTAGAATGAGTGATGAATCACATAAATATTTGATGAGCATCAAAATGATATGTATTGCATACATATATATGTATATGAAATATAATAAATTTATTTAGCATGAATTCGAGATGCATATCTTTTACCCATAGAAACAGATCTTAATTCCTCTGCTATTGGGCCAGGTATTATTTTACAAGAAATCAATTGTTTAATAGCCCATAAGAAAATCATAGAGTGTATTTGACATTAAAAGAAAACAGATCATGCGCTGATTGCGAACTATCAAAGCTAATTGGAATTTTCCTTGCAGTTGATATTTGGCCTGTCAAAATTTTGCAATTATTGACTTGGAAATTGATTTATTCGTACCAGCGATATTGTCTGAAAGCATGGCCTTCAGTTGATAATAAGTTGATATTTACAATTCAAATAAAACCATTAGGACTAGACAAATTTTTGAGCACTGTGTCGTCAAGAACATTTATGCATACGCATAAATATTCTGAAGCTTCTGAATAGCAATTTAATGGAGGTGTAATGAGGTACACAACCTGATTGATGATGGAGATCAAGAATTAAAACAATTATGATCCTAGATTCAAAATGTCTGCCATAATCAGTTGATTAGAAACCTTTCATATTTTGTACCATGCTTGCTTTTTATTCATACCTCATTTCGATTCTTAAAACCAAGAAGTTATATACCATCTACTTTGTCGGTATCAAAGCCTGAGTTTTTTATTTTTATGCAAGCATGGGGATATTTTCGTCAAAGCATTTAACAAAATTTCTGCCTCCTAATTATTACCGAATACTAATGAACTTTGAAGGATAATGATAATATTTTTAGCGTATTGTGCATATATAAAAATCAAAGAACTTATTAATTTCCATCAACTCTGAACGTCTCTTCACATACACAAGCGTTTAACCGAATAATGCAAACGCCTGATATGAACTCACTGTTCATTTTTTTCAATGGTGTAGTGTGACATTAGTTTAAGAACATTCATCTCTGTACAGAATAAATTCGCCTGAATACCAGGAAAAATATTATCCCATAATTTGACATTCTAAAATATCCATTATGATGTAGGTGTAAAACTAGTGGGTGGGCAGTTTTGATTTTTCTTAAACATGTATTGAAAGTTGGGCCTTATCATCGTAACACAACTGTCTCTGCAGTACTGTAGTGTCATTTTAAATGGTTCTTTTTTCAGAAGTTTGAAATATTTTACTATAGAAATACAGCCATGAAGAACAAATGCATACCAGGTTAATCACAAGGTAGTCGCTCAAACGACGAAGTCAGCCTCGTACCAAGGACTACTATAAAGTTATAGTAGTCTTATCACCAGCTTGGTCGACTGGTGAGCGAATCTGCTTGCGAGCGGGAAGACCCGGGTTCGAATCCCGCTACCGACATGGTTGACGCGGCTAGAAATACGGCATGGGACTTGGGTAAACAACCGAATAATTATCAAAGTAATTATCCGACCCAAGAATAGGCCAGAAGGTTCGTTCCTATAGCCTCATTCTAATCTAATCTAGTCCTTGCCTCGTACCTATAGTAGCTGTTGGAAGTTTTCAGTCGATGTCAGAGGTATTCTAGGTGTTCTTCCTACATGAAGACGACCGTTTTCAGAGAAAAAACGATGACTTATCGATCATGTTGCATTACTTCCCTCAACAATCTAAGGTTTGGGTTATTACAGCGATTCTTCTACAGTTTAGTGTTAGGTTTTTTGAATGACTTTTTGAAACTATAGTCCTGTCGTGATAATGGTTTCGTAAAGCTTTTGTCCGTTAGATGAAAATCGAGCGTTAATGTACACGTTTCCATATCAGATCCATGATTTTAACCTTTGATTCATTCCCATATTGAAGCTGTTTCGATCAGTTCACTTTAATTTCCGCCAATTATTCGTTTTGCGAGGATATTTTAGCCATGATTGAAATAAGTTGTCATCGCTGCAGGTATTTGCTTGTAAAACCTTCAATACTTCAGTTGTTTCCATCGTGCTAGCCTCTCAGCAAGAGCAATAACTTGTATTCTATTCTGAAAAACTTGGGTCAAGCTATTTATCGTCTGATCATAGAAGCTAAAAAATAATGTTAATAGGGAGAAAAAATTGAACAAACAAACAGCTGATATATTCAATATGGTATACCTACAAAAAATGCCAAGATGGTTAATTTTTTATTATATAATAGTCATTATTCTGTAAGATTCAGTTACGTTTCTTTTCCCTCGGTATCGTGTACGTTTTTATTAATTCTGTTCTTGCGTCAAAATCTACCTGCTGATATTTCCGCTGTATGCATGGGATAATCTGTTTTGTAATACTACATGGTAGGTATCTGGGAAATAATTAAGTACATTTGACCCAGTAACGTAGTAAAAAATTAGAGGAATTTAATACCATGATTTTTGAGTTATTAATGTGCCAGGTATATATGAAAATTATATTTGTGAAGATCAGACATCGATTATTCAAATTTCATGGCATTGAATTCCTATAAATTTTTACTACATTACTGATTCAAATATACTCAATTATTTCCCAGACCCTCCATCAATTAACTTCGATGTATAATTAAACTAATGAAAAATATTACAGTACATTAGGCATACATCAAATATATCTTTTCACTCACCTGGTCTACTTACTGTTAGGTAAACTTTACAAGCTTCTCATTTATTCTTATCTCGTGCTGCCATTAAAATAAATGAAAGTTATTTATTTCTGCCAACAAACGAGCCTGAATATTACGATTGTGATTCATTTTACATTCCCTCATCATGCTGGTGTGAGCGCAGTCAAGACTGACGCTCATTAATGTGTAGTCCTTCTGCCCTGTCAACTTCAAGTTCACTTCAGAGGCAAATGCAATACCACAAACAGAAAAAGTTTAGCCAATTGTCCGGAGCTATTTTGTCGAGAATGGCATATACAAAAACTTGACAAATATCAGAAAGTTTCGAGACCAAGAGATATTTTGGTGCAGCAAGTTTGGTTAAGCCGTCGGTAGGGGGAAGAACTGAAGAAAAAACGAGTCCCTCCGACCTGGAGTGACTTGAGCTCCTCGCCTCCACAAACAAATTGGACGCGACATGAAGCGCCGCAGCTTTGCGGGCTGAACTGAGGCATTCAGTGCTGAAAATTGTGTTTCTCTCTGGGAGCTTTTGAGGATTTGCGTATTCATATAAACGTAAATTTGGGAACTTAATGGGGCTTTGTGAGTAAAGTATTTACGATATAACATGCAACACAGGTTGTATTTATTCAACTGAAGAGAAACAGTGTATTCAACGGGGTGTGGCAGTTGGGAGCCAACAGCATCTGGAGTTCGTAGATGGTCATCTATCTGAGTACTAACCTGACCCTGGGAAAAACATTACTATTGAGAGAAAACACAATAAATATTTTAATACCATCTTAATTCCCAGGAAACAAAGATGTAGTGAAAACCAAATTTCAAGTGAATGCCTAATCGAAATTTTGAAATACATTTTAGTTTTTAAATTATATAATGGATGTAGTAGAATTGGAAAGTGATGCGCAGAAATTGAGTCATACAAATCAAAATTTACCGATAGGCTGCTTTATTCGGGCAAAAGTGAACAGGAAGTTCGTAATTTCAATGGAAATATTTGTAATTTTGATATTTCCACGAGTTTTATCACTGATAACAAATAAAAAGAATTATTTTTCTAAAAATACCGCTGTAAAAGTTATTAATTCATTAAATTTAGCTCAAAAAGCATGAACCATATTATTCTAGTATTTTTAGAATGTGTTTACATCTTTTTTTGATCTAACGATACCATGGTGCATAATTACAGCATGTATAATTTTAAATATATAGTGTAAAAGCTTAGTTAATACATTTGTTCAGCTTTGGCATCACGACTTGATGAGGCCTCAGCTAATGATGTGTGCAGAAGCAACTGATTAGCTACGTTTTTAAATCCATATCAAAATTGTTATCTATCAAACCTTTTCCAATGAATGACGTCATAATTTACGTGCATGCATAGAATGAGACTATACATTTTTTTGAAATTGCAGTGTCACAAAAAAATATTACAAATACCCACGACGCTAAAAAATAGTCCCAACACTTTTTTCGAGACTCAATAATTGTTGTACTAATTTATTTTTCCGAGACTGAACCAGCGACTCATGAAGAGAACAAAAGACACACATTTCCCGAAGTGAAAATCCGTTATAAAATATCCTAATTACTTCAATCAAGAGTAACTTCACAATTTCCTACCAAGTTGCATAGTTTTACGGGTGGGCTGTAATTTGCCACTAAAAGATTCATTCCCCACAAGATGAAGCGCTTTAAATTTGCAAATTTACTGAGTTTCCTCTCTCCCAGCGAGCAGTTGTTTGTGCGGGAGGCTGAATTTAAATGAGTTGTAGGAGCAGGTCTTTTTCAAGACCACAAAACTAATTATCTCGCTCGTGACCGTGGGTCCCAGAAGAGGGTCTTCTCACCACTAAATAATTCTTTTCAATTTAGATCCCCGTAACAAAATTAAATGGAACTGTCTCTGTTGTAAGCCCGATATATAAAATTTAATTGCGTCCCAAGGCAAATTCTACTTCATGGGCGTCCAATTATCTTGGGACTCAATATTATTTGAGACAAAGGACAAAAAAGTATGTTTTTGATACCACTTCGTCTACGCTCAGAACAATCAAGAAATATTTCTGAAATTTATGGGGAAAAATAATCAAAATTAATCTATACTCCTAACGCTAAATTCAAGAGATTTTGCGGAAAAATATTTCGTTATTTTATTGTTGCTCCTCCGTAATGAAACCTCTGATCAATTTTGGTCATGGAACACAAATTTGACATATTTCCAGAAAATATATTTTTTGTAGCGTTTCATTACGTCCAACTTGACTTAAGAACACGTGTCATGCACCTGATTCAATTTTTTTTATCATAGCGTTGATGCGAACTATTTCATTAAAAATAAGAAGCCTTTTCTTGTCCCGCAACTTTCACATATGAAAAAAGTGAAGCATTCATCGTGGATTCAGCTCAAAGCTTTCTGGATTTTCGAAGCCTCGCATCATTTCAGACGAGTTCATATTCCGGACAGCTGTGCGCTTGTCCTTAGATCTTTGCTACGGCAACCGCAATCGTTAGTACGGAACAAGGCACTGGTTCATTGATCGCCACCCTACAGACCAATTAGACTTGCTTCCTCCGACTGAATTCATTCAATTGCAATTGAGCGAAAAGGGCTTTTTACTCAGTTAATTCAGTTGGTCGGTCGCATCAGACTTTTAACCAGAGAGTAGTCAGCTACAACTTCTGATATTTCAAAGTCTTAAAACCTTTGCGTGCAATTTATTAATTAATCTTCGATTCATGGTTCATTCTTTGTGATGACATCAACTTTAAAATGATGCCTCAGGTACAAAAAATAATAAAGAGTTGGGGTTTAAAAAGGGGAAATCTTTATCTTAAAAAGTAAAAGTTTTGGAGAAAGATTGTATTCAACTAAGGGAAGTTTGACGGGTTCACTGTCAAATAATTCAGTTGCACATTCTTGCAATCCAAACTGTGCGTAGAATGCGGCTCTTTTATTTGCTAAGCACAGATGCAATTCAAGTTGAATAAAGAACAACGTCGCCGATGAATAAAAGGCATGTGTTGAATGCACGGGGATTAGCAGCTGATCATGATACTAACGTTGGAATAGAATCAAATATGGCAAAAGGAACGAGCAGTTAAGTCCATCGTTAGGTTGGTACCTATGTTTTTTGCCTTCTATCGTATAGGTATCAATCATGAACATGCACCTCAATCACACACCGACATCACGTGCACGCACCTTAATCATGTCCAGGCATTCCATTCGAGCTCAAACATTATTTTGCTACGTAAATGTTAATGCTTGATCAGCTAGATAAAAAATAATCAATTTTTCGTATGAATCGAAGTAGCACCTGTGAGATTTGAAGTCTGGCAGTCTTACGTTGAGTAGAACAATACTGACTCCGACCAACGTTTGTTTACGTTGTTCCCCCAATAGCAATCCTGAAAAAATAGAAAAGCAACGAATTTACAAGCAATGAATTTCAGATCTCCTGAGCGAAAATTAAACCAGGCACCGTAAAGCTCAGACCGATTTCGCTCATAAATATTGAAACAAAATTAGATCTCACCGAGTAGAGGAGAGATTTCTGAATCCTTTTTCCTAGATTACTTCGAATTTTGATTCTATCTACGTGATCTTTGCATGTGAGTTATGGGTAACCTAAATGACATATTGAGTGCATGAATAGAAAAAAATTATTATGACCGAAGAAAGACAACGAATAAAGACACAAAATTAATGAATATGATTGAATTTAAATCTCGGATTTCGGTTCACGTTTCAACACATTTGATGCTAAATCACGAACCCCAGCCTGTGTTCAAACTCAGCGACTAAATTTGTAGCTCAAATTGTTGCTTTTGCTATTGAATATGAACATTTTCTTGACTGTAACACTTTCTTGAGTCATAGTTTCATTTCCCCTTAGAATGTTTTTTCAGGATCATTTCCCTCTCCTTGCATTTCACGTGCTAATTATTTAGGTGTGGGATTCGTTCTCACATCCCTTATATTGAAACATACTAAAAGGGTCACATCAAATGGATATAATGTTTTCTGGCGTCATTGTTACCTGACATAAGTCTGTAAAAAATGAATTTAATTCCTCCATATTGTCTTATTTCTCTGTTAAAATACTTGAAATTTATAAAAAAAATAGTACAGCTTCATAACCTTAATGAAACTGATCAATAATTTGCATTTTGGCATAGTTATGCAAAATCTATTGCTGGATCCAACAAAAATAAATAACACTTTTGCAGTTGAAGTTACGAATTAGGTCTTGTTTGATTTTGTGCTAGTTTAAGTAAAAATATTTCAGTCACGCGTAAGTTTTCAGAAGATGATTGAACAGATTTTGAGTTAATGAAAAGGAAAGTTTTCAGAATAAAAAGACAGTTAAGCATGATGCTTCGGGGATCCTACTCCGGTTCCCTTTAACCGCCAGTGACAGAGTATTGACTTCAGCAGTTGTCTTCAGAGTCTAGCAAACGATGCGACAGAACATTGAGCGTAATTTGAAACGAAAACCCGAAATCGTATAGTCTGGCAGTCTGGTCCATGGAGTAATGTAGTTTGCAAAGAAGTGTACTTATTTTACTTACACTGACGTCAAATTAGGGGTAAATGTTTTATTTTTACTTCAAATTTTACCCTTTATCCACTGAAGCTTATTTGCGATACCTAGTGTAATTGTTAGGTTCAGATTAATACCTAGTTTTTATTAAATCTTGCTGTGCTAACTTTATCGCATAATTTTATCATTCACTTTGGCTATTCATCTTCGGGAGTTGTTCATTAGTTACATCTATTGTAATAGATGTATAGAGTAATGAATGTCGTTGATTGAAAAACTCGGTGATATCTAACATTTGATTTCTTATGTATGAAATATTCAGGGTGCGGCAACATAACTTCCTTTTTTCAAAGCGCTTTTTTTAAAAAAAAGGAAGTTAGGTTGTCGAATCCTGCATATGATGCACATTTTTCTGTAGCATTATGACTGTCTTCAGATGATAGCGAAAATAGCTAATATGATAATTTTGCAATGCAAGAATCCCTGACTTCCAGGATGTGATGGCGAAACAGTTCAAAAACTAGGTTAAGTTCCGAAATATTGTATATCAGCAATGATTCAAAGGAGTTACTAGCAATTTGCTGAGGTTTGTCGAACACTTTTGGAATCAAATGTGAGCAAGAAAGGTGTAAAATTACTTGCCAATTTCATCTGAAGAATTGTTGTGTAAGTAATGATATACGAGTACTACATACAAATAACATATATCACTGCCACATAAGAATCTGGAGTTAGAATGGCGATATTATTTTTCTTTGTATGGGTACCCTGTGTGAATTTTTTTTAGCCGTGTAAAAATAACAATAAAATTATTTTTCGACCTATACTAGATTATCGTTACCCTTTCAAATTTTCTAAATACTAGATTTTCATATCTCTCTAGCTCACTGGCTTTACTTAGGATTCCACTTTCACGCGTCTTTTCTTGGTTCTTTGAACCGTCATAACTGAAATTCTTCTCTTTCGTGTCAAGGACCTTGTGAACTGAATTGGATCTCTTTTGCCTGATCTCTTAGATACAGGCTAGAAAGATGATCTCTCTTGCTTTTATGATTTCCTGACCCAGTTCTCCTCGCTCTGTTTCCTCTTCCCCAAAAACACGCATCATTCTTGTTGGTTTTTAAATTAAGTTTGAAGGTGGAAGCCGGAGAATGAATGTCTACCACCATTGATTCTTGACTGTTCTCTATTTTCATCACCATCGCCCAGTTACAGAGATAGGATTTGGTTGATTCCAAACTTTTCAACTCTTTTACCTTGCCAGATAAATGCATGAGACGATGTTTACTGATACTCAAAAAAGTCATGCTAGCATGACACTATTTTATCTGAAAATCTGAGAAATTGCAAATCAATTAACATGCTAGTTTTTGATACATTGATTATTTTCTGAGATGATCAATTTAGCTGTTCCACTAGATATTTCCCTTTTTTTGGTCTTTATTTTCCAAAAGTAATCGTATAACCCTGAATAGATTAGCCTCTAATTGTTATTCGAAGCAGGAATAACTGTGTTATTGAGTCGGCTAGTTAAATGGAGTTACATTCCACAGACGTACTGCAGTGTGAATGATTCATCTATATATGCGAAACTCGCGATTAAAACGTTACCTAGCGTATGCTTTTAACCTTTGATACACTTCAGGGAAGCAGTCCATGAAGCCGAACAAATATCTGAGCTTTGGCACTAGTCAGTTCATTGCCTCGTAACTATACTCGTCTCGCTACTTCTGTGCCACAGCTTCCCTGCGGTGACTCGGATGGAAGCGAGGTCACTGATATTGGCTGGGATTTGCGAGGAGTTTTAATTGTCACAGAGCGAAGACCTTTGAGAGGACGCTTCTAATGTCTTCTTCACAATGGACTCAAGTTGTGCGTCTATGAAAGCCGGAGACAAAGCCCCGCACCGGAACAATGACGAGAGAAGCTCCTGAAAGCCGAGATGTGAAGTCAAAAATTGAGCACTATCGGTACAAACACGCTCGTCTCAGTGACTCAATTGGGAGTGACGATGAATGCCTGACTTTTTGCAGCCCGTGAAGTGTTTGTTATACCTATCTGCTTTAATAGAAATGGTAGAATAATTGCTCAGAACGTGCGGACATAAATGGAGTAGGATTTGAGAACGTAAGCCGGATTTGCTGGAAAATCTGTGCACGCAATAATACCCATTCCAGTGTCATACGAATATTACATCAAAAATTTTTCCCAATGCATTTACTTGGGATAATTCGGATAATTTCAAAAAAATATTAACAACGTTTGAAGGAAGTATCAGTAATACGCTACTAAAAATGCTTACCACGAGAAAAATTTTTAGGTTTGGCATAAAAAACGAACTATCAGGTCATCCCATAAGTTCTGTTCGAATTTAACCTTTTTTTAAATTAAACGAAATTTAAAGAGTGTTTTATAATGTTTAGTGGAGCTGAACATTGTTTTTATGTTTAGATATATTTAAAATGATCAAATTTTATTTCAGAGAACAATAAAATTAAATTTGTTTTTTTAAAACCCTGTTAACATGGAAGTACCCAAGAATCATTTGAGGCACATAATGTTTTATGAGTTCAAGAAAAGAAACTCAGCAGCCAAAGCGGCTAGAAACATTCAATCAGTTTATGGAGAGAAATGTGTAAATGAAAGAACTTGCAGAAGATGGTTTTCGAAATTCAGAGTTGGACATTTTACCCTTGAAGATGACGTCCAGTTGAGTTTGATGAAAAACTCCTTGAAGAAAATCCTGCTTTATCAGTTGAAGAATTGGCAGTGGTTCTCTGTTCAAACCATACAACTGTTCATCGTCATCTTCAAAAACTTGGAAAAGTTCCTAAACTTGGGAAGTGGGTGCCTCATGAATGAAAATTCAAACAGAATTTATGGGACAAACTGATAGTTATATTAGACACTTCATATAAAATAATGGGAGGGAAATTCACTACTTGTCTTCAACCCATGATGTTGCAGAATTTTTTTAGAGATATAGTAACGTTAATGCAACATGATTGAAATACTTTAAAACATTTGTTTGGATGACACAATATGATTGTAGCCGTAATACAATATTATTCCATATTCTCAAATAAGAAGGGAAATCTAGATTTGTTTCAAAAAACTATGTAGTTCTCCACAAGGAGTATCTTTAATTTAAAATAGCCTTTTTATTGCAACAAATTCAAAGGCCTATGGAAAACATATTAAAGGCGTGTTCAAAATGCAGTAGAGTATGAAAAAATTTACAATCTGTACGGTATAAAGATTGCGTCAGCAACAGCTTTAACAAACATAATGCTTTAAAGAACTCGTAAAATCCCAGTGCATTATTTACTACGTTTCTATTCTTTACTGAATATTCAATTCAACAATAATATTCAATGTTGTTCAGTAATGATTAAATTTATTCAATCTTAAACTTCATAAACTCCACATCAATTTATCTAACCTCAACTACATACACGGGTGTGAGGTATGTCTTGAATATCAGTCCCACTCACAGCTGAGGTACTTTGCGTCACACTGTTCTTACGAATCATATTCTCTCGGGTGGAACATCCCGTGCTGATGGGGAACTTATTAGCGCTCACCAACAATGGCTTTAGCAAAAAAAAGATTCAAAGCTCCACTTCGACTCACCAATGTTTAACCTTGCCTTTATATTTATGAGCCAAATCGCTCCCAGCTAAAAGGCTTCTGGCTTAATTTCCGCTCTACAATTCTTTGCCTCGAAGCTCGTAGTTCGTGCCTTTTTTCTGAGCTGTGTATTTGGTAGTAAGCAAACGTTGGTTGTAATCTACCAAACCCTGCTGACCCACTGACCATGCTTATGTTCATAAACTGTGCTGTGATTACAATGATTTGAAAGGATATTTAAAAAAAATACATGTTTAGAGACATGAATGCCCATTCATATGTTTTCTAGCTGATTGTTGTTTAGCAGATGTTTTCTTAAAGATATTAAGCGGTAAATTTATAAGTGCGGTAAATTTACAGTCATACATAACGAAATAAAGTTCTTTAATTACTCAATTTTTAGGATTTTTGATATTCATGCTCAGAGGTCAGCTCAACTCACAAATCTTGAATTTACGAGGATAAATTGACCACACTTTTCGCGCGCTCCTACACATTAGTCTTTGAACGTCCAGACAATAAAATACTAGATCCTTTAATTTGAATAACGATGTAAATTTTTCGATAAGACGTTGGGAATCAGAGGCACTAGTTTGTGTCATTTGTTCGAAAACTTTAACGGAACCACGATAGTTTATTTCTAGTCATTTGTAGTTCGTCCTGCACCTTAAGGTATTATTTGAATTGCAAAATTGCTGCAGGACATTTTTCATTAATTTTAACTATTATTTTAATTTTTTAAGAATATTTAGTTGTAAACTTTTGAGTTAATTTAGCCGGTATGTTCAAATAATTCACACACACAAGAAGTGAGATAATTATTGTTCTCTGGATGTTGACTACCGTATTTTCTGCGCCATTATGCGCACCTAAAATCCTTAAATTTGCACAAAAAGCAGCCGTGCGCCATATAATCCGGTGCGCCTTATGTGTGCACCGGATTCCAAAATCTGTCACGGCTACCGCCTTTTTTGTGTTAGCATGTTAAGTCGAGAAATGGACCTCATAATTGAGGGTGCACCTTATAATCATATGCTCCTTATAATTATAGTTCATTCATGCAGTAACTATGAGACACTTTACTAACGTGTCGTTGTTAATATTAAGGTGGGGTGCAATATTGGAATGTAACTCTTGTCGTATGAAATCACGTGGAAGCTATTAATCTTTTTCCTCAGTTCGCTTAGTTCGCGTGAGGGTGAACTCGAGCGACTTAACTTTTTTGAATACGGGTATTTCAAGATAGGATACATGATCGGCTGAAAACTTGTGTCGTTTTTGAAAATTGACTACAGTCACAGCATCGACACTTGTTTGCTTGGTTCTAGTTTCTATTTCACCTCTTTTGTGGAGCTGACCACTCTAGGGAGTTTTTCATCAGGTTAAATCTGACAAGAGAGTTGCAAGTTTTTTCTTCGTTGATTACTTTTATTAATTCGTAGCACGTTTTTTGATGATCACTCTCTCGATGGAGGTCACTCAGTTCAATGAACTGAATGCAAAACTGGATGAAAATATTTAACTGTTGTAGTTTGAAGCGTATCTAAACGAAGCAACTGCTTTGTCTTTCGATATACTTCTATGTATAATGATATATGAAGGGATTTTGTGTATTAATCACATGATCTTATATATATTTGTGCACGTCATCGTCCTTTATTAAACGTACAGCAAGTGACTATTATCACTCTGAAACTGCGTTTTGAGCTGTATCTTCCTTTCAGTATCGTCTTAAGACAAAATTCTGAAACTTCTGAGGAAAACCTTTACACCCTTCTTCATATTATTCTGAATACACATGTTTCAATGCAAAACGCATGAAATGCTCACGAGGTAAAAATCTGACATTTTTTAAATATGTACGCAAAAAGCAGTACAAGTTTTTCAGTTGGTAAAATCATAATGGGATGGAAATATGTATATCAATGTTTACGATTGCAAAAGAGCGTTGTGACTCTTTGTACACGGAGTAGCAGAACCTTCTGTTTTGAGTACTGATAATAGCATTATATTTTTAGTCTGAACAGTAGTTCGTTGAACTTCAGTTCTTAATTTTTTAACAAACAAATAATTTTCTGTCCTTTTACACGAATTTACGCACGAAAAATAATGCAATTACGTTCTAAGCGCAGCTCTGATTGCAGGAATGTGCTATTGAATTTACCTTTAATTAAAACTGAAACACGAACGAATGGCCGAATTTATCTGAATGAGGCCCGAGTTTTTCTCAATTGGAATTGAATAAATTGAACGGGAAACAAGTCTAATTAGCATTTGGAGAGCCTATCATTTAACGAGTGCATTGATTTACGAGTACAATTGAGACCATCGTGGCCACGTCTCGATCATCTGGCGGCCTCCGTGTCCAGGTACGCAACTGTGAGCTGCAAAACATCTTAAATAATGTCAGACTGCAGGTGGTAAATGCTTTAAAAAGAACTTCAGTTCAGTAGAATTCATTCTACGCTACAGCTACAGTTTAGGGAAAGTTACTGAACACGACGACGTCTTTTATTTAGTAGGAAATTATCAAGGTCTCAAGAAAATTTTCTTTAGCTGTTGTATGGTGCATGTTATACGTGAAGTAGAAAAACG
This sequence comes from Trinorchestia longiramus, assembly GCA_006783055.1. Classification (NCBI taxonomy): domain Eukaryota; kingdom Metazoa; phylum Arthropoda; class Malacostraca; order Amphipoda; family Talitridae; genus Trinorchestia; species Trinorchestia longiramus. Next base: position 22,446 of record VCRD01000028.1, read on the forward strand.
AGTTGTTATTGTCAAGTAAAATCTGTCTAAAATTTATAGCCTTAATGAAAGTTCAAGTATAGGGATGGATAAAAAGTACTGTTGATTTTAGGGCTTATATGAAAGATAGAAACACCTATAACAATAAAAATTAAAAAAATAATTAAAATGATATCAATTGCTAACTAAATCTCACTCCATTTGTCCATGACCCTGTGAAGAAATTTTTTTTGACTTGATGTTTTATTTTGCAGCAATTTATGAATCTAATTCATTTTTGACATATTTTCTTCCTATCAGCTAGAAGTTTTTCTATTGGTGCTTCTACCCTATACCAAAACAATAACCAGAAGATGGAGCATTACACATTACTTCTTAACATTTTTCTGAATGTACTCTCTATGTTAAATGAGGAAGCTCGTTTTCGGACCAACAAGAATTGAAAAATAAAGTTGAATACAGAAAATATTAACACCAATACTTATCGTAGTAATCATAGAGAATAATAAGCATCAAAACTTCAGTAAATGCTAAATAAATTATATTTACAGAGAATCCAAGATTTTATTTTATTTTAGCCTGTTGTTTTGAATCAAAAAGATATCAGATGCTTTATTTTGAAAGAACCGCTATAAATTTTTAATTTCATTGTAATAAATTTGTAGAAATAGAAATAGACGATTTTTCTCTGATTATAACCTATAAACTAAATAATTATATTTTGTTGCTATAAACCAAGGTGCACTGGTGCAAAAGTTTTTTTTTCTAGCGTGTTATATTGAAACAAACACAATTGTAAGTGCATGAGGAATATTTTTAACTGTGAATATAAATATTTTACCATTACGGGTCATGAATAGCACCAGTTCCACTTAGTTTTGTTACTGGGATCTAAATTGAAAAGAATTATTTGGTGGTGAGAAGACCCTCTTCTGGGACCCACGGTCACGAGCGAGATAATTAGTTTTGTGGTTTTGAAAAAGACCTGTTTCTACAACTCATTTAAATTCAGCCTCCCGCACAAACAACTGCTCGCTGGGAGAGAGGAAACTCAGTAAATTTACAAATTTAAAGCGCTTCATCTTGTGGGGAATGAATCTTTTAGTGGCAAATTACAGCCCACCCGTAAAACTATGCAACTTGGTAGGAAATTGCGAAGTAAGCCGATTAAAGCAATTAGAGAACATCATAAGTGGTTCTCAAGGTAGGAATGTGAAGTTTCATGCGTTGATGTGAAACTCTCGTATATTATGTAAGAACGAGGCTTTAATGGTTCTGTCCTACGAAGATTAAACGTAGAGTGCTATGTTGAAATTATGCTTCGATTTTGGATCCGCACACTCTATCTTCTTTGATGAAAGAAATTGGACGATATTTGTTCGTGCTTTCAACACAAGTGTATTGTAATTTTGTGGGTTCATCTATTCCTAAGAGTTCCCTAAAATAGAGTTCCAGACCTGGACTTAAAAATTTACTAATCTAAAATGCAAAATTGACCAATGGTAGTCATTTAGTGATTTGTTTTAGTGAAAAAATCTGACTCCATCTGTCATATATTTGTTCTGTTATAAATTCATTATTTTCAACTGTTCAATTGTATCTTATGAAACATCAAGGAATTTGAAAAAAGGCGAGGCTTGCATGCTGGAATGCCGGCTTTCGTGTCCCAAAATCTAACTCTAATGAATCGCTGAATTTTAATGAATATCGAAGTTATAATTTATTTTTCATTAGGTACAGCAAGGGGTACAAAGACCTACCATTTTTGGCATCTCAAGCAGGGTGAGAACCACCCTTGCAGTATTTCTCGATTATAGAACTTTTTCTGCTATATATTATGACTAAAATAAAACAGTATTGGATTTATACTATCGTTTTATTCTGCTTTGATTGTCAACACTGATGAATATTATTCAAAACAATTGAATGTAGCGAGGCATTGCAAATATTTGCTATCGTCAAGACTTTGCTTCTCAGTCATGTTCCAGGTGTAATTCTCTTCAATGATTTAACACCACTAGTAATAATCCACTTCGTCTAATTTTTTCTTTAACATTGTATCGAAGCTCAGTTTGATTATAATACATTCCCTTCTTTTTCCTTCTTTACCCAGGTCACAAACGGCTACATTTCCCCGAAAGAAAACACAATTTTCAGCACTGAATGCCTCAGTTCAGCCCGCAAAGCTGTGGCGCTTCATGTCGCGTCCAATTTGTTTGTGGAGGCGAAGAGCTCAAGTCACTCCAGGTCGGAGGGACTCGTTTTTTCTTCAGTTCTTCCCCCTACCGACGGCTTAACCAAACTTGCTGCACCAAAATATCTCTTGGTCTCGAAACTTTCTGATATTTACCAAGTTTTTGTATATGCCATTCTCGACAAAATAGCTCCGGACAATTAGCTAAACTTTTTCTGTTTGTGGTATTGCATTTGCCTCTGAAGTGAACTTGAAGTTGACAGGGCAGAAGGACTAGACATTAATGAGCGTCAGTTTCGACTGCGCTCAAACCAGCCTGATGAGGGAATGTAAAATGGATCACAATCGCGCGGTTGCTTTTGGTTACCAGGGAGGGATAATGAATTACATTAAACCAACACATACTGAGAACAGTGCATGGTAATAATAAGGGAATTACATTACGAATAATTCTGAATAGTAAGATCAAAACATGTTAATTAAGAGGTTATTGTACTGATACTTCATCATATATGTGTTTGAACTTGAGACAGCGGTGACGAAAATCTCACTATTTTTTTCGAAATGCTTCAATCATTATTCCTAATTCAAATATTATTTATCTATGTATGCCATTTCAACATCATAAAAACAAGAAACAGTGCATTGTTGCATAGCAAACGTAAATAATTTGATTACACCGGAGAATTATTAATAATCTAACTGTTTATCTGTCAGAATGTGTTGCCTAAATTTAAAAAATCATATTTACCGTTTTATAAACATCAAAATAAGACTAACTTAGCGAATTCATAAATGTACACTGTACTGATAAGTCGGCAGGTAGGATTGGGAGGATGGATGTTGAAGAGTATGAATAAGTAATATAGCATCGAAGGAGCACTTACAGTACATTTAAGGAAAGATTTTCAATACCCCTAATCTTTTTATTGTTTGGTTTCAAGTGACAATGCTTGTATCTGCAACAAAATTATCGCTATTAAAACTATCTCAATATGTTATTGAGGAATTTAATCCAAGAATTATTTCGACACTTTAGCTTACGTGTTCTAAGAAAACGTAGGCAATTCCAAAGCTTCACTTCCATGAAGGCGCAATCAAGTTGCGATCTAGTTTTTGAATCAGACGAAAAAATGAATTAGCTTCAGTTTCAATCAAACAGTAATTGGTTTCGGTTATCAAATAAATAGGCGTTTTGAACATGAAATACCGACCAAAACAGATGTGAGAGCTTAAGTATTTCTAAGATTTAAATGAAACAAGTGCATCGGAGTTGTGTTGTTATGTTCGTACTATTCAATGAATTTCTTTTTGTAAAGTAGGGTATATATTTGTTATAGTTTATCAGCATTATTTAATTTTTCCAAATCGAGTGTAGGAAAGATGGAAAAAATGTTTCATCATATACATTAAGGTTTTTTGGATACAAATTTTCCGTGGTTGGATAGTTAAGAATTAATGGGAGAAGTATGCATATTAACCCAAGAACTCTTCACAATTTATTTATCAAAGTTGCTGACATCAATCTTGACTTTTGGAAACTAGGCATTTGGCTCACAGGAGATTTTTTAATTTTTTGTTTTTCGCAATTTATGCATGATTAATTTCAGTAAGTTTTGCGTTTCTCTACAAAAACTCGAACAGAGAGAACTGATTTGCCAGTAAAAGAGAGCATGTGAAAACATCTCAAGGATATGGGAGAAAGAGAAATCTTTTGACTGAGTCTTGAGGTACATTTTTACTGATGCTAACTGAATTCAAATCTCAGGTACCAATTTGACCATAGATCACGTACAGCCATGTGTGTCTCAAGCAATGATGAGCGATCCTTCTTATTGTCTAAAAGTCTACGTACCTTTTACAGAATTCAACAAACCTCTAAAATACAAGATCGTTTCGTCAACATTCCAGAGAAGCAGGAAGCAATTGCAAGTGATTAAGAATGGTTTGGTTCAGAATATTTATATCGGAAGCTTAACTGTTTGTTATGAAAGAATCCATGTTAAATTTTAGATATATTTTATATGAGTATACAAATGTATTTTCTCAAAGCATCTTGCTTTAGTTTGATAATAAAGATCAAATAACCCTCGCTGTGAATGACCAAGTTTTACATCAAACTAGGAATTGCTACGAAAATTCTTTTCTTCATGTTATTCTTTCACACACATGTCTCTAAGTATCATATCGATACTTGGTCAAACGTCCTCTTATTATTCATTACTCTCGTGCAAAATAAACCTGCCCGAATAAAAGATTGTTCAAAAACTGCCATCGTGTTTCGTTTTTTCAATTTTCCTGCATGAGTTGTAAATATCTTCGCAGAGCCGCTGCTGCATTTCGCAACGCAGGATCATGAGAAAGGATTACAAATCATGCAAGTTTCCTCGCGCAGTGTTCTCCATTTTGTACTTTACATATCGTCTTGAAACATGAACATTCTAGTACGGTGGTGGACATGAGATTACCAAGATACTGCACGTTAACATAATGTAGGAGCATTATTGAGGATGTTACAACCAGTGATATCTTTGCTTGCAGCAGGAATAATGCACCTAAGAGCCATAAAACATTATAGGAACACCTTGTGTGCATAATATTACAATTACCACAAGAGAATAATGGCTACATGAATGGTGTTATAAATCTTGTTTGATGATTTGTTTGCTCAGCCTGACCGCTAAAGATGAACAAATACGGTGCGGGATGTCACCTTCGATCACACTGGATCAATTTCAAGTTACACGAGGAGCAGAACTACACTTTGACGATTCCTGTTCGGTCCATAAGATCTGAGAACCACTTAAAAGATTATTGATTCGTTCTCTCATGGCCTGAAATTAATTTGATAATCAATTGCACAACAATTTTAAATTATCGCGTAATTGCAACGGTTATAATTCCCTTCAAATTAATTTTTTAATCTGGATAATTCTGAGAAATTTAGCATCTGAATTAGACACGATAGTCCAATTGCTTTAGTTAAAAAAAGGAATTCGCTGAAGACGAACTATGACTGAGTACGATTATACTTTACTATATTCAGAACTGATATGCTTTTTTAAGAAGTGATTACAACATTTATCATCCTGCTTTTCTACGATGATATTAACATTCATGTTGCCAAGGGTATGTTAGAAAAATAAAGATATATATGCGATATTTTTTCAAAGATTCTTCGATTTCTGGCATCAGTTATGACAACAGATGAAACTAAGAGATCCTGAAATTTTCGAGTGGAAAAAGAAAAGTGAAAGGGCAATAAATGCTTGAAAGAGCGAGACAACGATGAGACAACAGATAATGAAGAACCAGTTATTGTACAACTACCACCTTGCACAATATCACAATGTAAATTCAATTAAAAAGAAAGTTTTTCCCTCAAAATAATCATGTTTGTATCTGGAATAATTGTTGTTGTGGGAATTAGATAATGAAGTATTAAGGTATCTGGATTGCGCAATCCACATGTAGTTGGTGAGGTAATTTAGTCCCCACATTTGATCAAGGAGGGCTTAATTGAAGCCAAAGTTCAATGAGAACTGATAATATCTTCACCTAACTCAAATGATCCTAGTTATAAAATCCATGGCACTAGATCATGGAAATTTTGTAAGTCCTAATTTCTCACTTCTAAATGGCTCTAGAATTTGTTCAGAGAATTCTTTAAATGTCTGTTGACATGAAAATAAGCTCCATCGTGCAGATCCATGACCGATGGGTTTTTGAACTCGGCGTATCTTCTTAAGTTTTATGCGCAGAATGGAGAATGAATGCTTTAATTAATTTTATGTCTATTTAAATGAATCGCATATGCAATTTGGTCTAAACTGCCAACTCAATTCATAAGAAATGTAAGCAGTGGATAAGCAGAAATGTACTGTATGTGGTAAGGAGGCATTTACCGTTCGACGAGCAACTTACTTTCAGTTAAATTCCTAGTTCGTCATTGCTGACTTTGTTGGATTGCCTCAACCAAGTTCGATCTCGTTTACGTCTATGTACAACTCAGTGACTGTGTGGCTCCACAAAAACAATTCAGCAATATATTTATTGTAATTAATTTTTTTTCGTTTGAGCGATAGAATGAATTTGTGTTTCACACTTTTGAAATACTGCTGTCTTCAGGATTTTCTTGAACAAATTGCTCCTCGTTCAGGATTTAACAGTGCGTTCTGAGAGTAGCTTCAGTGGACCTGTGTCGTTATTTCTTTATGGCGTTTTTAAAAACCATTCAAATCTTCAAAAAGCACTGGAGATCATTTCCCGCTTTGAGATAGCCACTGCCAGTTGCTTGCGACAGCTTTACTATGTTGTAGACAGATAAGCGTCCATTGCGCAACAAGTTTCTATATATTTGGCTAAAGGTTTTGTTATTCATGTTGAAATGCATGTAAAGTAATTTCAAGTAAATATTTAAGAATGAAAATAATATGATAACAATGTCTGATAATTTATTTTTTAATGACAATAATTATTAATGACATGAATAGTATACTCAGTACCTTCAAAAGTAAGCTAAATAAACATTACGGGTCTGCACACTCTGCACCATCTTTTTCAATAGCATAAAAGTCATAATTTTCCAAAGTAATTTTTTAATAAAAGTCATAAAACCATAGTTTCATTTTTTATATGACGTAGGATATTAATTATAATAAGTTAAAACACGAGAGTGTAGGAATGCAGCTTATTACTGAATGACTTCATTTTGATGCTGCGAAAAATTGAGTCGTACAAAGGAGCCGGCCACTAGTCATTGATCTACAGTTCACGGACCAGAGCTTTACGAATATGTACAGTATATGAGCAGGATTTTGGCCAGTTCATTTGAATGGAGCCCTCTCGTTTCTGAAGGGCCCAGAGTAAATAGAATTTTCATGTCTTTAGACTACTTCAGTTAAGTGAATTGCTGAATTTGATGTCGCTTTCATTTATGGAACTCAGTGGCTTTTTGATCTCTACATCCAAAAGTAGTCACTACGCTTAAGGCCTGAGCAAGTCACGAAACCTGAGATTTTTTTATAATTGAACCTGGCTGTTGAAATGCAGTTTCAATGGATGATATTTTAAGAATGTAGCCCACTATGACTGATAAGAAGCGTAAGTAATTAGGAAGTTTCAGTTGTTAGAACCACTTATTGAGACTGCTTCAATTGATGCACCTGCATATTTCAGGCCTATTCAATGAAGAAACCAGTGGCTTCTGCGTTGCTGAGTGATGTTTTATCTACTTTGTTTTTGTTTTATCTACTTTCTACTTTGACGGCATGGGACTTCGGTGAACCAAGAATGGGCCAAACGGCTCGTTCCTATTGCCTTATTCTATTCTACTGTCGTGTAGGTTATTTTTCAGTTGTTTCACCCACTGACGTAGAAATTACTTTTCAGTTGTTTCACCCACTGAGTTGGTTACTTCTCAGTTGTTTCACCCACTGAGTTGGTTACTTCTCAGTTGTTTCACCCACTGAGTTGGTTACTTCTCAGTTGTTTCACCCACTGACGTTGAAATTACTTTTCAGTTGTTTCACCCACTGAGTTGAAGTTACTTCTCAGTTGTTTCACGCACTGAGTTGGCTACTTCTCAGTTGTTTCACCCACTGACGTTGAAATTTCTTTTCAGTTGTTTCACCCACTGAGTTGAAGTTACTTCTCAGTTGTTTCACGCCCTGAGTTGGCTACTTCTCAGTTGTTTCACCCACTGACGTTGAAATTTCTTTTCAGTTGTTTCACTCACTGAGTTGAAGTTACTTCTCAATTGTTTCACCCAATGGTGTCTAGCTATACTTTTTAGTTTAGTACTGGTGTTTAGGTGTACTTTTCAGTTGTTTGAACAAGTTTGCTTCATGATCCTTCACAATGATTCAACATATTTTTTTTTGTTTCAGTGATTTACAGGGTTTCTCTTAAATTATGTTGGACCTCAGACTTCGAGCCACTTCATTTGATTTCAACGAAAGAACTTGAAGCCTCACCTGTTGATGTGGCTTATAAGTTATTCAGTATTTTGACGAAAGCCTGTTGCGGCTTATAGGTAAAAGTAATTCGTGCAAATTTATAGTCTAGTGCACATTTGCGAATAAATTTATCTTTATATGAAATTTTCGACATGGAAGTGGATACTAAATGAATTTATCCGAACACCATTTTCTAAGAAAAACAATATATTCAAGTACAGTTGAAATATGTTGTTTTATGTTTACATTATCCTGAGACTGCGCACATGTCGCTTTATTGCTAACAAATGTCAGTCAAGTGAAGGTAACACAGAATAAAGGGATATTCTATGAAGACATTTCAGTACTCTAATTAAATGTTAATTATCCATCAATTTATTTGATTAGAAATTTGAGAAGAAAAATCATGAAAAACATTTTTAAAAGTTATAGTAAGATAAATTACTAAGTTTAAAATCAAGCTACGGGTTACAGAAACTTTACATTCATTCTGATTTGAACTGTTATGTTCAACGTTGGTACCTATATTGTAGTTCTATGCATAAAACTTGTTTACTTAATGACATCATAGTGAAGTTCAACATCATGCTAGAACATTGATGCAACTTTGGTGCTATTTTAAACACTTTTTCTTAGTTAAAGATGAAATCGTATTTCAGTCAGCCAGTATTTGACAAAATTTGACTAAACTAGGACTTTGAATGTTTAAATTTCAAATTATATAATTTTTCTCATCATAACAATGTTGGCATTTGCATCTAAAATTTTTTCTAAATTTCTTATAATTGTCACTATAAATTCACCCCCTTAAGCAATGGAATTGAGCCTGAGTCCTTAGTACAAAAAATCTTTTTTTTGAAAAACTGAACAGTATTAACGAATCTGAGGTCTGTGTCAAACTCAGAAACAATTTGCAGAAGCCAAAATGTCAAGCCTCCTTCGTTCTCATGTGAAACAAATGAACACAAAATGTCGTTGGGAAGTTGAAGCCAAACCTGGAAGATGACTTTGTCAGTCCACGGTGTTTGGTCATGTTGCAGCCAGAGACTGGGCCACGAAGACTGTCCTATTGTCTACAATTGGGCCCAAGGAATGTCAGTTCTAGGAGACTAGGCAGCTTGTACTTTGGGATTTGGAAAAGAAAAGGCATCTGATAGGCAACTTTGTAGCCGTCTTAAAAAATCTTCTTCCAAAGAATTGGATAATTTTATCAAATAACGGGAAGTTTGTTGGCAAAGAATATACTCAAAAAGGTTTACGGTTTAGTTAAATATTTACACTGAGGGTCAGAGATCTCGTCCATGAACATCACAATAATTTTTTTCCCTATTTGTTGCACTCGCACTCAAATCTTGAGCCTCAACACTCATTCACTGACTTCAAATTTCAAAGCTGAAGTTGCTCCATATAATTTTGTCATGAATACCAAATCTATGTTAATTATAATGCGTCGTACAATTCTGGTTTCTAACTGAATTTTTCGCTCTGTATCTGTTGACTCTCGTCGCTGTTAATGTCTCTTTTGTCCAGCCTCATGAACGCAAGGCAATGCAAAATTAGTTTTAGGATTGATTGAGTTTCAGATGCACCTTTCAGAGAGACAGGCCATAGCAGAAAAGTGGAAAATACAGTGATTTTATTTGAGTGACCTTACATGTTTAATTCCTTTTGAATGTATCTTTTGTTGAACAGTTTTACAAAAGTAAGTTAAATATTAGGAGTAATTTCCGTAGAGTAACTTTCATTTTGCATCATTATTGTGTTTGATGAATGATTTTCTTTTTCAATTTGTTCCTTAATTCCTATTCATTTTGGAGCTACTATTGAGGATCAAGAAAAATCAGCAATCTAGATGCCAGAATAAGAAGAAAGCTGAAATTTTGACTTATGTCAATTAATATTAATAATATTAATAAGCGACAGTGATGTTAAATATTCATATTTTTAATGTGACTACCTGCTAAGCATGTGGAGCTGCTTATGACAAGCTGGATCTTCCAGTGATGCCCTCACTTGGCTGGTTCATTTTCTTGGAATGACTCAGGGTGGCCCTTTAGGAATTACTTTAGACGACCCTGGCTCACAGGAGAAAAACTCTGGGATGCCATCCTGTTGTATGCCTGTGTATTAGAGCGAATTGAAGGCTGCAGGTACAAAGGCCCCAGCCAAATGCTGACCCTCAAATCTAAGTCTAAGTCTTATATATTTATAGAAATAAGTGAAATTGAAAATGTTTGTTTTTGATTTAGGACTAATCCGAATGTGTACATATATGAATTGATTGCGTGTGTCAAATGCATTTATAATAATGAAATTTGGTAGTGTTACACACAGACAGACACTAAGTCTAAGTCTAAGTCTGTAATTGGGGTAAAATTGTGCAACTGCTTTCTAGGAATGTTTTAATAAATTAAAAGGAAATTAATTCGCTGTTGAACTGATTGAGGATCGATGAATTATGTGTCAAATTTGTTGAGTTATTGAGAGTGGTGTTTGTATAAAAATATAAAAAATATAAAAATATAAAAATACTTATTGAACTGTTTGTTTCAGGGACTATTTGAGACAACACACGTAAAGTACACATGAAGGTTAATGTAAAGCAACGAATTCAAATGTGAGTAAAAATAACTTTCCAACACTCTAAAGAAATATTTGAAGCAGGCATTTAAGTGATTTAATATCAAACAGTGCATACATACTTCTTTAATAACAGCAATGCAGACCATTGAAAATTCTTCTTTCATTTTCTTCACGGCCGATTAGTAAAAAAAGAATACTATGTGTTCGTGGAATTAAAATAAAGAAAATGAAATAAACATTTTTACCGTAAAATTTTTTTTATTGCAAAAAAATTCTTCTTCGCAAAATATCGTTAGCGATAAACAGAGTTAAATACTTTCCTCTCCTGGTTTGTTGCACAAAAAGAACAATTACTCGTTTTATTCAAAGTAAAATATCCATTTTTCTCGCTCTCTCATTATATATCTTGTCTTTTTTTCTTTCCTACACCATCAGTTAATTGGTCCGTTCATGCATACCTGTTGCGAGCAGTTTTGCAGTTTTAATAACAAAAGCCGTCAAAGCTCCAGGTAAGCAGCACTCATATAGGAATTATCAAAAAGCCTGGCGTGAGTTGCATGATTTTTTTGAAAGGCAGTGTTACCTAAAGCAGACCTCGGCGGCAGCAGTGCCGCAGCGAGGGCTCAGTTAGCTCCTGGCTGTAGTGGTGTAGGTGTGTGTTCCGTCTCTCTCTGAACACACACCGGCCTAGCAGATGCAGTGACTGCAGCCTGAATGTGCAGGGCAAATTCCGCTGTGTTTGGGCAAACATTGCCCGCTCTCCTTTATGAAATATCAATAATAGTGTATTATGTACGGTACTCGCTTGACCGGAAATCATGATATCGGAATTGGCAAAGGGAATTTTAATTCTTAGATGAAAACTATTTTACAGGCCTCCGAAAATAAGCATGTTACTTATGAAAAAGAGTTTCACAATGTGGTTATGGTTTTGTTTCTTATTCTGCTCTTCTGCATCTTATTCTGCCTTAATTATAGGAAATGAAGAGCACACGTTTGCATTAAAGTGCTATTCTGAAGCAAGTTTTCCAAGCTTAGATCTGGGAGCTCATTTAATAAACGTTCATAAACATGCAATTAATGCCTGGACTCTTGGAGACTGATACTGCAAAGCTACACTGAAGTATTATGACATTTTGTTGGATTAATGACTTTTCTACACAGCAGTACGAGTACATAGTGTTCTCATAATTGTTTTTCGAGCTTACATCAGTAATGTTGATTATTAGAAGGGAAATTGTATTAAAATGATAATAAATGATTTTAGTTTGAATTTTTATTAAGGTGTAGTGGACAATTTTCTAATTAACCACTTTCTCTTCTTATGAAAAACTTTCTTTTAGTAAAAATTTAATCGTGTGTGCGGATATCAACGCGGAATCGCTTATCTTAGCTTCCAAAAATGGAGAAATTTTTGTGGTATTGCATCAGGAGGTGCATTTATCAACCTTATCAATATAGTCATGTCAATTTTTAGTCATATCTATGTAATTTTTATAAGTTTATATATGTTTCTCCAAATTATACACGCGACGCTTGGGTGCGTCGGTGCTGTGGTTGACAGATAACTCTAACTTTTAGGGAGCTGAGTTTGCCCACAATGTTGGATGGAATCAAAGAATGACATGGAATGTTATAACTTAGAATATTATGTTTGGTAATAAAACAACTAGATGTAGTATCCGAATGCTTGCATTTCATTATCAACTATATGCCATATATGCATGGAGGTTTAAGTAACATATATATTCTCAAAAGGCTTTTGTATTGCAGTCTGTCAAAAAAATTCTTCCACAGTCAAATTCTGACAGTATAAGACTCTGTAAAAATAATTTTGAGTTCCATCAAACTCATCAGGAATGATATTGTAAGGGCATTCTCAAATATCTACTTTTTCAGCGAACGAAGAAGCCTTTTAACACGTTTTCTTCGAAAAGTTTATTTTAAGAATGAACAAAATTGCTGTCTTCTGCTCAAAAACTGATGAGCTTTACGCACTTGCACTGGCTGAGCCGCTGGGCTAGTGTTTCATGTGTGAAAAACTATAGCTGCAAATTCATTTACGGCATAATAATGGCACCTCCCTTCCGGTATTGAAGCTCACTTCTAAAATGAAATAATATTGCAGCTCAGTGTCAAGCTGGCGTTCCCATTTTTCACAGAAATGGCAATCCCGGTGTTAGATCTATTCAATCGCGGCATGCGGCTTGCAGAACGGTGATAATTATTTAAAAGAATCGGTATGTGGCGTGTTCATCCGGGTGGCAGTGGCAGTTCTGAACTATGTAGGTGATGGCGCTTGCCCTACAACTGCAGGTTTACTTTCAAAGTAGATGCAATAAAGCTCGATATAAACCAACGCAAAATGCTTTCTGTGACGGTTTCTAGTTTCATATTTGTAGCAGATGTCAATGAAATAAACATTTCATTGAGCCTAAATTTAAACATGTACATTGTTTGTGTGCCTAAGAGACGTAGTGCGTTTGGAGAGAAACAAATTGTTGACAAAATCAGTGATAAAAAATCAGTGATAATTTTCAGTAAATGATGGATGCATCAGCACAATGGTTTCATAAGAAAAGTTATAGAAAAACAGTAAAATTTCACACTGATGTAATGTCAATGAACGCACAACTAAGCAATATGCTGACGAACTTTTGTCTGCGACTCAAAATCACTGTACGAATGCATGAAGTTACTGCAGTTGATGTGGGCTTACACGAGCTTTATCAGGTTATGCATCATTTATGTCGATGTGAATAATAGCGAGAATTTGTTCCATATTCTGATGCATGGTGCTAGGTGAATGCAATGAAGAAACTCTTGGTCATAGAGGAGGTCATTTGAGAGAACTTGTCTGCAGATAATGACACTTCTATGACGCTTCATCAAGAGCTTGCCTCTGTATTATGAGAGGAGCCACATGTTTCATTAATATACCTTGTACAGTCTAGTACGCATTAAATATTCTATCATCTCTCTCTGAAGCTCAAAGAAACCAGCATTTTTCAGACAATTCTGCAACTTTCACACTTTTTCAATCACTTGGTAGCTAGTTTTTATGATGTATTCAGAAAAAATGATCAATAAATAAATAATAAACTAAACAGCACTAAAAATTTCTGTATGCTATTGTTTAATATATTTCAACAATTAATAAATGTGGCCGTCTTTGATGTGATGAATTGCTAACATTGTCAATACTAACCTTGCATAAATATTATGAATGACAATCAAAATAAAACTAACATTGTCAATACTAATCTCGCATAAATATTATGAATGACAATCAAAATAAAACTAACATTGTCAATAATAACCTCGCATAAATATTATGAATGACAATCAAAATAAAACTAACATTGTCAATACTAATCTCGCATAAATATTATGAATGACAATCAAAATAAAACTAACATTGTCAATACTAATCTCGCATAAATATTATGAATGACAATCAAAATAAAACTAACATTGTCAATAATAACCTCGCATAAATATTATGAATGACAATCAAAATAAAACTAACATTGTCAATACTAACCTCGCATAAATATTATGAATGACAATCAAAATAAAACTAACATTGTCAATACTAATCTCGCATAAATATTATGAATGACAATCAAAATAAAACTAACATTGTCAATAATAACCTCGCATAAATATTATGAATGACAATCAATATAAGATGACGTGTTATTACACAATGTTGCAGACATTAATGATAATGTTCCTGTTTCTGTTGATCAAAGGGATATATGAAGTCATAAATCAGTGACAGTAGTTCTTTAACGTGAAGTATGATGAAACGAGTTATATTTACTCTGAACGACTGTGTTATCTCAAATTGATTAGATGAAATTGTGATCATAATAAATAAATCTATGCATAGTCCTTCTAAGACGCACAATACACACTTGAATCTTGGAAGGTCAGAAGTAAGAACAAAGAAAGAATAAATGTGACATGGTAAATGCCAGTAGGCAATTTTTTTGCAGCAGACATCCGGTGACACGTGTCCTTGAATATTTTGAACTATCCTAAGTTCTTGGAATTTGAAAAGTCCTGCTTGTGGCAGCTGAAGATAGTTTTTGTCACTGCAGTAACGGAATTTCAGAAGTTTTCTCACATTATCTCCGAATTCCCTGTTTAATTTCGATTTGGAACTGAGGAGTAAATTAAATGCTAGGTGCAATATCCGTAGACTTATATCAAAATTGGGGTTTATGTCAATGAACTATGTCACATATGTTTTATTTCTGGAAAAATATAAGAAGAAAACAGGACTTCGAATCATTTGATATTGATATGGAAAGGCTGATTTTAATTGTGCTATAATGAGTGCCTCAAGGTTGGATTTAAATTCATTTATTGAAAAATTCCTGCCATGATATTGGGTATACTGTTATCCTGTTAGAGTTATGTGACAGAGAAATATTTCATAAAACAGAAATACCTTTACTTTTTTCTAGCCATGTAGTTGATATTAATTTGGATTAAGCAATGGTACTGATCATCTAACCAATATCTTAATCATGAAGTAATGTGGCATATTTTTTTCCATTTATATGACGTTTTTATTCAGGGTGAACTTATCTTTCCTGAAATTTATGAACAAGTTTATTATTTTCTTTAAATAATATACCTGAAAGATATTCTTACAATTCATTTGTTGCAACTAATGTGACTTTTTCTTCCACATCTAAAAAACTCGTCTAGTGTTGCATTCAGATTTTTTCCATGGAGAGAATGACTACAATTTTTACGTAACTGAAGATATATATTACACTTGAACACAATACATGAACACTGTCATTTGGCAGTCTTCATCTAATGTTTGATAAATTTGAACTCCAATTTTGATAATTCAAATGGAGCTGAAATTACTGGCATTAAAGATATTCTCCCTTCATTGTTATGACATTGTCAATCATATGCCACATATGTGTTATGTTTAAATAACATATATTCTCTCAAAAAACATTTGTATTGCAGGCTGTCAAAATTTTTTTTAATTATTTTGTTTGAGCTCTTATATTTTTATGCAATGTATGTCACATTAAGCGATTTTTTAAACTGGTGATTTTGCCTCTGTACGTCATTTAGTTGATTTTATGCAGAGCAGGTACGAGTTTCTATTAAAATGATATTTAGAAAAATATATGGGAAGTTGAAATTTTGCATGGTATTCTAGGCTACCTCTATTTGAAGCTCGTTTTGAACAAGTAAAATATTAAAATACATTTTATTGCATAAACATTTAGTGTAATCGTTTGTTTTGAGTGCTCTGTATGTAAAAAGCATTCAAAACTCACCTGCTCTTCATTTCATATTCACAAATTTGGCAACGAAATGCATTGAACCGAATTCTTGGATTAGATGTTTGTTTTATTGGAGTCACTATGACGCTTTTCTGGTAGCTGCTTCCTATCAGATATAAGCTTGTATTTTATTTTCTTGGAGATTATATGAAATCTCACTTATTTGGCCCATGTTGACTCAGTAAAACTGCTGTAAAGATTATGTGTGCACCGTAAAAGATTTTTTTTTGTTAAAATTATTGACGTTTCTTTATCATACTCTTTTTTAGAACAGAAAATAAGCGAATTCGTTTTCACTGGTTGGATTTTCATTGCATATTTGATGGGCATGTCCCATGATTACTTCTAGATATTAAATTCACTATTTTCGATCATTTCTAAATCTCCATTCCTGAAATTAGAAAAGAATTAGGAAGATATTCGAACGAGCTGAAGTTCTTCCGATATAATTAAAAAAAAATTCGATCCTTCCGTCATTACGGTGATTGAAACTCGTTCTTAAGGCAAACTTCTTCATCTGTAAAATCGAGTGGCAGTCTTGCTAACGTTTCATCTAAATAGAAAGAATTGGAACTCAAAATTTCTAGTGAGCTAAATTTTCTTCTGAAGATTTGCATCTGGTATGAATCAGTTCACAATATCGTCTGAGAATATTGTAGGAGTACAAAATTTGCACCTTAACTTGACAGTCAAGTATTCGATTTTATTGTTAAATTGGATGGGAAAACGTGCTACCATACATGTCACTTGTCGTCGTTTACATGCAATATATAATAATTTTTTCAGTCGTATTATTACGAGCGGATGTTTCTTTGGAGATATGAAATCTCACACTACAACCAAACACTGGCAAATGATATGTAAGAAAAATGAAATAAAACCCAAAGCAATGGAGAAACTCTCGTGAAAAAAATGACACTCGACATTAGGTTCTTCGGTTTCTCGATCCAAGGCTCCTTGCATGAAAAACGCATCAGAACGTGCGCTATTTCTAAGACTGGAGTGTTTCGTAAATAGGAATGATTGGTTTTATTTATGAGGCTTGATGAGTGAGACACAGTAAAAGTAGCATAGATCATCCTCTTTTGTGAGTTTAATAACAAGAAATGTTAATAGTTAGAAACGGTTTAACATTTTTTTGCCGTAGCGTTTATTTTCTTATGTTGTTTTTATAATTAATAGTATGTGAACCAAAACGATAGAACCATTTTGAAGGCAAAGTACTTCAAAGATTTAAATTAAATTTATCTCATTCTGAAAAATAATACCTTGGCATAAAATGAAAACTAGTTTCTGTGTTCAGAGAATTATTCTATCGTTTGACTTACTGTCTGGTCCCATTAAGGTCGCGATGCTTTTGCTTGTTATGTTGATTCTTCAGAGTGCGGTAACATAACTTCCTTTTTTTCAATGCTAAACACATTTAAAAACACAATTTTTGTTCCAGCACCCTGTATATGGCACTGTACGGTGAAAGCTTTGATTTTTTGGGCATGTAAGGAGGAGTAAAAAACAAATCGGACACTGAAAATAACTTTTCTCCACCCTATTTCCGCTGATGAATTTCATCAGAGTTTTATCCTTGATCATTATTTTCGTAACATGGTGAAGCCGAGTGCAGGTATTTACGTAAAACGGAATGTTTACGTGGGGTTATTAGATTTTCCTAAAGTAAATTTTGCTTTGTTTGCCTTTCGTAGAATTGTCTGACATCAATCGATGGAACCAGTGTACACAAAATAATGTTCTTTTAGTCATCGATGAAAGATAGCAGAAACAGTACAGAAAATCATCCGTGACCAGACGCTCTTTTGAAAGGACTTGAACAATGTTCAAAGTTCATGCTCGCTAGATAGAAGGAATTACTGCAAAACAAAATGGTAAATTTACTGATGATGTGATTACTAAAAACACGAAAACTGGTTGTGGTTCATAGTCAAAGTTTTACTGTCGTCTCTAGATTATCAGGAGGATATGGCGAGGTGCTGTTCCGTGTTATTTGCTTGGCTCCTCGTACTGCTGGCAGCTCCATGCTCCTGCTGGCGGAGGCACAAGAGAGAAGTTGGTAACCCTCCAGGATCGCTGAGTGAAAGTGAGTATCAATACAAATATTTTTGTGTCCCCACAAGGAAGAGTTGGCGTCGAGACTTGTTTTCCTTGCTTTTGGCTTCTGTAAAATACAGAAAATTAATGAAAAAGTGATAAGAAACCTTACACTTATCTCAGAAATTTCAGAGATACTCGAAGAAAATTACGTAATTACATAGAATATATTAAGAGCATTTGTATCATGATACGTGCTAATCCAAGGTCCGAAATTTATACGTACTTTGCAGAATATGTTGGCACAACTGGCTCTTCAAGCTTAAAGCACACAACATTTGTTTATTGTAATGAAATGAGTGGGATATTAACCGAGTGAATTAACGGTTTCAAAATAGTTTAATTCGTTTAGGATGGATTAAAACATCGTTCAGTGAACAATAAATCAATCTGAATGCATAGGGCCTGGAAGCAAATCTAAACGTTTGGTGTAGAATTGCGTTATTTGTGTGAGTTATAAAAATATCAAAAACCATAAAACACACTAACACACGATTAATTTCATACAACAAAGTTTGGTTATCATGAATAATAGCGCGAAATGAAGTGTAGGGAAGTTTATTCAATATGATTCATCTTAATATTTAGCAGTTTTAAAAATATACGGTTATTACAATCAGATGTTTAATACCCTTCAAAATTAGCTTTTATTATTATAAATATTATACTATAATATTTTAGGCTTGACAAATTTTCGGGTGCTACTATTTTTTTATCCTCTTTCAGAGAACACAGATACACATAGTAATGTGATTTACTATTTCTGATAATTTTGCACCAAGTAAACATCTACTTTAACGTGTATGAGTGCAGGACATCGCTTCTCAAATTGGGAGGTTAAAACGGGAAATCTAGCGTGACTTGTATGCATGCGGTTAGGGCTGTTAAACAATTCATCGTTGTCACTGTCATCTGGTATGACATCAGGTTCTGCGGTAGAAAGAATACCTATGACCTGACACTAAGAGATTATTCATCATTATTCAATCCAGGATTCAAAATGAAATGCCGTAACTGCACAGAATCACTAATTTTCTTCAGACCGTAATTGCAGAATAATATCCTACACGCGAGCAGCGCGATAGCAGTCCGACCAAGTTTGACTTGCGACGATAAATTCAAAGTTGATTAGAGTGAGGTTAAGGTCACTTGGTAATTAATATTTACCGATTTTTACTGAAGTTAGTCCTCATTATTACTACAGATTTTCAGTTGTTAAAATGCTTCATTGCGAATGGAAATATTCGGAATGACTGATGGTATGGTGAATGTTGCATAATAGATTAAGCTCGAGCAGATATAAAATGCTTACACAGGAGGAGGGATTGCTTGGTGGTGGAATAGAATAACTCTAAAATTCGTTCTGGAATCGAAATTATTCCTGAATGATCAGCAAAAAAATATATGTTCATGTGCAGCATTTGACTTCACTGAAATTATAAGCCCTGTTAGTTCTTCTTTTGAGTTGATATCAAATATCATTCGACAAATTCTATAAAAATATAAAAGGACTATAAAAGTATGCTGGGAATGATATTTTTAACAAAATAGTGTTCATCATTGATACTTCATACATATGAAACAGTTAGCAAATATTCAGGGACACTGAAATAAAGACCCTATTACTGATGCAAAGTAGAACTTATTTTTCTAATCATTCACTGTTGATAGAGAACATTTAATCGGCATGCATGAGACTGATAGCAGAAAAATAAGTAATTAGTGTCTTTTCCTACTCTAATATTTCTTTTCTATTGCATTTTCCATCTATGTAACGCATATAAAGTTCACTTTTAAATTTTATTTTCTCCCACTTCAAAGAATCAATGAGGCATCAAGATAGAATTATCCTGTGATGTTTGTCTTTTTAAGTTATAACAGCGTTCATAATTTTATTTCATTTTTTAACTGGCAACTTGCAACACATTTAAATTTTACGAAGTTTAACCATCGACAAAAAATAGGTTACGTAGTGTGGTTTTTTCTTATACTTTAAATAAAAATTTCATGCAATTCAATAGAATGATGATATTCTTTCGAAAATTATTTAATATATCAGAAGAATATGTACAGTTACACAGTTTTTAGCTCTGCGCTGAAGCCATACCGTTTTAAAGAAAAACGTAGAATGCTTGCGGGAAAGAAAATTTCTCAGTGCTCAGACTACGAGGTCGTATTTTTTTTGAACAATGCCGTTGTTAATTTACTTCTCAGTCATTGAGAAGCCATGTATGCTTCCTAAATAAAAATCGGCATTACTTCCTTCTGCTTTATAAAATTTTCAACACGACATTTTTTCAAGCGTCGACAGTCAAGAAAAATTGCAGGCACTTGTTCGAATTAATTTGGAATGATGTTGATGACTAACAATAATCTATCTAGTGCTAGATTCACAACCATGTCTATCAATTATTCTCAAAAAATAAGAGGCTAACTTGGTTAAGATGTCTTATCTAATCAAGTCTAATAACTTCCTTATGAGTTATCGTTGGTCGATGACACGCATTATTTTTGTTAAGTCTTTCATGTTATTTTACTGCCTTCAGCCAAACTAGTATTGTTCATATTATACCTGATTAAATCAGAACTTTTCTTATTCACTTCAATAAAAATGTTTCTTTTATCATCTTTAAAGACTTGCAACCTAAAAGCATACTTGTGATAACTTTGCTAGAGAGTGGGTAGAAGTATACATCACTTGTACGTATCCGCCTATCTTTTAAAATGCTGCATTCATTTTTACTTTCATTACAGCAGCGACTTTCCACAGTGCAGCAATACACGTTAAAATTGAAATATCATGTAATTAATGTGCTTGTTGAATTTTATTTGACTCCACTCTGAATGAAGGTATAGAAGAGTTTTCCGTCGTTAATGAGATTCCTCCTGAATTTCTAATTTCGGATAATAGTCTGAGTAGGATTGAAGACGAATTGTAATGCACTGTCATTTAGCGACAGTGTAATAATGACAATAATCCGATTAAACTTGTATTTACAGATCGAAAAAATTACTTCTTCCTTATACTAGTTTGTTAGCAGAATTTAACCATCCTCCATAGAGGCAAATGTTGCTCACGTGTCGTGATGTGACTAAAACTGAGCAAAGAAGTCATTTAAAAAGTTGTTTCGGGTTTCATTTTGGCTTGTTTCTTGTTTACTACATAAGTATTCGGAGAAAATCGTGAATAAATCTGAAGAAATGTGAATGTTGGTATACTTATTTTCACCCTCTATACTAGTTATATATGATCTTCTTGATCTTCTTGACATACTAATGTTGAGTTACTTGCTGTCATTTACCACGCAAACGTGGTAATTTACAACACCTACTAGCTTACCAGAAGCTTAATGCATAAAAACCCTTTCAATTAATGTTGGTCCTAATCACTTCATTACTAGATACACTCCGCTAATTCTAAAACGAGTACACGGTCTAATAACAGCTCCTCTAAACAAGTTTGTAGGCTCAAGACAGGTGTGCTGAATTTAGTCAATTGTAGGTCCAAACTTAGTAATTTGCAAGTCCAGACTTAAAAATTTGCAGGCCCACACTGAGTTTTTTGTAGTCTTAATACTTAGCAACTTGTAATCATAAACTTACTAATTTGTAGGTCTAGACTTAATAATTTTTAGATCCAAACTTAGTAAATTGTAGGTTCAAACTTAGTAAATTGTAGGTTCAAATTTAGTAATTTGTAGGTCCAGACTTCGTAATTTGTAGGTTGCGTTGACGCTTAGTAGTTGTCTTGACAGAGTCCGAATAAGAAATATTTAGTTGGTTACTTCTGTGTGGAATATTCAATTACGACTATTCGAATATAGAACATTTTTTATGAGCTAGTAGTCAGCATGGCTGACATTTCTGTTCAGGTAAAATGTATCTATCTAGAAAACGTATAAATGAGTCAAATTTATCAGTAATCAAAGTCATATTTTCAGGGATACTGTAAGACGAGTATGTTTGGTTCTTTTGATGTCTTATTTACAAATCGAAACCTAGCCATAAGCTATTTTGTTCCCATTTATTTCAGTATTAACTATACAGGAGCAAAGAACAAAACAAATAATGAGTTCTGAGCTGGAAAATAAATCGTCAAAACAATTCTAGTGTAAAACGTATTGTCTTTGTGTATGATCAAATTAAATCATTAACTATAACGGCAGCGTGACGTTATTTCATTATAATGTGAAAAATCTGAAGATGAATAAATAACGTTTCGGCACCTACAAATACTGATAATTTAGTAGCTACATTGATTTCGATGCATTAGTAAATAGTATTCTAATCTATCCAGGTAGTTCTTTATAGACCCACATGCCATGTAAATTCTCAGAAAGGTTTTTTATGTCTAGAAAAAAACACATAGTACATATTATCCATATTAACAAAATTTATTATTCATTTATCATCACTTGCTCATTTTCCTTCATTTACGACTCTGTTGAATGTAATTTGTACAGACTGCGCTCACTCATTTGAATGCCCTGTTATCAAGTGTGATCGACAGCTACATGTAATATTGAAGCGCATGCATTAAAGCTTCTGAGCTGTGCGTTTACGGATAACATTATTGAAGAAACCTTATTCCCTAAGTATAATGGTTCCTCGAACAATAAATATTAATACTGGTCGGTTGAATCGTTCATTCTCCTTAAATAATCCTAGCGACATTGAAGTTATCTCTGAGTGCAGAAGTATTACCACATGCTTCTGTAAAACACAATGGCTACAGAGTTCTGAGCGGGATCATCACATATGGTTCGAATAAGTACTGGCGGTGTGCTTCAATTACTAAAAATATTTAATGCAAAACAAACACAAGCTCACGCTCTACAGAACATTTCCATCTTCTATGCAGGCGATCCATGCGGTTCCCCTGAGGGTTACCCAATCTCTGATGGTCATCAAATGATAATGGCGTACAAACTCATGCATAATGCATGCAGGAACTGTGCCCTCACTTCAGTAACGATTTCAAGTTTCATGGATTCATCACACGCGTGCGCCTCAGCGAGGATTTCAATAATTTAGACTAGAGGGCTGGGAACTTTTAGTTATGGGGCAGCAATGCAATGCATTTTTAGAATACTGCGTTTTGCTTTTTAAATAAAATGTTCTGTAGTTTACAAAACTTTGCTTCTGCATTGGTGTTACCATACAGAGCATTTCGAATTCATTCGTGTATTTAATATAAGTATTGCATAACATTTGCTGATGCTTCAAAGCATCCATACGGGTATGGGGTAATTATGCTGCTCATAAGATAGCGGGCAAAAACATAATTCACTAATTGTGCATCGCGTTTGTGCACTACAGAGTCCAGAAAAAATTCGCTCGTGCTGAACGTCAATTAAAGTGTGACGATACCAGCTCCGTTCTGCAGCTCGGTTCTTTGATAAAAACTTAGTAACGACCGCCATTACGTGCTCTCTGTCCGAAGCAAGTCCTCTCCTAATTTCCTCTGTTACGCATGAATATTTTTTCTAAATGATGATAGAAGTTGCGTACCAACACGCCAGGGATCTACATACATATACGTTCCCAGTCTCAGAGTCAGCATGAATACATTACCCTACCTTCTCTACGCCATGAACTTCATGCTTTCTGTTCATGTTTTTTCAAGATCTCATGAATTCGTTTCGTAAGCTTATCCCAAGATGAATTGATAACTTGAAGCTTCTTTACGAAATTTTTACTGTTGTATCACTTGCAAGTTAATTCGTTGAATCCAAAGCAAAGGCTATTTGTCAAATGTAAAATTAATAGGAGTATTGTTGACTGTACCAAATACTTATTACGTATATTAAACATATAACATTCAACAGCTTTTAATAACCATAGAGTTAAATTCCATGATTTGTATATTATAAGAGCTGAGATAACATTTACTGTGTAATATATTTCTACACTACTGTAACGATGACAATGAATTAGTCATAAAAAAATGTGCACATTTTTTTAGAGCAATGAAGTGTTTTAATCCCATTCTAATTTATGAGTTGAACATGTCTTGCTGAATGGAAATTATGTGTTTTTCATTCTATTTTACTTTTCAAGGTCTTCTCGTATCATTAAATAATGTATTATATCAAATATTGCTTTTATTTTGCATCAAAAATGGGATTTACATTTGCTCTTTGATAAGTAAAAACTCTATTTAGACATTGTAATTATTTTCGTGTTGTTTTCAATTTGGGTTCTTCTTAACTTATGCCATACACGACACTAAAAATTTGTGTACTGAGTGTACACTGAGGAAGAACTATTTCAGTAGCCATAATGCCAGCAATGTTAACCACTCACTATAAGATGACACTTTACATTAAGCTTCTTTTTTTTACTACCTACGTTTCGCTGGGAGAGACCAATTTGTTAGCTCATTAATGCTTACTAGAGCAGTAAGCTTTAAGCTGCATAGCTTTTCGTCGTTTTGAACACAAAATAAATAGAACAAATTAACGTTTTTATTTAATTACGTGGTTTTAATTATATTATGTGGAAACAAACAAGTTTTGCTCAATTTGTCAGAGACCGAAGTTTAGATTGTAAATTTTCAATCATAGGTTGCTAACGTGTTTCTGGTGAAGTCTGGATTGAAAACTTGCTGATAGATTTACAAAAAAAAATACATGTCTAAGTATTTTATGACTGAAAACTCAAACTGTTGAAAATAGCATGAACTGAAGAAGGCTTCAATTTAACAAACATAAAATGCAATGAATCGAAGAAAATTATTTTTTTTCGGGAGGAATTAAGGCAAATATTTTATTGAACGTCTAATAGAAACAGTTTCTCAACAGATAATTGCTAAATTAAATGCTCAGACTTTTTCGACTATTAATCTTTTATAATATTTCATTAATTCCATCCATTTCATTACTGAAAGTTTTTCATTATAAGATGAGTTGTGTAGTGCTAAACAATCTCCAACTACAACCAAAATTTGACACGAATAAGTTGGAGCATGCTCACAATTAATACAGTATACATTTCATCATCATTTTTCCTGAGTTATATTTTATGTTTCATCTCAATTTATTTACTATGAAGATTTTACGAAGCGTTCAGTTATTGAAAAAACTTCCGCGCCTGAAGTATTTTCAAACAATTTTTGTAATGCGTGTCCTTTAATATTTAGCCCATATCTCTAAATATTTTTCATTTGCCCGGTTTTAAAACTACCACGATCCTAAGAAACCAGGATCCTATTTTTCTTTCTCAACCAAATATTGACGCGTCTTTTCAAAGCCTGGGCAAGATTTTCAACGACAGCGTGCTACGTATTTAGTTCCATAAAAAATCCACGTTAGTTTTTGTCACCCGATAATGCGTTTACCATGGACCATTTCAGAACGTATTGATCTGAGTTCCCTTCACGATTTAGGCTGCGTCCAGCGGAAATTTTTTAAAGTCATTTAATGAAATGACGGGTTCATAACGACAAGATTAATGTTGCTTTACAAAGGCTTGACTTCATGCGCTGGAACACCGCAGCAAGTGTAATGAGTGACAACACGCGAAGATTTTCTGTTGGCATGGTGAGCTGGACGACGCGTGTTCTGTGATTTTTAGACGACGTGGGTTCCGTGTTCTCCATCAAGGGTTCAAGATTGATTTGACTGGTGTAATGATAAAAAGCTGAGAGCATGAAAGTTTATGTATTTTCGAAATAATTTTAAGTTATCTATGTGAATTACCAAGAAGTAAACTTCAGTAATGCAAAAAATGATTTCTTTTTAGTTGAACAAAGGTCAGGTATTGGATCAGAATGTCTGTGCGCTTACTGATGCTTGATGATAAGTCAGATACATAATATATACCTATTCAGAAAATGAAACACACAGTTTGTAAACCTTTCGTTTGTTAGAACAGTTTCAAAGTGATACTTTTGAATATTAATTTTCCATGTAAAATTACGTTTCATGAACTACAGTCGCGTAATCTGCCTGCAGTACGGCCAGAATAACGAAGGCGGAATACTTCAGTGTAGGTTGTTCTGCGAAACACGAAAAATTAAACAGATTCTTTCGGTCTCATACAATTGATGATTACATTTGATTACATTGATTATCGAATGATATTCTTGATGAAAAATTGACCAATATATCAAATCAAGTATTTATACTATTTATATGGATGCCTGCTCTTTAGAGAAAATGCACGTACAAAATAGGAGCGTCCGGAACTGATATCAGTTTTTATTTTTGACCACGTACATTATCATAACATATGTGTGTGAAAGTAAGATGATAACAAATCAAATAGTTCTCAGTTTGCCGTGAGAAGTGTTTGCAACGCATTATATTCATATTCATAACAGAACGCTCAAATGATGAATATGAATTACAAATTGATACAATGTGTTTGGAGCTGTAGGGCTGATAATGTTTAATTTAGTTCTTCTCAACGAACAATTAAAAATCCCAATTAAAATGCAATACAAATTTTATCATGAGTAGCTCTAAAAGGTAATACTCTGAGCTCATTGATTCTAAAATTGTTCTAAACATTTACTTGCACGGAATCTAAACCAAGCTTTTCGTTCGGAATATCTCTCTCTAGAACACAATTTGCTTCTACTCTCTTATTTTTCTGCTACAATTAATGCCAGTAAACTGATTTTCTTCGAAGAATTACTTAGAACGGTAAAACATTTTACTGTAAAGCAGAATTCAAATATCTTGAGCAGGCTTCACTTTACAGAATTTATTGCGTGTTTCTATGATTATTAGACTCAATAAATCCTCTGCACATGCTAATCAAATCTACCTCTTGAACTCTAAAATGTCTTCGTGTACATTAGCCTGAGAATATTTTTGATATGAATTACAACCGTAGTCTCGCTGAGCAGACGTTACAAACATTCGAATTATTTTAGTAGTATGTTTACTGCTCTGACATTAGTTGCACCAATAACTTGGAAAGTGGGAAACTTTAGGTGCTTATGTGACATGAAACTCAAATGTATGCTGTAAAAGTGGTCTTCGTTTACGCAAGAAGTTTGTCCATGTGAATCAAGTTACAGCGAGGATATTTCTCGTATGAAAAGCGGAACATATTGATGAAATCACGTCGAATTTACCTGCATAAAATGTAAACACGTCTGACATGGGTCTAAAAGACCACAGGTGTGTAAAGGCAAAAAACGTAATAATTTAATAACAGATAAATATATAAGATTAAAAATAATAAGAAGCAATTCTTGAAAAGATTATTCAAGATAAATATTTTAATCATACAGGGAAAAATCGTAATCAAAACTTGTTTGTGTGTCTGTCAGGTTGGTGCTACTTTCAATGGAGAGGACAAGCACGTAGATGACTTTAGCATATGAATTCCTTAGCCCTTCAATAAATAGAGAGCCAATACATTCGTGATCCACATAAGTTTTGTTAGAAATTCTTACGATCACTAATACGTCAGTTGTTAGAACAAATGTCACCAAATAAATTTTTATATACAAAAACTTTTTTCAAATAAGAAATGAGATAACTATTTGAATCAACTAAGTATAAAATATACAATTCAGGCTGAACAAAAATCAAGTACCTTACCAAGTCTATTAACTGTTCAATATGGGGAGAAAATCATAGCTTTATATATTATTAATACTATGTGGGTTGCTTACGTTTCATTTTAAGTCAAATAAACTACAGCGACAACAGAGCTCAAAAGTTGCAAATTATACTGTTATTTTATATTTTGTATTCAGAATAGCGAAAACCACTCGTAGTTTGCTTTTATTTTTTGCATCACTTACGTATATGAACTTAAATCTCTTCCAAAGCTTACACCTAATTCTAAACTAACACCATTCAATGAGTTCTGATTTCTACAAATACAATTCCGATTACATGAACATTATACAGCAGGTGATCTCATTTTGTTGGAGCGTCATGCTGTGGAGTAACTGCATGCAAACAAGCACAGAAATAAACCTATTAAATTAATGAAATCCTCCGTGGCGGCGGAGAAAGCCATGCATTAAGTATGCAGCTCAGTCATCTCATTAGGAGTCGAGGTCTCGTTTGTGCGTTGCGTTCACAATAAGTGGAACGTATTAGTACACTTCTGAGCCACACCTGCACAGCAGTGCCTGTCGATGTTCAGTTGTGATGTTTCAGTGGTAAAGGCTTCAGAGATAACGATCTCTTCTAAAGAAAGTATAGAAAACAAATGGTGATTAGAAGAACATGTATGTGATATTTACGTGGGAAAATGTATTCTTTTTTAATATTAGAAGTAAAGAACATGAAAACTATTCATCCAGGTAATCAATCTAGACTTTCTTTTGCAAAATAAACTAAGATTATATTTTTAGGGCGGTGTTAATTAGCAGGCAGAAGCATTCATTATTACCAGTTCACCTCACCTGTACCTGACACATAGTTAAAATATTCTTGCAAAATTTCACGATAAAACATTCTGGATTTTTCTTGCATGTGCAAAGGATTAAATGCTGAAACTTTAAAATTTCAACCCTACACTTGATTGAGGAAACAGATTGAGGAAGAACTTTTTGTGATGGCTAAAAATATTTTAATGCCGGCAGTAAATTTTTGCTGTTCTTCTTCACTGCATCAAGTGTATTTCAATGACATAATTTGCGTCAAATGAGGCACCGTGAAATGAGGGCTATTTTTCAGTGGTACTAGAACTCGGTCTTGAATTTTATTTTAGTTAATGCAGTTGCAAGCCAACAACATCATGCAGTGAACATGTGTCCTGTTAACTCATTTAAATACGATGGGAAGCCTCAACATGGGGAAAAAATTGAATGATGTTTGGTAGGGAAAAGATTGAAGAAACATTAGATAGCAGATTTTTTGAAATACTAATGAGTATCGATTCGATTTTGAAGTTAAATGAATTCAACTGTTTATGTGTTTTGTCTTTCAAATCTTAAAAAAAATAAGTTGGATGGTGCGGTCTCCAGTCTAATTTTTCTCTAAATTACGCAAATTTTCATATGTACTAGTTGATGTAATTGAAACGTTGCAAAAGGGATGGATTTTGACCGTAAATTTAACGACGAAATTGGGCTAAACAAACTCAACAAATAATTCATACGAAAAAAATATGACCGTCGACTAATTCAATTGCGTATATTAAGAATTTTTACAAATTAAAACAAAAAATGCGCGGCTTGTGTTCTCCTAAAACCAGACAAGAATAATTTTTTCGATTACATATTGACTTTAAGAAAAACTGTGCACACGAGTAACTGAATGCTCTTTTTTGATTCATGCGTACATTTTGAAACCATGAGATTAAAACTGTTTGACGTTTCCGGTTAATAGGTAAAAAATCAATTAACTCAAAATAATCTACCCGAACGGAGTTTATAATTCTGTTTTTATCATTGTGAAAGCGAGTGAAACGTACACTTCACGTCTATCACTCAATTTCTTCGCCTGTATCACAACGAACGAAGACAACCTGAGCTATTTCAGCACGAGTCTCGTTAAGATATTGATCAATGTTCCAAATAATAAATTCAGCAAGAGTTTTTTGACTACACAGAAAAATATGACTGATGCCATTACGATTATTGCTTACAACTGCCGAAGCTGCTGAGTGCTGGATGCTTGCCGGGTAATTTATAAAAGAATCATGTTGTAATTTGCATTGAAATAATTTTTTCTCCAGGAGGACTTATTATTACTTTCCAAGTGTACTTTTTCCCCTCATATAAGTCCTTCAGGCTATCAAATTCATACACAATTCTACATTCATTTATGGAACTTCATTCATGTTCATTTTGGAGCAACAAAAATGGTATCTACCTTGCATGGCATTGTACGTTTATAAAAAACTATTTTTTAGCTTGATTGATCCACCTTACAGGTGTGCATCAAGTTTGTAGTATTATTGAATATATGTAATTACAACGCTAAAGTCAGAACTGATTGATCACAGTCGCACTGTCTCAGTGAATTATAGCCTTCGGTTGACACAGTCAGCAGAATACCTTTGTCTTGTATGCATGCAGCTTGCTATCTGTCAGCCTAGCCAGCGAATTAATTTACATTCCTCTACAGCGAACCTGAACCCAAAATTCAGCTTGTGTTCATGGTAGAATTGTTCACCCGTTGTGATTGTTCTCTAAATGTCAGTTTTTCATCTCTGATATTGGTCTCCAAATGTCAGTTTTTCATCTCTAATATTGGTCTCCAAATGTCAGTTTTTCATCTCTGATATTGGTCTCCAAATGTCAGTTTTTTACCTCTGATATTGTTTTCCAAATGTCAATTTTCCATCCTTGATATTGGTTTCTAAATGTCAGTCTTTCATCTCTGATTTTAATCTATAAATGCCAGTTTTTCATCTCTGATATTGCTCTCTTAATGTCAGTTTTTCATCTCTGATATTGTTCTCTAAATGCCAGTTTTTCATCTCTGATTTTGTTCTCCAAATGTCAGTTTTTCATCTCTGATATTGCTCTCTTAATGTCAGTTTTTCATCTCTGATATTGTTCTCTAAATGCCAGTTTTCCATCTCTGATATTGTTCTCCAAATGTCAGTTTTTCATCTCTGATATTGCTCTCTTAATGTCAGTTTTTCATCTCTGATATTGTTCTCTAAATGCCAGTTTTCCATCTCTGATATTGTTCTCCAAATGTCAGTTTTTCATCTCTGATATTCATGAAAGGCTTAGCAACACAGTGTCTTGATGCAACGCAAAATATGAGCTAATATTTCAATAATCTATGAATATTTTTCCACATAACTAACATTTCAAGAGTAATTCATGTTTTACATTTCAAGAAATTTCACGATGAGAAATTCTACCCTATAAATTACTAGGGACTATTTTAAGATCTAGAAATTTGTTCTACCAGGATTTTTGTACTCGGTAACGTGTGTTTAAATACATATGTTTAAATCTGTATTTTACTTTTTAAATCAGATTGGGAGAACTTGATGATTAAAGAAAATTCTAATCTAGAAAACTATGATATGTATACAACTTACATTATTTTGGCCGACAATTATAGTCCAGGAAACTTAATGGTTACTGACGTTTCATTGATACAAATATGTTATTAACTTTCATTTAAATTCATATGGCTTAAAAGTATTATCACATTTTGACTGTTCTTTCTAAAACGTATTGGAAAATTTTTGCCGCTTTGATGCGGAGTCATGTCAACAGGCATGGATAGCTTGCTCAAGGAATCATCTCTTTACTTTCTTCACTTCAAAGGCATGAATGAATATAAAGTTACAAAGATAGATAATTATTGTTATTCATCAAAGGACCTCACCTCTGGTTTTTATTATAACTTATAGTTTATACATTAGTTCTCATATACATCATTATCCACTAATTACTAATGAAGAAATCGTTACATTGTGCTACGGCGCTAAAAAAATCTTCTGTGAAATCGAGCAAGGTGATCAATGGAGCCAACAATGTCAAGACACTATCGACACCACCAAAAACTTTTTTCGAACACCTCTGAAACTTGACTTAATGCATCAGAGTTGTTTCTCTGACGTTCATTAGGGTTAACATAATAGTTAATTGAATGTAAAAAAAGACTATACAAAGGCAGCTGGAAATATCTGATTTTACTTAATTATTTTTTATTTGGTTTTTTACTCTCGCCGATCCCATTAAATTACATTATTGGCGTGATTATATTAATGTAGTCAAGATGATCATAGTGTTGCGCGCTCCATAGTAAAAAGCAATGACAATCTAATGCGATTTCATTGCGAAAAAATATAGTCTTCATTTCAATGATTTAACGATTCATGGCTGAAGCTGCGAATAGCAATATAGTATCATGATGTAAAATTTAAACCCATATTCAGTCATTGCAGCGTCACACAAATATTTTATTGCCGTATTTAATGTTCATGCCATTTTTTTGTGATTTAAAAAAAATTAAACTCTCAGAAACACAACCTACGCTGATTTATGCATCACATGCATCACAGCGTGTTAATATTTTATGATTTTCGTTGGGCACTTCAAACTCTTTCTGAATATTACCAACATAAACCTTTATTTCAAAAGATGTTGAAGACTGGGGCCCTTTAGGGCTGTCGTCAGTGAACCTTTCTTTGAATGTCAGCCCAGCGACGGACATGAATCAGTGTAGCCACGCCTGCCAAGGTGTGTGCACTAAGTGGATGAAGTTAAGCAGCTTTTAAAATCTCTACTAACAGAAAAAAATAGAAACAGCAAGTATTATTGAGACATAATTCTCATGGAAGCTTTTAGTATGTATGATTTTAATGTTTTTGATTCGTTGACACAACTGAAGTGCTCTTCATGGACGACAGCTTTCTGATTACAGTGTTTTGAATATTTTCTATACATGACTATTTCTTTTTCTAAGTTCAAACGGTAATGCTTGAATTTAAAACATCAATTTTTGAAACGAAATTCAAATCAGTGCATCAAAATTTCATGATTAGAAAGCTCATGATTGAACATGCACTGAATTTTTTCCATTTTTTTGATATCTTTTCGTAAGATAGGAGACCAGAGTTGCACTGCATATTCTAAATGAGGCCGGACTAGCGCTTTATAGAGTGGTAATATTGTATTCTTTGACTTGTATTCAAAGTCTCATTGCACGAAACTCTGAATAAAAGTCAAAGAACATGATATTACTGCTCTATAAAGCACTAGTCCGGCCTCATTTAGAATATGCAGTGCAACTCTGGTCTCCTACTCTACAAAGAGATAATAATAAAATGGAAAAAATCAGTGAAAAGCAACGAAGATGATTCCAGAACTCCGCAATCTCAGCTACGAAAGACGTCTTCAACGCCTAGAACTTATATCCCCAGAACAAAGAAGACTGCGAGGACAACTTATTGAGACCTTTAAGTATCTCAACAGCCTTAGCAATGTTACCCTGGAAGAGCTTTACGGAAGAGACGGTAACGTACGGATTAGAAATAACGGCTAAAAACTATTACTGAGAAACTTCAAAACATCTCAAGCTATGAACTTTTTTCCCGTTAAAATTGCTGCAACTTGGAATCAGCTGCCAGAAAACATAGTTTCCGCTGGCACTGTGAACACATTCAAAAATCATCTCGACAAATTTTGGACTACGAACCCCCGCAGTATTACATCGTACTAACTCTATGTCCCTAACTTCTCAGGGCTAGTGTATGATTGAGATAAATGCGCGTGACAGAAATGCCTGTGAGTGAGTGAAATGGGTGTTCATGACTGAATCACTTACGTGGTTAAGGTGTACGTGCATGACTGATGTATTTACTTTAGACAGCATGGGACTTGGGTATCTACCCAAGAATGAGCCAATCGGCTCGTTCCTGTCGCCGTATTCTATTCATGATGCCTTATATGAGGTATAATAAAGAGCGAAGACCAAATACCAAATTATGCGCTGGCATTCACATTTTTTCAGTGATGGATGAAATTATTTAGTAATCCAGGTGACGGAGATCGTTTCGAAAAGACACGATTTATTGTTCAATTTGTGAATATAGTTCGGTGATTATGAATAAAAATTAGGGGCTTGCGTGCAGTGAGTGAGAAATCTTTTCCTTGATGTGTGGAAATGAATGAATCGTGTTGAAAAATGCATTTGTTTAAATCGAATATTTACATTAAACGTCTACAAATCCTGTCCAAAACAAAATAATAAAAACTAACATCGTTCTAATTTTTCATAGGTTTTTCAAAGGTGAGCAGTATTGATGAATTGTAGGTACAATTTAATAACTATTCAATTGCGTAAATTAATCAACATTTCATCTCACGATGCTACGTACAATAAGCAATAAGATTATTCGTTCACTCAACGATGTTCAATACTCGTAGTCGTTTCTTAAAATTTACTGTTCGAATGATCAAAAAGTCTTTACATGTTATTAAGTACACCAAGAGAAATTGAAAACTCAGTTTTCAAAAAGACATGTATGACTTAACAAATTTAACATGAACGTCATTCAAAATATGAATTGACAAAAGTATTCGTACAGTTAAAACAAAGGAATATAATAACAATATTACTAGTCAACTGCACGACCTTTACCTTGATAACTTCAATCAAAAAGTTTTTGTACTTTTTAATCGAATATGAACATGTTTACACTGGAATATTATTCTATTCTTCAATGGCTACATGCTCCAATTTATGAAGGGCTTCAGGAGCTTAAAAATGTATCCGAACTTTCAACATTTGCTATGAATTTTCAAGTGAATTCAAGTCAGGATTCATCGATTTTCATAGCAGACCTGTAATTTTGTTTTTCTAGAGCCATGCAGTCACAAATTTAGACGTATGAGTCATTATCATGTTGAAATTTAAACCAAGATTTTGCGTTGATAACTTGAGGTTTTCGTTCAGTATTCTGATGTGGTCTGTAGATTTCATTACTCCTTTGATTCCAATTAAATAATCAGACTCACTACGGCTGAAAAAATTATCATCATGCAACTACCTTCAAGTTAGTCGTTGGTTATGCATTCTTGGAGGGAAAAGCCTCACCTTTCTGACCCTAAATCTTACTAACATCATTATTTTCAAGTAACTCAATTTTTGCTCCATCACTCCATGGTCCTCGTTCAAAAATTCAATTTTCTTTCTCCAATAAAGTTTTAGTAGATTTAAGCATGCTGAATGATGAGCATAGTGAAGAGTCGTCCGTCGTGGTCTATGACCATGTTAGCCAGTCCAGCGTTGAGTTATACGCGTACTTACGCTGATACTATGCGTATCCAAGTCTTTAGCGATGTCTCTTAACACAAGTTTTAGGTTCATATAAACCTCACGACATAGTTTGTACGCAGGTCTTCGTGACAATTTTTGAGTCTTCTAAGCTCAGTTGAAAGCGTTGACGTAGCAAATTCTTTACATTTCTTGTTAATATATTCTACAGTGGATATAGTGATAACTAAACATTTTGAAATAGTTTCGTAGCTAACTTGTTAGAGATAACAATCTTTTGTTTCAAATCAACGCTGATCTTTTTTGATTTCACCATTCTGAAATCAAAGTGAGAATGATAATGATGATGCTCATAACACCAGGTTATGTTTGTTACTGGAACCTATTTGAATATTGTGGAAAATAAGTATTATCTAATGCTTTACCTATATAATAAAAATGTTAACCCCTTATAATTAAATGTATCGATCCGTTTAAAACAAATTTTTTATTCTACGAATATTCTTGTCTCATGAATTTTTCATGGCGTTCTTTTAAAATTAGGCAAATTAAATCTGTCGTTCTGAATACTGAGTTTTGATTTTTTTTCGTGTACTTAATAACATACAAAGAGTTTGCAGTCATGCGAGCTAAAAATTTAAAAAAAATACTAAAATTATTGAACATTGGTGAGTGTACGAATAATTTCGTCGCTGTGTTGAAAAAAAACCTTTTCATATGGGCATTAAGACCCACCATTTTTATTCGACTTCCAATTTACTCATGACACTGCCACGTCATTGACTTCGATCTTATTCCAGACATTGGTATCAATGAGCCAGCCTTGATTAAGAGTCAATGTGGCTACTACACTCTTGACTATAATTGCCCACACATCTTCTTATTTATTATTCAGTTAATCATCTGTTATCATCCTTTTAATGAAGAGCAGCACCTTGCATTGAGTTTTCCAAAAATTAATTTCAGTTTGTGTGAATACCATCATACAGAAATACAACGTGGTATGACATTTGGTATCCAGATCAGGAGTGTGGTCTAAGGTAGGAAAGATCATTCAGGTAGAAAGACTCTGAGTTCTTTTATTCTTAATGATTCTACATTTGAACTTCATAAAACAATGTCCATGCCGTGTGAAAATTATTGCTGTCCTCCCTTGAGTTCTGTTTGGCTCAAACTTTCCTTCTAGTTCTCAAATTTTTCTCATCAGGCTCGCTAATACAAAATGGACAATATGAACGTTTACTCAAAAGAAAAAGTTCGTTTTGGCAAAAAACTCTTAGCAATATTTTAGTTTTTTTGTAATTTCAAAATAGTTTTCTTTTACAATTATTGATTAATCCAGCCTAATCCAGAACAATTTACATCCTATCATAGAAGTAGATGTGAACGAAGGTGCCACACACTCGATTTGAGAGCAACCCGTATGACCCCTATATAGGTAATATTTTCCCTGGAGATTTCAAGCATGAACCTTCCCACAACTTGTAGGACCCTAGAGTAGTAAATTATCTACCCATTAGGATCCGAAGAAGTCATTTACAACCGACTTAGGAGTTTCAGGTGCAAATAAATTATCGAAACTTACCTCGTTTCTATGCAGTCATTCGTTATCTGAAGGTGGAACCGTTACTTTTTACAGGTAATTCGATCATTATTTGGTTCGGAGCTAAATACACGATTATTATCAGGGTGTGGGACTTGCACCCAAGATTGATGTCATCAAAAATGGTAACGGAATATTTTAAATCATCAGTACGATGTCTGTTTTAGTGCATCATATCTCAGATCAGCTGCTGAAGTTGAATTTTGAGAATAACGCTAAGAACTGTCGGGTTTCCAACAAAAAATCTTACCTTTTATCACTGCATAACCTTTCCAAATGAAGGATTATATCTTTTAAGCAAAATGAAGGATTATATCTTTTTTAATAGACGCTTCTGAGTTAAATCTTGACGGCCTTATATTGACTTCTTTCTGATGTGTTTCAAAACCTGGGTCAAAAACAACGAATCATCGGTGAAGGTTCTGCATGTGAGTAAATATATTCATAGCTTAACTTATGTAGACGCTGTAATCGACTTAAATTTTTTTCCGCAACTCAAAGTTGTATGTGACACTGAGAAGTATAATTATCAGCAGACCTGCTCAGTATGGCGTGTCACACCAGTGTCCAGAATATTGCAGTAGTGAACGAGGATCATGACTGACTCAATAAGTCACTCACAAGAGGATCAATAAGTCACCGCCAAGAACCCAACTTAATACTTGCACGCCATGTTTGACTGATCATTCGGAAATAAATGGACGAAACCAACCTTATGTTTGGGACTTCTCAGTTCAATTAGGGAGGAAGTTTTCCAACTGAAAATGCTATGTTGAAAGGTTTCGGGAACGTAATAGTACTTGATAGAGCCAAATAACGTGACTAATTAGTAATAACGTGTGTCTTCTGTTTAGGATAAACAACGATTCGAGAAATGTTCAAAGAGCGTTTCTCAAACCTTGAAGGGATTGTAGAAATGATGCAGATATCGAAAAACAACAAAGAAGTTGTAATTTAAACTGGTTGTTAGCAAACCCATAGCAATTGTTTTCAGGCAAGTTTTTTACGTTATCAAGAGTTATGACTAACAGAGCAAACTCTTTCATATATAGAACATTATTGATATTTGGAGAACAAGAACATCGTCTGAAAGAGCAGCAGCACAAGGGACCATAGTAAGCAACTGCAATATCAGAAATGTTAAGAAATGAATTAAAACAAATATGAAACACTCAATGTACACATTTGATCTTTTCCAGGATTTTTAATGAGTGTGTGCACATGTTTGAGAAATAATGCGATACATATTTTTCGGGCTGTGAGATGGGAAGATGAATTTGCTTTAAGAGTGCATTTCTGAGTTGCCTGCCTCTGAGTAGGTTAGTAAAAGAAATAGTTTCTTTTATGAGGCAGAATTTTGTGCTATAACTGTAAATATTTACTTACAATTACCTTAATTACTGCAAAGAAACGTGGATTATATTGCACCATTTTGCTTATGGATTTGACAACGCCAAAATTTGGATCGTAGAAATTGTTTCCGTATCAAAGTATGTAATTTTAATTATTTAGATGTCTCATTTTATAGAAGAAAATTCCAAGTTTAATCATTCATCCTCTACATTCTCATTAATATTTATTACAAATTCACCAGGTTTAATTTTCAAATTGAATTCAAAAGCGTTTCACAGATTCACAGATATTGTGAATTTTACTAAATGAGATAAAATTTGTCACGGGAGGCATAAATATTTCTTCATTTAATTTTAGAATCCAGAAACAAATCGTTTACTGATTTGGCTTTTTTTAATCCAAAAACCCATATTATCTATTTTATATGATACAAAAATGAATATGTATAATTCAGCAAAATGGATTATGTTCTCTATTGTGTAAACTTCTCACGCAGTTTTCTAGGGTGCATGGTACAGTGAGTGTACTTGTTTCTATGACATGTCCAGGGTTTGAAGGTACTGGACGCAATAACACTGAAAGTGACAGCGACATTTTTGCATGAGTGGAAAAAGTCTCGGCTAATAAAGAAAGCATCAGTGATCAATTTCTGACGAGAGTGAAGTGGTGTAATATTTCTACGTCTGCCTAAAAAACGCGTTGTTGAAGCTGGGAAAAAGGTGTATGAAGATTTTTGTAAATGTCATTGGCTCACCGGGACGAATCACAGAGTATCTCATGTGGCATAGGCATATTATTTAAAAACAGATATATGTATGTAATATCACGGATTTTAAGAAACATTATTACATTTATTAATAATGTCTACGTTTTGAAGAGATTTTAAGAGGCCCAAATTAGAGTGAATGTACGATTGAAATGATAATTTACGAGGAAGGTGTT
Source organism: Trinorchestia longiramus (assembly GCA_006783055.1). NCBI lineage: Eukaryota > Metazoa > Arthropoda > Malacostraca > Amphipoda > Talitridae > Trinorchestia > Trinorchestia longiramus. The sequence goes on from VCRD01000028.1 coordinate 61,151, forward strand.
TGAGGCGTGGAAGTAAATTCTAAAGGGAGGTGATAGAAGCAGTGAATTAGGTTGAATAATTACACGGCTGAGTAAGTGAGGAAGTACAAACACTGTACAGAGCAAAGAGTGGACTGTAAAGTGGGTAAGGTAAGTCAAACATTGAGAGTGCTGTGTTCTCTGACACTTATGGAGAACACCATAAGTTTGCCTAGAGAGGGAATTGTCTTGAATCGTTTTTTTATGGCTTATGGACACATGGACTGAGAACCATTGGGGGATGAAAATGAATATATTGATTTGGTGACGCATGAGAAATACTGTTGGAATGACATGTTTGACATTGAGGAATTATTAAAAGAAAACGAGTACCTGGACGATTATGGTGGAAGCTGTTGAACAAAGTACGTTTTAGAGCTTTAATTTTTTTCCAAGACGTGCGAAACAAGAAATTGAAGTCGTCTAGTCATAGAAATGTTGAAATCAAATTGAAAAAAAAAATTTAAATGAATAATTGAAGCATGAAGTCTATCTGTAGAGGTTGTTACAGGCTTGACATGGACAGAAATAGACAAAAAATCAAGTGAACTAGTAAATTGTTAGAACCACTGTCGCTCGCTGCCTTAGCCTGCAAATTTTTTTGTTGTACGAGTTTTTATATGTAGGGAGAGACAAGGTGTCTTGTTCCGACGCACCTAAACAACTGAGAGCTACATACACCGCTCATCTGCCACCACCTCACAAGTGGTAGTATTGGAGAGTGAGGACTAGTGTATCTTGTTTGTGTGCATGATCCAAATTCAAATACCTTTAACGCCAGTACAAGATGTCAAGTTTTAGAATCTATTATTGTTGCATATAAGTACATTCGTGCTCATTAAATTTTAAAGTAATAATTTTTAGCCGAAGTAAAATAATTGCAGGGTACGAAATGAAAAAATTGAGAGAATTTGGATGCGTGCGAAAGGTTTGGAAAAAATGTCTGATACATGTGTGGGCATGGGTCGTGGGGAAATGTGTGAACAGGGGACGTGGGGAAATGCATGAACATGGGACGTGGGAAGGTGGGGAAGGCAAGACAGTTGATCGACGAAAACATTGTGATTATGTTTGCAGGAACTGATCTTTTGTGTGTTAAGTGAAACTTTCGGAGTCGTAAGTCTCAGCAGATTACAAGGACCTCTAATATACAAGCTCCTTGAGATCACTTCTATGGCTGTTTGAACAGAGCTCGTATCGCAGAGGAGATAAGGAGATTACATAGAATTACCACGAAAGGCCTCTGAAAAATAATTGTCAGGTCCTGTAACGAGAAACAATTCTTTCATATACGATATTTTCATTGCAACTAAACATGGCTCCAGGTATAAAGTACGTTGGAATGAAAATTTCCCAGGCATTCCAAGAAGTTAATGAAAAAGTTTACTAACATTGTTGGGAGCGGGATGTTAAACGATCCTTTGTATCTTTTAATGAACGTTTCTACTTGAGACTGAAAAACCATTATAAGCAAAAAGGATGGGAAAAAGGCATCGCAGATCTGAAGGATTAGGCACCTATTAAGTAAACAAAACCACCTGAGATCGACTTAGGGACAAAGGAATGTGTGAGAACAAATAGATCAATGTAATTCCGCTACGAAGCCCAACGTATTTTGAATTTAGCCTAAGCTGAGCTATTGATATTCGGAATAAAAACGGAATTATTTTCCGATTGTAATTATTAGCACGCTTCCAATGCCGTAATACGCATTTAGATTTAATGAATTTGATTTCAAAACGAATAAAACTTCAAGTCTTCTAACATTTTAATGGGATCTACTTGCATCAAGACAGAACATATAATATTAAAATACAAAATATTCGTAAGATTCTATAGTTAGAGTATAAACTCTGCTAAAAATACTTATGATATCACACAGTTCAACAAAAAACTACTCTCAGCTAAGTCAAATCATACATAGTCTACATTGTTCTAAGAAGTACATGGAATGTTTAATAATGAGCAGAATTAGATATTCAATTTAGGGTTGGAGAACGGCAGGGAGTCCTTTAGAAAAGCAAAATTTACACAAATGTTTGCCCGATCTGGCATGCAATTGTTGTTCCTCTGCGTACTGTACAAGATCCATCAACTGTAGCTGTGTAATATTTATGAATTAAACACTCTAGCCAGTAGAGTGTATACCAGTTAGTTCTGAAATAGAAAATATAGCTAATTGAATGAGTGTGCTAGGCAAAAACGATGTCAACGTATTTTTCCATCTCTGATAATAAAATTTCTCCGCTTTGGATTTTTGTGTTCGTATTCATTCAAGTTGAACAAATTTTTGTTCACATTTTGAAAGTTGGAATTTTTCCCGATGTTTACATTTGCTGCAATGGAACTCCAAATGTGACTGGCACAAATTTGAAAAACATACTTATACGGTGTTGTGTAAAAGTATTCGGTATATCATGTTGTTCTTAAAAAATAACGATTGGTTTTAAATGAAATTTTTTACGTACATTCTAACAAACATTATCAATCAATGCACAGAAGGAAATTAAAAGATATTGTGCAGAAGAATATCGCAAATAATTTGAGACTTAATGACATGAAATAACAATCAAAGCACTTCAGCATATCTGAAAAAAAATTACTGACAACGCATGATGTTTATGGGGAAAAAATTCTAGCACTTCAGTTCAGTAGTTAGTTTTTATTTTGCGGGTTAATCGAAAAGTAAGCAGGAACAAAAACAATTTATTTTGATTTTTATTCATAATGTATACATTTATCGTACGCTTTTCTTATGAGAAATAGTTGTTTATCGATGCTATGTGTTATTGTATTTTAACTGATTAGACATTATTTTCATGATGAAAATTCACAGTTTAAAACAGTAAATGTGACGATTATTGTATAAGAGTTATGGAAGAATTAAACCATATGAGTGACCCATGAGTTATACGTGTAAGGAAATGTTATATGATATTCACTTTTTATGTTTTGTGATATAAATTGATGCTTACATTTAACTTGTTATTATGACATACTGTATTATTATACGTACATACTTATGCAGGAGCTATAATTTTTTCTTTTCTTGCCCCCATTGAGGACCTGAAGGTATGTATGATTGTGTGTGGAATTATTAGAAGCTTATATTGAACTAGCCAATAAAATATATTACAGTATTACGATATGTTTTCACCATAGTTGCATGAATTAGATTGATTAGATTAGAATAGTTACTAATATTTGTCGACTATGTAGCTTACTTATCTCTACATTAAAAATTGTTTATCGTCTGGTATCTGGATGATTATACCTGCTACCATACGAGATTCATGCTTTGCTACACTATTTTGTAATTTTGCGATCTGAATATATCTTCTCCTAACCTCAAGTACAACTAAAATATTTTACAAATTGAAACCAAGGCAGGTTTCGTAAATTACCCACATGTTTCACTGAAATGTATGACTATGACTAGTTTGTACTTTTAAAATATGAATTATCTTCTAAATGCACATTCTAATGTATAAATCGTTAGTTGGTATGTATTGATACATTGCCTGACGTTTCTTACACACTCGTATTTAATTCCTAAACACTTGTGTGTTAACTTACTTGTCCACTTACTGTCTGACAAGCATGAACGTGCATCCTTAGCATGCAATGTGTTTTTTGTAATGGAGTGAGAGATGCACGCTTACCACTCGCTTGTAGCTACGTAAATGCGATTTTTCTTCTCTTAAATAAGTGAGTTGAACGAAATTTCTGTAGAAAAACCCAAGAACTTTGCATTCAGACTGCGTGTCGTAGTAGCCCAGATGCTTTCACATTTCGAGTTTTAGAATTGTCAGGAGAATTTTTTCGTACAGTCCAAGCTTTCAGTTTATTTTGGCCTCTTGACTTCACCAGTTGGCCGTAGCCGTAGGAAAAGTACCTTGAATACGGAAACAAACCATAAATAAAATTGTTACAAAGCAATAGCTTCACTTGGTAGGAACTTTACAAATTTGGATCTGATGAAGAGAATGAAGGCTACCCTGGTGCTACTAAGATGACTGTGAATATTCATTACAAGAAAAGTAATTGAATACAGACAAGTTTTTATTTCAGCTCAAATTTAGCATAATAACAAGGTTAAAAAGAACTCTGAGCCCTAGATAATATCCTAAAGACATTCATCCTTCTTTCGGATAGAAACCGTATACTTATGAAGTATCTTTTCCAGATTTATACACTGAATGCAATGAAGTCTTTAGTATTTTATTTGAAGGCCATTTTTGTCGTTTTACTGTCAAACCCATTTTACAGCACAATGCACCACAATTTGTAAAAATGGTAGCTATTAATTTTAAACATTATGAACGGAAATGTGTATTTGAATTAACTCGTGTTGACATCATCAATATATGCTATTGCTGTCGTAGCGATGGTAATTTGTTTGATGTTCATACTAAAGTTCTTTTAATAAGGTGTGGCTGCAAATTGATATCTACTAATATAATAGACAGTGTATCCCCATCTGTCTCTCTCTATCTCTCTATCTGTGTGTTTCCATCCTATTTCTTCCAATCTATAAGAAAAAATTATTGAACTGGAATCAAAACGAGAATACATGTATTATAAGCATTGAAATATGGTTACCAAAAGCACTGGATAAATATAAAACACTTAATTTTTCCCTTTATTAGCCTTCTTCTCCTACACAACAAGGTTATTGGTAGAGAAGATACAGAATAGAAGTACTGTATATATTCATGAAAAATATTCATTTATAGCACAATAGTTCGTCCTAATTTTTAATACATTCGTCATTATAATAATTTCAAATTAGTAAAATCTAAAGCATGGAACTTCCACGGGAACTATCTATCATAATTAAAAATATCTACAGCGATCTAAAAGATAGCGATCAGTTGTAGTGCCATTGATATTTTCATTCAAATACAGACTTCAAATTTTGTTGAGTGACGGCAAAAATTAAAATATAGAAATGAGTTTACATTCATAAAACGCAAATCCATTCCTAATATTTCAAACAGCTCTTTTTAAAATAACAGAGTTATGTCTTGCGAAAAACAGCAGGTGACTTGCACACCAAAAATGTGGCGTAGTGGACAATATTTACTTTGAAATGTAACTCATAACAGAACAAATGGTGTTCTGCCACTCATGAGGCTGCAGTGTTTATCAATTGGTGAGACTGTTCTGGGCCTCGAGATAGACACACTCCAGTGATCTGTGACGCATTGTACAGCAAATGCTGATTTTTACCACCGAAATATTGTGTATATTAAACATAAGATTCAAATTATTTCTTCGTTCAGGATCTTGTAGGGATTTTAGCCTCAGGAGAATATAACTGAATTTTTGTTAGAAATAATTGATCGAATAAAAAGGTTGTGGCAGCTACTGCCATGTCGCTGATCATTCTTTTATCTTACATCTATGAATGTGATTGTAAATCCGTAAATGTTTTCTAGGATAAAACAATGCATATTTAGAGATATAAGTATTAATTCTTGTACGATACGAATCATTATACTAGTTTTCAGATTCAAAGTTTAAACATTCAGGCTCTCGTTAGATTTCAGAGTTGGGAGGTCTAAGATTACGTCCGGAAAAGTTAGACTACCTCACGTCTCTGCACGCTCTTTTTCTCACCACAAAATTGTGCCAGCTTTGCGTGAGAAAAGAGAGATTTCAATGCCTAGGCTTCAAAGTTTATGAAATAATTAGTGATGTTAACAAAGTTCAATAATTCTTTAATGTTTTCTGAACATAAACTCTGCTAGATAAAGGAATATATATCAAAGTTTAAATTAATAACCATATTTTCCATTAAGAAATCAACTTTCAAACAGAGACGGACCTCATTTACTCACACATGCACACACAAATGCACATACATACTCACATGCACATACAATCTCTCTCAAACACAAACATACCTGCGTACTTCACCAAAGCATTTAACTTCAAGCTTTGAACGACATTTTGAAACGACTTTGACTGACACTGACAAGAATTCATTAATAATTAAACTCGTGTTTATTGAAGAGATAGTGCACCATTTTCAAGAATAATGTATTTTAAATCTCAAATTCTTGCTATGTTAAAGTGAATTTGCACGTCGTGAATCCGAAGTACATATTTGAGGTTTCAGGCTTGAATTCTCCACGATGAAACCTGGAATTCTCCTGGATTTGCATGGTCAAATAAATAAATATTTAGTACGCTTGCTGATAATTGGAATTTCTCATTTAAGTAATTAACTGTTCAAGTAAATCTAAGTATAATATGAAACGTTTAGCTCTTTAAAATAGACTTTCGTGTATCATTACACGGTAACATTATTTGGTAGCATTAAAACCTTTGAGGAAATGAGTTACTTTGGGAACAAATGTTTTTAGGTATACTAATTTGAAAAAAATGTTCTGTCATTGAAGTTGTGTTAATTTTTTTGACCATTTTTTGATAAAATATGAAGATTTTGACCAACACTTGACTATTGAATTTCATGTGGGAAGCGATGAAATGGAAACGATAATTTTTTATTCTGCGACTCTATAAATGTAATTTAAACACATTTTTTATGATATTCCTTTTGTTCTTATTAGTTCGATATTTAACGTAGTGAATATAATTAAATAGTAATGCATCCCTATAGAAGGTTTCATTAATAAATATAAGTACATCTCGTCCAAAAAATTCTTGCAAAGTGCTCCAACAAAAGTGATCGTTTGTACATATATTCTTTGGTGCAAAAATAATTGTATGGTCTATGAACTTTTCGAGGGGCTGCTCGGAATGGTGAAGCGTCCTTATCTCGTTGATGAACGCCAGCACTGATGCGTTCTTCGTCAATTTAAGAGGGCAATTTTCTTGTATTTCCAGTCTAGGACATATGCCTTCATGATAACCAGAGTCGGCTTTTTATCACTAATGAGCAGAGCTGGAGCTTAATAGTAATACAGGAGCCCAGGCTTGATTTAAATACTTGATAAATGCCTGTGAAGGAAGAAAAAGATACATGTTGTTTTTTGTTCCTGCACTTAAAATATCAACTGATATTAAAACATACTTTGTTTTATCACAGAGATTATTAAAATTTTGATTTCTTGATATCTGTGTTGAAAATAGCAAAATTTTTATGGTAATTTGATTGAAAAAATGTTTTATTGGGTCGTCATTGACGAAATTTGTGTGAAATTTGTGATTTGTGAAAATCACCTTCAAGTTTGGTAAAGTGAACAAATGCAGCATGACGAGGAGCAACTCTCATTAAAGCTTACGTAAAAGAATTAAATGGGCAAACTGCCGGAAAAAGAGTTCGTGTCTTCCTTGACATGTCAAATAACACTGAATAAACCTACTAGACGATCGTCAAAATCGTGCCTGTAAGAACTTTGTGATGCATAACGAGGAGGAGGAAGACGAGAAAAAGAAGTGATTTATGAGCCAGAATTGAAAAACGTGACGTAATTGGTTTGCACATTTCTAAAGTCAAGATCAATTTGATTTTTTTTTGTGGTTGAATCTCAAATTCTGACAGGAAGATCAGCTTTTGTTTTTGATAAAAGTTACTTTTCAAACGACAATGTCTCACAGTATGTCAGAGAGTCTCGTCTTACTGACCTACAAATTACAAATTTACTAAGCGCAAAGTTTCATTGAGTCTAAATTGATCTTATTTCTCTGATAGTCAAGCAAGCATTGATGCAAGGAATGGTGAGATTCGTTACCTGTGGTTCAATAAATAGTGTACAACATCATTTAATTCGTTAAAAAATGTCTATAGTTTTCATGAAATCAACAGCTTGATCTCAAGACGAGAAAATTAAGAGGTCTCTAAAAATAGAAGGACTTTACTCTTTGTATAAAACGTCCATAGTCCTGACGTGAACTCACGGTATAGATGGAAAATAAAATAAGAATTTACCCCACATTTTATTTATATTGAACCAAATTAATTTTTTAGACATATAGCTTCATAATTTTGTGATTTGTATAATACGTATAAAATTAAGAGGATCAGTTACGTTACGAAAAATCTTTTCTCAATACTAACTTTGCTTTCATAGAACATCAAAAACGCAGCACTGCATAGTTCTGAAGATTCAGAATCGACAAAATATGTTAATTAATGAGTTTCTTCTTCAACATGCCCTGATCTGTGAAACCATTTGAAACTTCATCGAATTTCTTTCTATTCTAGATGGAAAGAAAAAAACTTGGTCGAACTAATTCTCAGAACTAAGGCTTCTAATTTCGTGTAGATCGCTCTCTCTTGATCATCAGGGCTGGAATTTCTAAGCAGAGTGTCACTGCTAATTACTCTCCGAATAAATTCGTGGTGACACACACCAGTAAGTACAGTGGAGCTCAATGCAAAACAGCTACTACCATAAATAATGTGGAATTGATATCAGCTAAAATTACTCAAAAGACAGGAATAAATTAAATGTCAGGAGACTAAGTATTTTCATTGGAAAAAGCTGTCACTTAGAGGCTTGAAAATACTGTAAATACTTGAAACAGTTATAAATACTTTTAAATGCTTTAGTTTAGATAATAAGAATATCGCAGTTCATAAATATACAGTTAGAAGTACATCTGTTTATTAGCTTACTAATCAAAACCTGAAAACAACGCAAGCTACAAGTAAAAACAAAATTAAAGTTTTCATTAAAAGTATACTAGGATTTAAACATTCAGATGTAGTATAATGATGGCCTAAAATCAGTGGCGAATGCAGAGACATTGTTTATCATCAATCATGTGTTACACTCACTTAGTAAAGAGCACTGACCAGTTGAAAATTAATGCAGAAGCTAAAATTACCGGCCAATCTATAAAAAGGTCTGGTGATGTATGTACTTCCAACCTTTTTGTCTACTCAACCCAGTAACGGGCATAAATACACGCATTTGCTTATTTCAAAGTTTCTATCATATTATAGAAATAAACCCTCCTAGGTAACCATGATAGATAACCATGAAGAAATATAAAATATACACCAGAATCCACAAGCATTTTGTATTATTGAGAGTTGATGCCGTTTTCTTGAGGTTGTGATATCTTTACGAGATCAATTATTAAAACAACGACACAATCGAACTTTTTAGACAATCACAACTGCAGTAGTGGTCATCTCAAAAAGGGCCTCTAGCTCACTGTTAGGAATACCTGACGAAGTTAAAGAGGTCGAACTTCAATGACATTTTAATACGCAAAAAAAACCTTTATTTACGAAATACATTTTACAGTCAACTTTGCTGGGGGGAAACATCTGTGGTGATCAGCTGCATGTGAGAAGCTAATCCACGGGCAGAAATAAATTTCTTTATAATCCGTGAATATTTCAATAATTAAAAAGAAAATGCCACCATTAAGGATCAGTCATCAATGTAATATCAATGTAATAAATGTAATAATGTTTGAAACATTATTACATTTATATTTTAGGGTAATTATTCTTACACAACTGATTCAGTATAAATGATTTGTAAAAGTGGTGTACTAGACACATCAGTTGTCTCGTTTTCAGTTATTTCTGCTAAAATTTTGCAAATTTAGTGAAAAAACTCGTCATAGGAACTTATGATGGGAACTAAGTTGAAATGAAACCCTCATCCGAGTATCATACCTACTTTTTATAAAAACAAAAACCTGTTCTGTACACAGAAACTTGTTTCTGTACTGTACAGAAACCTGTTCTGTACTCAAGTATTATCACGCTAAAAACGCGGTGCAATGGGCTTTCTAATATAAAAATAGAGTGTATTTCATACAAAAATGAACGCATTTAGGTGCGAGATCTCACGAGGTTTAGAATTTCTGGTGTGGCAGTTTATTCAGAAATATAATGGGTTCTTGTATCGTGCGTATTTTTGGTAGTTCGGGGCTGTGAAAAAATATATTTTTGCCTAAATTTCTGACATTTCAGCTCGTGTTAGAATATTTTAGAGGACGAAAAACATCAGCACGAATGGTTTTGCAAAAATATTCAACACAGGAATGCTCAATTAAACATACTAGCAGATTTGCAGGAGAACAAGTCTTTTTCCAACTAGTGCTTCTTAAAGCAAAATTTCAGTTATGAAATACATGGTGTTAAAAGATTGCATAAGAGTATTGTAGTTCAGCGTAGCACTTCTAAATCCTTTTAAATATTCACTTCTCTCAATGTTCTTTGACTCATGTTATAAGAGTTAAATTTTGATGTATCATTAGTGCTCTGTATCCACAGTACTGTATTGTTCTGTGATCTGTTTCTTGCTTGTTGTTGTAAGGCCGTCTGAAAAGACAAAAAAGGCTGTATATGTATATAGTGGTCTAGATGAGTCGACGACTCCCCTGTGACTATGTTGGCTCTTAGTACTGTGGATACAGTACTAAGAGCCAACATAGTTTGGAGCAATGGAAACAATATTGAGAGAGATTCAGCGAACATTATCTAGCAAAGTCGCCATTGTGTTTGTTATTAAGCTGTAATGTACATATGTAGGAAAGGAGGACATTATATTTTAATTCGATTGTACACTAAAAAACTTGGGGAAATTCTCACCGAGTATTAAACCTGAAAAGAGGTAGTTATTCAGAGTCCGTAGTCAAATTTTGCTAAAAATGTTCTAAATATTTACATTTTATTCCTCGCATTACGTGTCAAACAACGTTTGTTAACGAAGTATTTTTGTCATTATTTTCACTATCCATACTTTCTTGTAATATGTAAGAACTTTTGTACCTATCTTTGTGGCAGTTTAAATAAATACGCTTGTACTTTAGAGAAACATTTCCATATTGATATTCTGAAAAGAAACTGGCTCGAGTACATAAATAAATTTCTAGACGGAGCTGTCATTTCACCTGTAGTGTTGATATCACGCACGACTAAATCAGTAGTTGGCCACTGAATTGAATGTGATACTGCGTCAGGAAATCGAGTTCTGCTAGCATTATGGTTCGATAAACCGATGAAAAATGTGATGGCATTCCAGCTACTTAACGTATTTCACTTGAACTCGGACGCCCCCTCAAAATTCACTATTTAGTAGCCACACAAAAGGTGACTACTTCTTCTTGTTAGTAATCAGCAGTATTATGAACTCAAAAACGATTTAACATTAGGTTCTCGCATATGTACTGCATATATTTCTAGTAAATTTAATGATGTGTACATTAAGGTGTTTGGACGTTGTTGTCATTACCTGTGTGATAGCAAAGGAATTACTTGTCACATATTAAATATGGCATAAAAGACATAAAGAGACAATATGTGGGTTCAGCGACCGACATGCATAAAGTTTAGATTTTTGTGACTTCAGAACTTTTTATCTCACAGAACTAGGTGGTAGAAACAATAAGCTCTTGCGCTTATGCATAGAATGGTGATCTCAGGAATGAGAGCAATAACAAGCGTCGTTTACAACAGATAATATAGTGTGTGTAAAAGCTTGGGAACAAACGCCAAATGAATTTACTACGACGAAGAATATTAGAAATGATTCGTGAGAGCTGTCTTCACTGTATCAAATAACACCTGGTACATTACAAACGCTGTATGGTAAAGTTCTAAAATCTTTATTTTTAATCTGAAAAACATAACCTTAGAAGTGCAACCAAATTAATCAGCCGAAATCCACCGTATGTCAGATTTCATGTAGATGACCAGCATATTATAATATGGTCAATATACATAAAGGGTTTATAAACCGCGGATTCAACCATTTCCTAAAATTATCCTACAGTTGATGGCTTCAAGTTCGACGATACAAACATCAATGTTAGAGTATGAGGAGCTTGAACTTCAATGTAAGAGTTTGAGGAGCTTGAACATCAATGTAAGAGTATGTATGAAGATTTCGGGTAAATTTCGAAGTGCGTTATCGCCAACGTAACTTTAAAATTTTAGTTTTGACAGAAGATTTAATAAATTCCGTCATGACTTTCCATAACTAATGGAAAGATCTGACGAAAGTTTTTAATAGAATTCGATTTTCACTGAGTGAACTATTTGCAATTCAATACCATCTCTCTCTTGCAGTTCGTAACCCTTTAACCACGCTGACCTATTAGCTAACCTAACGTCACCTAACCTGACCTAACTGGATTTGTCTTGCACGAACACTCTAAGAAATAAGGCCACGCACAGTACACTTTCTTTTATTCTCAAATTTAATATATCTCTTTACGTTCTCTCCCTCTTGAATTCAGCACCTTATTATAATTAGTTTTTATCACAAAATTATAAATGAACGGCAGCATTCGCTGTCTATGGTTCAATCGGAGCTTTTTTGTAACGCAATTAACTGACTATTCATTTTGTCGTTCTTACCGTAGGATAAGTTGGATTGAATTTCCTGTTCAGCAAATCATATAATTTCGTCTTGCTTTTTATTCACGTCGTTGTTGAAGCAAATTGAGTTTATTCGATGTAATTTAATGGGCCAGGACATGAGCTCTGGTTCTGTAGAGTAGACGTTAAAGAGGAAAGAGGCTCGTAAGAACGTTTACAAAAATAAATTGAAATAACGCAGCCTCAAAGTCTGTTTGCTTTGCATACCTTAGCTTACTGCTATTCCCTCTTGGTTTGCAGCTGTGCTCATGAATTACTTTTTCGTAAATTAAAATATTTTAAATATTGTTGGAACTTTTGAAGTTAAAATCCTGGCCGCCAACATGCCGAAATAAATTACTGTGGAGGCATAAAATTCCCTGGAGAGCATTAAAGTTGAGAAAACAACCTCAGCGGAGATCTCGAGAGCCTCGTGAGTTGCGGCAATGAAGTTTCATTTCAAGCTCTTCGCACCTTCAGATTACGAAAAATTTTAGCGGCTGGTAAAGCCAAACACAAGTGACGAGTCGTTCAGAGGTTGAGAGAGAGAAAAAAAAGCAGTGCATTTCGCTGTTGGACTGCACACGAAAAACACAATTTCATCTCGAATGCCTAATTTTTCAGCGGTACGTTGATTTTTCGGCAGTTCTCATATATCGTGAATGTTTTAACAGTTTGAAACAGACTAGTCATATTAACAGTTTTCTAGCATGTGCTTTGACTATTAAAGCAATTACATCTCAGGAGTCAGTTCTTATGATTATTAATTTATTGGAAAAAATAAAAATTAAGTAATTTTTCTATTACATTTAGTACTTTCAGTATAAATTATTGCAGAAAAGTGCTGCATTACGACAATTATCATTCACAAATCAGGGGAAAAAAGTAATTATTGTAAACCAGAATTGCATTGGACGAGGAAGAATCGTAACACATAAAATGGACAATGTGTGGAGCAGGGAACCGTTAACAGGTGGATAAATAGATTAAACATTGCATCAATTTTAGAACACACTGAAATACCGGTGAAGGAATTTTAAGGATGACTGGAAGCTGTTTTTGAACTAAGAAGGAAATGAGAAAAGGGGTTGATGCTAATGCAAGATGCAGGTAGGAAAACAAATGAGCTGGATATTTCCAGTAGATTTTGTATGTATGGGAAGAGACAGAGGTAGTTGTGATGGTGATGAGGTACATTTTCTAGATGCGTTTCATGTAGATAAGGGCAATAATTACGAGTGGAAAATCTTATTGAGTGTTTAGACTGGTTACTTAGTGAAATCCAATCCTTGCTTGGTTGCAGGTGCGGGAACAGATGATTTGTTATAACGGACGGAGTATCTTCTAGCAAAGGCAATGGGCTCATCTACGAATGAATTTCACTGGCTAAGAAATACAGACCTGCCATGCATGCTTGATAAGATGAACGTTTTATCAAGCATGCATAGCAACCCGTTTTGCTGATTTCCATCGGGAGACAATCATAATGCTACAGCCAAAGTATAATGTAAGCATTTCCTCCAGATAAATTTTGGGCTAAATGAATTTAAGAAATTGGGAACTATTTATGAACCAGAGTGACTGCTTGCAGTTTTTAATATTAGAGATGCTGTGCTGCAGGTCCGCTGACTGAACAGTGGGCTGTTATTGACGGCAGTGTCTTCCTTCCCTGTGACGTCACCGCTCCTCAGCCTGACGACTCTCCAATCCTCGTGCTCATTTCGAAGGGTGACATGCCTGTCTACAGGTGAGTCGTGACTTCAGAATGGTGAGACTACTCGTCCATAGTCATAGTTGTATTCAAAGGCAACAACTTGTTCATTAGTAATGGATTGGAAGAAATTATGGAGACAAAATTATAAATTACAAAATAATTATTTGTAATTTTCATCGTAGAAGAAATTTTACATGTTATTAGTCATATTAGCTGGCTTACTACTAGTAATCATCGTTATCAGAAATGCATCAATGACGTTCTAATTTTCAATCATACAAAAGATTTTTGAAACTATCAACTTTTATTTTATTATAAATACCCCTAGTTTGGAAAATACTTGAAGTAGTTTTAATTTCCCGTTATCAAATTTTTATGAATTTTTTGTGCTTGACCTAATGTGCTGTAGCAGAGTTGATAGCATTGTTCTATTTTGTTTACTGATCGTCATTGTTCTGAAGTTGAGGCAGTTTCTCCGTTTAAGTTTAACTGATCTCTTCTCAAAGGGTTTATGGCCTCTAACTCCCTATAGAGACGAGTATTCAGGAGGAAGCATTTCAATAAAAGTTGTTGCAACATAAAACGGAGGAGATGTCCTTTCAAGTTCAGCACACGTATCTCGGCTGAGCGTCGGTCGTAAACGTTTATATTTGCTCCAAACTAACACTTTTAATCTAAGCTTTAATCGTTAAACGCATCGCGGAAAGGGAATTCTCCATAGTCTTCATAACATGAAACTGTGAATAACATACATGCTTTATGCAAGCTGCGATGTGTTTATGACCCGATTTCACAAAAAACTTGGGTTCATGGAACTTCAACGATGTGACAATTTTATTATTAAATCATTCATGGTATTGTTCAAGCCATAACACTTCATTTGATTGAGATTCAAGAAGTTTACGTTTAGTGTAGTTCATGAGCTAATAGTTAAATGTATCAAACTTGACTGTTTTTATTGTTACTTCTTTTCACCAATTTTGTAATATTTTATTCAGAAATAACAACAATGAATTTTAGGCGCACAAATTTAAAGAAAACAATAGTTCATGTCAATTTCAATTAGACATGTGTTCGTCAAAAAATTTTTGAACGTTAATTTTTTAATTATGAGGGCATGATTATAATTTTTGAGCAGATTTTAGATACAAATACCGATTTGGATTCGCCAGCTTTGAATATCATGCACTAAGAAAATTGATTAGCACAAATAAGGATAATAAAACATAATTCCTACGCCAATTTTTCCTGCAATATTATAACTTTTTGGTTGGAAAAATATGCATATTGCATTCTTTCATAATATCAAAGAATACATGACTTATCCGCCCAAACGTCAATGTACAGATGAATAATTGAGGATAGTTTCATCTGACAAAGGCAAGGCAAAGAACACAACACTCCATTACTCTAAGTGCAGTGTAGGGCCAAAATAAACACACAAAATTCGCAATGCATAAATTTTGATTGACAAATGCATTGGGTTTGAAGTTCCAAGCAGAATCCACGGTCTTTAAGACCATTGTGGTCTGGATTGGATGTCGCTCACAACAATGTTAAATGTGTTGCTCCTGTAGACGCTCCATGTTCAGTGTCGTTTTTATCTACCTCAAGCCCTTTTTTATCAATGTAGCATAGAATAGGTTTGCAATGGTTATCAATATGATTTTTATCAATGTGGCATAAAACAGGTTTGCAATGGTTCTCAATAACATGTTTTTACCGTCAGAAAATAGCACTAGTACGTGATATGGCTGTGACTAAATGGAGTGGATTATAAGTTTCAGGGACTTGAAGTAAATATTGAGTTACTTATTGAAATATTTAACCATTGGCATACCTTTTACAAATAATGATAATTCCTTAACACTTGTAAAAAAGACCATTTATAGGTGTAAGCTCACTGAGGAGAAAATGGTTCATTCACACACAGCACAACAATGGCCTTCAATTAGCAGTACAGAGTAAATTTATTCATGAGCGGGAGAGCCCTTCTCATTATTGCGATGTTGAATCTTCGCGTACAGAATCAATTCAAGCTTCGCTAAAGCTCATGGGCTTTCTCAGTTTCCATTGATTTTGGCTCATTGTGCACAGTGGTATTGTCAGCAAAACACTTGTCATTCATCAATCATCCCATTACTTTAATTCATCATGTCTACTTCTGAACCTTACTAGGACTACTTCTTTCAGATTTCAGAACTTTCATAGAGTGCATAATATTAAAAATCATTCTGGTATTCTCTCATGATGTTCTTCAACAGTAGAACTCCCTCAAACTCTCACTAAATCTATCTGCCATCTTGTACCTAACAAAATAGTCAAACAACAATTTCCTTATTTTCAAATTATAGCTCGTACTGTTAACTTCAGTGTTCCTTATGTAAAACACTATATTAACTTTGATTTATATTTGTTCCTTTTCAAGGATTGTTGTTTCAAATATGTCTGAATATTACATTTTTCTATTACCCTTCATTTATTTTTATAAATTTTCCAACTTTTATCTGTCATAGACAATTTCTCTTTGCCCCTGCAAACTTTTATTAACCATTTCATCTTTTACACAACCCCGAAAAGTGTGGTTAAACATCAGCTAAAGTCGAATCTTAATCATCTACCATTGTTGCAAAATTTTTACACGTAAATTTCCGATTCATTAGCTCTCCCACACCCTCTATGAGTTTCTTTTTTTTCTAAGATTCACCAGATTCTTTTTATATTTACTCCATTATGGGGACAGTACATATTTCTTTTAAATCACAACTGCATTGAAAATCACCCACTAAACTCATTGATTGTCTTGAAACATGTTTTCACGCTTGCCCTGAGACCTACTAATTCATTCAGTATCACTCCTATTACGTGTCTTAGGCAACGCCTCTATCCTCGTGTTGTTTTTGTTAAAAGATTGAAAACACAATTGTGATGATGCGCTGAACACCTATTGCACACTTTTCCCTCCTAAACCATGAATCTCTTAAAGAATCAAACTTTCTGTACATGTCCTAACTGCGCCTAGTAGTAAACTCCACAACAAACATTATGTGATGCACATAATAAATGAATGCGTCTTTGACAACTTGGTTCAAACACTTTATTGTACGAGCACTCAAAGCAAAAGCTTCTGGACGTCATTTCCTTATGTGACACTACTTTACGTAGCACAGTCCTTTTTCAAAACTCATCGCATAAACTACTGCATTTAATCATCTTGTGCATAGAACTGTTCAGAGTATTCAGCCTGCCTCCTTTACCCCCACATAATTTACCTAATCATTTCAATGAAATGCTTCGCATCAAATAACCCTTGCTTTTCATCCTTTTCACTTCTCTCAATAATATATACTTTCTAATTTTAAAATTTATCATTCTTTTAGCGTCCAAACATTAAGCCTGTTTTAGATGTTCCTTTTTCACGTAATTCACATTTCTGTTTGCCTTGAGGAACTGAAAGCTTTTTTACGTAGTTTTTGAAGAAGCTATGACTTTGTTCAACTACTTGGTTATTAAACCTACCTCATGTAAAATTGAACTCACAATTAGGAAATTCTTAGATTTATTTTTACAATATTCAAAATAAAATTATGGAAATAATCCGCACGTCAAAGGAAATTTTCCTTCAAACTACGAGGCCAAGACTTTTGTCCACGCTACGACTCGGAAATTTTCTTCATGAGCTTCGCCAACCGTGTCCCAATTTTTCCGTGTTGCTGAAATGTTTCTTAATCTCGGGCTCGAAAAGCCTAAGATAAAACTTCATTGCCGCCAGTCACGAGGCTCCAGAGACTTCAGTTGAGGTTGTTTCCTCAGCTTTAATGCTCTCCAGGGAATTTTACGTTTTCGTGGCAATTTGTCGCTGGATGTTTGGCTGCAAGGATTTTGGTATTGAAGCATCCCTTGGCAGTGTCCACAATGACTAAAGTTTCAAGACTTCAACCTTTTTTCCACCTAGTTACAGCTTGATGCAGATGCAACGTTGCAACAAAATTGAACCTGGAACTCGTTAAATGCGTAGAACACCATCTCATCAATCACTGGTGTCGTCATAGTAATGTACTTGCTAAGTTAAAATTTTGAACTGTTTCGTGTGGGAAAACATAAAATTTCTTAAAGTTCATTTGTACTGAGTGAGAGAATTTTTCATTGGAAAAGCCGATACTGTTAAGTAATTGTAGAAAAAATGTTCAAAATTATCATTAGAATTTGAAAAAATTTAAATTGTTAAGTGGGTATCAGCCTTATCCTTTTTATCTCTCTGAAATGAGACTGAAACTCATACCAATAGGCTGCTAACCATATGTTTCTATTCAACTGATTTTTAATAATCTCATTGCTCAAAACTATTTCAGCAAAAAAATTTTAGGATGAAGTATATTATGCATTAAGGGGTCGTATTTTAACTTTTTTTGTGATCGGTAAAATTCGAGTTCACGAATGCACTAAACTGTCAAATTCGAAATGAAAACTTAAGGAACGTTGAGTGGGACTTTATGAAACTCTTACTTGTATCTAACAATTGTAATAAAAACTTTATCTAAAGGAAATTAGCTGGTATGAGCTAATTTGATGTTAATGAATGAAATTTGAAGTCAATAACGTAATTGGTAATCCATACTACTAAAATAAAAACCGTGGTTGTTCGTGTGTGTGTAACGCTCTACCAAATTTCATCGTTATAAACACGTTTGACACACTCAATCATTCGATATACGCATTCGGATTAGTCCTAAATCAAAAAAGAACAAATCCTTTTGATTTCATCTATTACTCTAAGTACAAGGTTGGCTCGCATGAAGATGTATATTAGGTTTGGCTTTTTAGGGTCAACCATTTCAGTTGTGCTGAACTACACTCCTTTATGTAGAGCCAACTGATAACAAAACATCGTCTATTTGCAAAAATGTTCCTCAAACTCTCAGTAATTATGTACGTTTCATAAACTTTGATATCCATAAAATCACGAGCATTTGGCTATATCTAAAATTAGAATCTCCACACGATTCCAATTATCTCTTTAACTCAGAAGACTTGCGCTCTCACGTTCTTCATTCCAGTGAGTTGCAAGAATCTCTAGCTCGTATATATCCCATATCGTAAAGAATAATGTAATTCCTGGTAACTCGTGCGAACAGTGTGGATGCCCGAGATAGCGGCCGGTTTGCGACCGCTAGAAAATGGTCTTCTCCTCACGCCATGGGGGTGAGAGGCCGCTTCTCCAGGACAGGTGGAGGCGGACTTGAGATTTCGCCGGTCAGAGCATCAGACAAAAGCGACTACCACTGCAGGGTTGAATTCCACAACTCACCTACCCGCAACTCGAGGATCCGACTCCATCTTGTGGGTGAGCTACGACGCTGACTGACATCATCTTGCTTTGCCCATGAGTTCCATGAGATCGGAAAAAGGGTAAATTACACTTATGTTTGTAGAATAAAAGAACAACAGAAAACGGGGTAGTTTTAGACAGAAGACAAACGTGTAGTTGTCTAAAGTATGATTACAAAACTTTGTTGCCTCTTTGGGACGCCTTTAATAAATAATATGAATATTTCAAGTACACTGATTTGCATACTTGATTTTCCTTGGCAGGGTACTATCTCTGGTTTACATATCAACAAGCTTGATAAGCCATTGTTGGTTATATGAAAATGTGGGTTTCGATAAAAATCAAATACTAGAGTGTACATATAGAAGTGAACAGCTTGATTGAATACTCTTCAGTAGTATAAAGTGGTTGTTCATTTATCTATAAATTATGTATGGGGGTCGTTGGATATTATGGTTGGGTTCAGCCAAGTGAGGTTACATGCTATTGTAGGAGAACCAGACACTGATAACTAAAAATATGTGTAGTCACCAACACGTTGAAAATAATTCTGTCATTTTAAACAATTGAGTTAATTGTCTATAAAATTTGGATTTTGTCTTGTGATAGCGGATACATGTTGACTTTTGAAAATTTTCAAAGGAAATACAGTTTAATGATTAAGTAGCTCAAGGATCGTGAAGTGGATTGTCCATTGTAATAAAAACAATCATAGATCTCTTGTGTTTTTAGTGAATTGTTTTTCATTCTTTCGTTAATTTTGAGCAGATTTGCAATGCTTTACTAGGAAAACAATTCTAAATTCTTCTTATACAGATAATTTTCATTAAAATATTCGCATTAATTTTCCAAATCGGTTTAAATTTTAGTTCAACTATTACCCAACAATTTTTCATTAACGGAGAGATAGAGCAAAGTCGTATTATCCGTAAATTTTTATGAAAAAATGAATAGCATTTCTGCTCAAAATGAAAGTAATCTATCCTCATTCTTCATTATGTGTGATGGAGGCTTATTGAATTTCACTTTTCTACCATGTACAGTGGCACCATCCACAACTGCTATCCTCATTCTTCATTACGTGTGATGGAGGCTTATTGAATTTCACTTTTCTACCATGTACAGTGGCACCATCCACAACTGCTATCCTCATTCTTCATTACGTGTGATGGAGGCTTATTGAATTTCACTTTTCTACCACGTACAGTGGCACCATCCACACCTGTTATCGAGGATGAAGGAGGGAAGGTGCTGAGCGGTGTCATCGGTCCCTATGCTCTGGAGGAGACCATAACGCTCGCCTGCAAGGTCAAGGGAGGTGAGTAATGTCATCACATTCTTGGAATTTTGTGGACATTTTCATAATTTGGCAGTAAATTAAAATTTATATGAGCCATTATGTATTGAAATGTGAGGTCGAATTGCTCATAGTTGAATTCAGTTGTAGAACGTCTTACAACATACGAGTATTCATTATTCGTAATCAACATTTTACTTGTGAACTGCATAGTGTAAGATGTGAAAAACGAACTGAAATTTATTTCACAGCTCTATTTAATGAACAATGTTAGTCAAATTGTACGCAATTGTCTTGAGAAGAAAATGAGCTATAACTTGATTTATTAGTATTTTCTACCAATATATTTCCCATTCGTATTTGAATGCTATCTGCTATGCTAAAATTTAAATATGTGCATGGATATACAGCCCCGCAGACAAGCATGCCACTGACAAATGCTTTGGTACGCAGTTTAAAAAAATTAGATGTGGTAACAATCCATGATTACAACCAGTTTGCTTTATGGTTGTTTCATGGTTAACACGTATGGTAACAACATGTATCCTCCTCACTGGGTGGTCAAACATCTGATTGGAGTGAGGGCCTGTAATCAATGTTACGTGTTATAAAACCTATCAGTAATTTGAACGGTGATGTGAACCAGTAAGATCCTAATAAATTTGACAAAAACTATTCTGGAAGCGGGACACTAAGGATTAGTTTCTACCGGACTATGAATTCAGAACCTTCTCCTGTGAGGTTATTAGAGGTAATAAACTTCATATATTTTATACTGAAGTTTACGTCAGTACAAAGTGAAGATTTTACTATCGTGTGTTGCAGTGGTACAATATCAATATTTGAAATGATTACCAATGTTCACACAGGTGTCGAGACCTGAAACATTATGAAGTCTATGTTGGAAAATATATTTCCACGCTTACTTAATGTCGATTTAACGCACTCCGTTCTTTTATATTTTATATACTTGATAGGAGTAATCATAAAACAGTGCTCTTTTTTCATGTCTCTTCAGTGCTGAAAAGTTATTCCTTTAGCTGAAAAATTCATGAACTCATTAGAAAACAAGCGTGAGATCACATGAAGCATGAAATGCATTTTCTATTGATGCTAAAATTGGACAGCTCTGTACAACAACATACAAGTGTAAGTCTAAGACATCTTTCCAGTTTTCTAGGTAATGTGTTCAACGCATTAAATCGTATGAAAATGGACGACCATTTCGCAGGTCTGGTGGAATGACATTCAAGGGAAAATTCATTTCACATTCGGCGAAACTATGATTCGGCGGCAAACTTTTTGCCAGGTTCCTTTCTTTTCATTATCGCTTTTACGAACACGAGTCGATCAACTTCCTTTAAAAAGTGTCGACGCTGATTGGGAACTGATGGTGATTGCTCATTTTTACTCATTACTTCCGCTATGGCGTAGTTCTCCTCCATCTTATGGAAGTCAAAATTAGCAGGGGCTTGACAGTGCGATCGAAGAAGCGGTAGAAAATTGTTTTACTGACGACGCTCGTGCACTTTACAAAATTATCCAATTCATGGACTCAGTACTGGAAACTATGGTTTGTTTTGCACCTGTTGTTATGGTATTCTTACCTTATTTTAGAGTGCTCTAATTCCGTAGGGTCTGAGCCTCTTTTTTTGTACCTATGAAATGAAATGAAGTGAAGTGTTGGTTATTTACTTTCAATTTTTGACCCTGTTCTGAAATAAACTCGAAAAATTTGCCAATAAATTGAAATTACCTGATTACATAAATGAACAGCATAGGAAATACTCCTAATTCGTGAGAATTTTACAATTTTGAGCTTTAACTCTTATTGTTACTGATTATTTTATGTAAACATAAAACTCCACAAAATATTTAATGCGCATCTTTCTAACTTCCACAACCCCTCAAAGTGTTGCCTGGCACTTCACACGTTTTCCATGTATAGTTTGTCGTATCCCATTTTAAATTTTGTATTCACAGTTTAACATTAAAGCTACGAGCATAGCACGGTTACTCACTGTAACGGACTATAAGGAATACTCAAGAGTGTAGAGATCTAGTGATAAGGGAGGTCACATTCTTTACAAGTGAAAATTGAAGTTGTAGTGCTTCTCTCTATCCCACTGTTGTGTTACCCGATCAGCATGGTAAACTGCTCCATTCCGAAAGGACTCAGTCATAAGGTGTATTGTGTAATAGAAACAATGCACCTTCAAAAATGCTGTTGATGTATAGTTATTTTTTCGTTTACATTCATTGATTTATATAAACAAAACTAATTTCCCTCTTTCTGAAATGACAGACCATACCTTGATTGAGATTATTGTTGAGTTCTGCAGGCTTTTCCTAACGTTGAAGTGACTGACTCTTGCTTTCTTGGGAATACTAAATGACAGTTGATGGCATCGTGCCATCGTTAATTCGATTGAGGAACAATTGACATCTGACATTCTGAATCGAGACTGAGAAACGAAGAGTACAGCTCCCGAATCCTATTGGATGATATTCTCTGATCGTCTCGTCTAAACTACTGAAAAATTTTCACGAGTGTTTCAGCTATATAAATCATTGATCTTCATGGGTCTTACCTAATATTTTTTCACATCCCGCAACGGAATTTTGACGTTCTGGAAGCCCATGGGAACTCGAGTGTCTTGCATCGATCAGTTGACTTTTACAGGTACATTTTGGTTTGGAAATCGACTTGTGCAAACTCAATTTGTACAAACAATATTAAAGCTGATTGGTAAAACACTTTGAGGAATGGTCATTTATTACATTGTCCTACTTTTATTTAACTAACATTTTAACATTTGTTTCACGTTCAACATGTAAATGAATTAAGCTTAGGTCAGTATATATGTGCTACTCTGTGTTTCTGAATTATTTGTTTTAATTCGTTTTATAAACACGTTATTATTCTCGTACAGGTTTTGAAACAATTTTTACATCACCACTGTCAATAAAATTAGCATTATTGACATGAAATTCATACGTGTTCTAAAATACTTTACAACTGTTCAGACTTTAACGATGTTTCAAAAAAGAGTCATGATATGAAAGTGGATCTTTGATGTATGATAATATCCCGAGTAAACCAATTTGATGAATTATTTAAATGTTAGAACTTCAAGGCTCAGTCATACATAAACTTTTTCGTGAATTATTACCCACTGTGACGGTATCTCTCAGTGTTATGAATGTTTAATTTATTACATGATAGTATGCTGGTATATGTACAGGGTGCGACAACATCACTTTTTTTTTGCTTTCCGAAAAGTTATGAAAAAAAGGAAGTTGAGTCGCTGCACTCTGTATTACTTGTTTAAAATTTGTAGGCGTCGTTGTATGTAATTCAAGGGACTAAATTAAGATTAAATACCCATATTTTTCAATATTTCTTGCGCGCTCGGTAAAAAAAAGACGAGTTCGTCAGAATACGAACTTGAATCTTTTTATTGAAATACAAGGGAGGCTTCAAATGCAACTTCCGGAATAGTCAGGTAGTAAATTCTATGACAATTCTCTCATGACCATACTTTTAATGTTTAATAAATGACTGCCTGCGTAGCCCTTTCTGTCATATATCTAGTATGTAATAATATTACCGAGCATACTTAGTATAGTCGAACATTGCCTCAGTAATAATATTACCAAGCGTACTTAGAGCAGTCGAACATTGCCTCAGTAATAATATTACCGATCGTATTTAGAGCAGTCGAACATTGCCTCAGTAATAATATTACCAAGCGTACTAAGAGCAGTTGAACATTGCCTCAGTAATTATATTACCAAGCGTACTTAGAGCAGTTGAACATTGCCTCAGTAATAATATTACCGATTGTATTTAGAGCAGTCGAACATTGCCTCAGTAATAATATTATCAAGCGTACTTAGAGCAGTCGAACATTGCCTCAGTAATAATATTACCGATCGTACTTAGAGCAGTCGAACATTGCCTCAGGGTACCCGCTACCGCGTGTTACTTGGTGGCATGAACGCTTCTTGCTGGATGACATCAGTGAGATCACGGACGGGCAGTTGACGGTCAACAAGATAACTTTGCCCAACCTCAGCAGACAACACTTAGACAGGAAACTCACTTGTCAAGCAAGCAACAGCAACCTCACCAAGCCCATCCTCACGTCGATCGTCCTCAACATGAGTTGTAAGTATGCGGTAAATGGGGTGATCATTATACCGGAGAATGCAGTAAATGGGGTCATCAGTACACCGGAGAATGCAGTAAATGGGGTCATCAGTATACCGGAGAATGCAGTAAATGGGTCATTAGTGTACCGGAGGATGCGGTAAATGGGGTCATTAGTATACCGGAGAATGCAGTAAATGGGGTCATCAGTGTACCGGAGGATGCAGTAAATGGGGTCATCAGTATGCCGGAGAATGCAGTAAATGGCGTCATCAGTACTGGAGTATGCAGTAGATGAGGTCATCATTTTTCCGGAGTATACGGTAAATGGGATCATCGTTATATCGGAGGATACAGTAAATGGGGTCATCGTTGTACCGGAGGATGCAGTAAATAGGATCATCAGTAGACTGGAGTCATCAAACTTCATGAATAAATGTGGTTTGTTGAAAATAATAATGATTTTCTCACTTTTTTAGTGATGTTTTTCCATATTAATAACGTATTTAGACTCTACATATGATTTAAAAGAGATGAAAGGAACTCCTTAAATGTGAAATTTTGTTTAACGCACTGATATTGTTCTCAATTTCGACGTTGGATTGGTTAATTTACTTCGTTAAGGAGTGGGCTCGGAGGCGTCTTAAGCACCAGTGGGAGAATGAGGAACATTTGATAAGGAAATTTGTGCGCTTGTTTTTTCAAAAATGTACAGCAAAATATGAAAAGTTTTTGCTCTATGGCTTTAAAGTAAGTTATGAAGGCGCAATTAATTGAAATTATTTTTTACTATGAGAAACATGAACTATCTTCGCTTTGACAAACTCTGTGCAGAATACCATGAAGCTATCGCTAGAAGCCTAAAATAATTTCAGGGCTTTCAATGTTCTTTATTTGTTATGATTGATTTTATATAATGAAAACACTCTTTCCGGGTACAACGTGTATACGCATTTAAGTTCTAACAAAACGCACTTGATGCACTCAAGTGCACATGTCTTGGCTGCTTGAGAGCTCAATGAGCGCATTTCTTAGTTCCGCCAGCTAGTGTGGACATCCAGGGCGGCGAAGGCCCGCTGTCTGAGGGCGAACGCTACACTCTGGTATGCCAGAGCACTGGATCCAGACCTCCTGCATCTCTCCTGTGGTTTCAGGACGGAGTCAAGCTCAACCAATCAAACGTGAGACTTTGATTGCTTTGTTCCATGTAGCCTCCTCCACTGTTTTCAAAAAGTTATTTTGAATGTTTGTTCGCATAGAAGTTTGAAAATATATTCTGTGCTTACATCGAGACTTGTACTCGTACCCATGACTCTAATTCTTTAGAAGAACCACGTTCATTTTGCTGCAACTTCTTCTGTTCCTTTCCTAACCTTTGCTCGGTTTGGTGTTTGGCGCAGGAAGTCGTTCTTCGAGGACAGACTCAATCGACCCTGCTATTGTCTGCCTCGCGAGAAGTGAATGGCAAAGTATTGGTGTGTAGGGGAACAAACCCTACTCTTCCCCACATTTCTAAGGAGGACCGAAGAATACTTGACGTTCACTGTAAGCATTCTCCACGATGAAGGGAACAGGTGCTCTTTGTTCTGTCTATCGATTCTGCAACAAAAGATGACTAACTTATTTATCGATTTCACGCTGACCGCTTTAGAAACTCATTGATTAATGACGTGTCCAAGTGTGACGCGATTAGTGTGCACAGTGAATGTTAATACTTGATTTAGCTGGAGTCTATTTTTCAGTTTAATGTTCTTTGTCCTGAAAATGCTTCAATGGTTACTTCATAATTTAAGACCTGCTCAATTCGGTATCCATAAATTCCAATATTTTTTCCGGCGCAGAAGCACATTGGCTCGCTCGTATGTTCGATATTTACGATGACAATGATTGCAAGAAATTTGGGCAATGAATCATTAACTGCAGGTTTCAAACACAAACAACTACTAGGATATTCATATACCCTTGTTTTTTTCACATGTTCGTATAATATTCTATAGGTTTTTTATTCAGCCCGAAAGACACCATAAATTGTGTACTTATAAAAAATAGCAGCAATTTTTACACTGTAAACCTTGTTCTTTTCATAGACCTACTTAAGTATTTTAAGTAAAATTTAGAGGATAAATGACGCTTGTTCAACTATAACCAATTACTCAACACTAATTTCATTTAGATGGTTATGGCTATTTGCAATTTTTTCCCATAACCATTTTTTTCTTATATAAGTTATCTTTATCGTCTTTTTCATGGGCTGTAGTAGCCCTTACATCAGTCTAGTAATGAAAGTTGCAGAGACTTTCAAAGTTATTTTTTATTTTTTAATTTGAATGCATTAAAGAAGGATGAAATTAGCCATACCAAAGTAGCAAAGTGGATGAGCGTAACACTCAAGATATCAACTCAGAGTACCGTATATTTAATGATAATTCCTAAATCCTTTTTTTACTTGAATTTTGTTGTCGTACATTGTGCTTAGAGATAAATTACGTTGTATTTACCTTACCATCTATATTTTTATGTTAATAATAACAAACCAGAAGTATATTAGAGGTAAACTGTTCACGTAAACTTATGTAAATATTTTATAATAAAAATCCTGGAACGAAAACAAACCAAAATAACCGTCCCTTGGAAATGGCTCCAGTTCCCCCCAGCTTGCAGCTCAGTCTCGGCCGCAACCTAAACATCGAGGACATCAACGAGAGAGATGACGTCTACTTCGAGTGTCACGACTCAGCGAACCCGAAAGTGAACTCAGTTGTATGGTACCACAACGTGAGTTTTTCCAAGCATTCTCAATGTAGTGTGTTACTATTGTATAATCCATATCAGATTAATAGACGCGTTCTTGTGTTCTTGAATGTCCTTTGTGTTATGATTCGCCAAGCACTTGAAATATGTTTCTATTTTGGAGAAAGCTCTGGAAGGAGCCAAATGAATGATTGGTGGAGCGAACGATATGTTGAGTGTATGTTGAGAACGAAAATAACAGATTCCTAGAAAATATAAAACATGCGGTGTGCATGTATTTTTAAATTTAAATTCGGATGTACGAGTGCAAATGCAAATTTAAAAAAAAATTATCGCTCATTATCGCCAATCATTCAAAAGACTTGAGAAATTATATTAAAAGGAAATTCTTGGAAAAGGAAATTGACTGTAGGAAATTCTTCCCATAGGGCACAGAAGTGAAAACAAACCGCAGCTCTGGCATCATTTTGAGCACTCGCAGCCTCGTGCTGCAGAGCGTAGCGCGCACTGCCAGTGGCTCATACACATGTGGGGCATCCAACACTCAGGGCACCACTCTCTCCAATGCCCTCACCCTCAACGTGCACTGTGAGTGAATAGAACCTTTACTGTATAATATAAGCAGTCTTGCACCTATTTATACGTCAATATATTGCCTGAATCCTCCACAGCTGAATTAGTTACGGGAAGATAATTTTAAACAAATCGTTACTAAGAAGATAAAATACAGAGCTTACTTCGCAGTGGAAAGGGTAAACATGTATTGTGAGTAATGTATGGTATATACTAAAGGTATCAGTTTACTATAAAGTACGTTATTTATTTTCGTTGTTAGCCTTCTTCCAGTTTAAAATGGAAACTCATTCGGAAGACCTGCATCGTCTGGCAAATGAAAGAAAGAAATTAATTATAAAACCTAGGAATTTTTCACGTGCGTGTCCACTAGTAGAATAGAATAAAACAACAGGAACGAGGTAATTGGTCCAGTAATGGGTTACTACCCAAGTACCATGCTCTTGGCATTTTAATTTAATCGCGGCTAGACTTCGTGATGCTTGCTGTGTTGAGTCAATAATTATTGATTTCTCCAGGTCTTGCTGCTCGCCTAACAATTCCTCTAGTGGCTCTTGATTTGTGTTTGTGCGTCTCCAGTTACTTTTTGACATTGTCTGTCGAATTAGAGCTATACCAGACTATTATATTTCTAGCGTAGTAGGGGGCATCAATACAGTTCTTGATCTTCTAATGTAAGTAACATAGTATCGTATGCAAAACAACTACTACAATAATTCCCATTTTTCTGGCAGCACCGGGATTTCGATACTATTGCATTGAAACCACGTCTATAAAAATAAAACCCTAATTCCAAATGCATATGAATTTGTCGATATTTATTGAACATTAAATATTGGATACTGAGGATTTTATATTTCTGTTTCTGTTTAGGTTTTTCTGTATTTCTGTTTAGTTTTCTTTGAAAACATACGTCGTCTCTATGACCATCTTTCAGAGGTTGGAATGGGCATAATAATATTTCCCGCAAGATTCTGTTACACAAATGATTGATCATACGCAGATTTTCTTCACGCATGATAATATCTAATTAACAAGTGTTCTTGCGTTTGGGAGCGAATAGGAAAATCGTTATTATGAAATTCAAGTACAATATATTAAATTTTATCTAAGGGAAAACTTGAAGGCGTAATTATTACTTGTGTCATCGACCGGAGATGATTGATAAAATTCAAATGAAAATTCGTATGGGAATAATATCTAGCTTTGAAGATATAATCCCGTCAAATGTAAATATGGTAAATCAAATGGTGTGAATATATATATATTCATAAGTTGATTTTACATTTTCAGAATCACTTTTGGTTTTTGTTCTTCACATTGAACAACCATGGTCGAACACTCAAACACATGTTCACCGACAGCATATTAACACATTATTAGAAATACTACCATTGTTGACTACCAAATTAATATTTATTGAGCAAGTTTTGGACGGAAGCGGCTTTACATTTAATTAACAGAACGAATGAGTTTTTGGACAGTCGAAAAATCGTCTCAATCTAACTCTTTGGAAAATCGTAAGGTGTGACAATTCCGCTCTGGTTGTTTGGGCCATGATTAATCGCCTAACTTCGTGTTCTGAAGTTTTGGTCACAGTAAAAGGGTTGCAAGTTTGATTCAGTTGTCAGTTTGAAATGAAGTTAGTCTGTGCTCTGAAAAGTCGCTCCTCCGCTAGCAAGTTGGACGCTTGCATCTCCAGAAGACTGAAGTAATTGGAACTTAATGCTCGGCAACGAGGCACAGTGGTCGAATTTGGACTGTACTTGAGAATGCGTTTCCCTTTCGCTTCTAAGTTGCTGCCAGGAACAGACGAAACAGGTGCTGGAATAGCGTTGATAAATATGTTTAGTATATTATTCTACTAGGTATGAGCTCCTATTTAGCAATTAGTTCTGACTAAATACCATTTTGGTTTATCACGAATTTGAGGTGTAGTTTTGGGAGTAGTGAATATTAGCTTGTGAGTAAAAATCCAAGTACAACATTTCACCGTCTTTACCAACAACAGGTCTTCACTCTGTGTCCTTCCATGCATATAACATAATGTTGACATGAAAAGATTTTATAATTAATGCTTACATGGTTGCATGGCCTCACTTTTTGAATGTAACAAATGTCCAATACACAACTAACTGGTTTTCAGTGACGACTTGAACAGCGGTGGCTGCTGGCAGCTGTCGATACACAGCGGGCTTTGATTTATGACTGAGTTTTTACGTTAAAGGTGCAACTTATTTTGAGCGCTAAATTTTATGACCCCGTTTTCTTTTTGTACTTGAAAATGCAACTCCTTACAACAGAGTCTGCGCTTCATGAGTAAGATTCTACTCGATTGGAAAGTTGAAAATTTATAAATTTCAACCAAAGCTCGCCCTCATGTCCGATTCTGAATCTTTAAGTCAACAAAATTTCTACTATCTTTAATATTATTATGTAAGGGTACGTTAATTTCAGTTTGGTCGAAATGTTTCCACTCAATTCGAATGTTGAGGCAATTAGGATTCATAAGACATGACCATTTACTGACTTCTAGTGGACTCAACTCTCTTCGAGTTCCTACGTGCAAGGCAGCGCGAGTTCAGTGATGTTTGACAGGATCCTTCCGCATAACAAATTTTACTCTAAAACAGTAGTTATTGTGTACCAGTAGTATAATTTTTAAAATATTTTCGAAATTCACTCGTGGAGAAATAGTATGTAAATATATTTCAAGTTCGCATCGAAAATTTGCTGAAGTGCATCTTTTTTGAGCCTTGTGTTTCATATTTTTCTCATTATTTTGATATCAATTTTGTAGCATTATTTTCAAGTTAGGTTGAGTGGGGCTACCTGCTCACGAGTTACGGTGTATTTGTTACGTTGTGGTGCAGGTTATGCTTCACTGGGTCTACAGGATTATGCATGATAAGCGAGGGTCTCTTTAACTATAGGCCAAAGCAATTTATGAATGTTGTTTATGAACCAAATAGATAAAAAACTTTATTTTAGACCTGTGTCTAATAAAAATTGTCTCCAGGTCGTCTAGTGATCAAGTTATTATGTAAGCTAACAGCAGCAGTTGAGACTCATCCAGGTTTCTAAACTGCTTAGTTTAGTAAAAGATTCTCCTTAAAATATACCACAAACGCTCTTCCCTGGACTCCGGTCTATAGCTGTAACGATATTGTCAGTTTAGTCCTCCTGAGATAAAAACTGATGGGCTTCTTTTTTTACAAGAAAAACATAACGGTTACCATCGGTTGCGCAAACGTGTAATTTTTTGTGAACACTTGTATGAACAGTTGATATCTGTTGTTGTTGTTGAGCACTAGGCATGAAAAATGTGAAATAAATCTAATTTTTTCTATACAGTGATATCCAACTTTGGATGTATTAATTTTATTTTTTCCTGGTCGCCAATACTTTGCAGAGGCCCAAACTCATCAGGTAATTTTTGTACATTTGTAAAGCAAACAACTGTACTATAAAGCTTATTTCCGACATGAGTTTTCAACAATTGGGTGCATTTACATTGATTAAATACAGAATTTTTCACGATTTAAAAATAGTTCCAATAGGGTTTTGTTCTCGAAATATTTTATTTTGATATCGGTTGTTGTAGAAATTAGTTTTTTACATATCAATGACAGTCAAAAGTGTCTGATTAGATGAAGCTCCAGCAAATGAAGATGCAGTCGACGTATCGAGCAGCTCTTCATGCTCTATTTTCTAGCCACGGATGCTGTGTAACGAAGTAATATATCACTATTTCATTCCACCTTATTTAGGATTATTCAAACCGTGATCTTGTAAATTTCACGTTTCCACTTAGATATTCCTTAAAGTAATTAATCAAAGTACCCGGGCATAATTTATTACCAGGCTTCGAGTCTCACAAAGTTATTGCTAATAGATTTTCTTTGCATCAGCCAGTGCGTGTCACTATATGTGAACGTTGAGAAGGAACCTCATTTTACCCTCAGATGCACCAGTTTGTGCTACGGGTCAACAGTTGGTGTATGGCAGCGGAAGACGTGATCTTGTCAACATAACTTGTGACGTCGAGGCGTCTCCTTTGCCACATTCTTTTTCCTGGTCGCTGAACTCTTCGTCCACGGACCTGCTGGACGTCCCTCGAAGCAAAGTTTTCAACAAGGAACTCAGTTCAGTCCTTGCCTACACCCCCCATACTCCCCTCGACTACGGCTCCTTGTTGTGTTGGGCCGAGAATGCCGTCGGCAAACAAAAGGAACCTTGCGTCTTTCAGGTAAATATTGATGTTTGAGCAACTCGTTCGTTCTGCAATTCGTTTGAGAGAAAGCCACCTCAATATCTTCAAGTGCACACACACCAGAGGTTCCTTTTGGGACTTTGCTTATGATTTTGAGTCTTGCTACTCGGGGAATCAAGGTTTTGGAAATTGGATTGCCTTCTGCGTACGAAGATGAAAATAAATAAGAAAGAAAAGAATGACGAAAAATGCGTGTTGTGAAGAATGATGAGATGCAAGAAAGCATGACAAAAAATGAAATGTTTAGGAAAATTACAATGTCTGAAGAATGATGAATTAATTCATGGCTGTTAATTTAATGAGATATCGTGAATTTTAAATTCACACCTAAATTCTTCACAATATTATATGAACAATTATTCATTGATGATACGAAAAGTAAACTTTAAGCCAGCGTTAGCAAAATTTTCCCAGATAAAAGGCAAATGTTTCATGTTTGTATCGTTTCTTCTGAGACATGGCTTCTGAAGTTAGCATTCGTGCCCGACGATTCTAGAGTCACGTCACGTCGCTGTAAGTCTCAAGGACTTGAGCGTCTCGAAATATAGACTGCACATCACGTTCGTATTGGAGGCAGTTGTGTCGATCATATCGAAGCGACTGAGGTAATGCAGCTCTTGTACTGTATATCTCATGAGACGTTGAGGAAATGCTGATCAGTCGAATGAGACTGTTGTGACATGGGACAACGAAAGGTTCAGATTGTGCATGAACATTTAGGACTCGTATACATAGATCAAATAGAGCAGACTCTGACTAAATTTCAAGGTCTTAGTAGGTGTTGAAGCTCATTATATAAAGTCGTGTGGTGTGAAGAGTATTCGACGTGATTACGAGCTTTTGGAGTGTTAGTTGAACAAGAAGTGCGAATAGAAATCGTAGTTATTTTTTATCTATAAATTTTCAACGGACCTTTGTCGGTGTTCTAAATACCACAATGACGGACAAAGAGCACTCAGTCAAGTGACTTTCATTGCTTAGAAGTGGCGACTGCGTCATCCGACTTTTTTTGAAAGAATAAATTGTACGCCACGAGGAAATTCAGACAATTATAGCAAATTTACAGACTACCTCTTTTTCATTCGATTTAGTTAAGAAAAATTAATGTAAAATCTCCCTGATTATTCAAGTACAGGCAGCTGTGGCTGATTCCAGTCCACCTTTTCTATTCAATAAATTAATTTCTTATCCTAAACCCTGAGGCGATGGCAAATCACTACCACGTTGTTCATGAATGACCAAGTTCTTCCCTCAATTTAGCTGTGGTTCTCATACTTGTGCTGCCAGGTGGTACCAGCGGCTGTGCCAGAGCCCGTACACAACTGTTCAGCGTGGCACAACAGCAGTGCTGCTGGGCAGGTCGTCATCAAGTGTTGGCAGGGCTGGAACGGCGGTCTCGAACAATCCTTCAGCCTGCGCGTGAGTTCAGGAAAGAAAGAAAGAAAGCATCTACCTAAATAAATTTGAGATATTATTTGGGTACAATTAACACAATCACTGACACAATAAATTTGCAAAATCATTAACACTGACTTTGGAAATCCTCATAATTTTAGTTATTAAGTGGTAGATATGAGTGGTTAATGATTCAAAAACATTATATATCAATTTAACAAAAAAGTTGTAATGAAAAAAGAATCAGTTGCATAAAAGAGGGGTTAATTGCACTAAGGGAATTAGGTGCAGACAAAGGTTTTTAATTTTTGAGTCGGTATGTTCACAGGAAATATTAAATGTTTCTCGTATCAGGTTACTCGGAATTACGTTAAATATGTTCAATAGCTGCATGATTTTTACTTCCTTAACACGGAACTATGTCATAATTCTATTTTAAAAACACTTTCACGTTATTTTTGGAATGTATCTTGAACACATCTTCATAGTTAGTTAGTCTGCTACATGAAAGTCTTTTAATATAATGAGTGAATTATAGATAGTAAGATATTATTCATTGTTAAAGGCTTTTATGTTTCCTTGTGAAGGGATATTTCGGAAGCCATATTGCAAAATTACGCTTCAAATTGTTTCTATTGCTAATATTACTTTACTTTTAGAGTTTGATAATAACATGACAAATATCTGTCCTCTGGCTGGTAGCAGAAGCCTTAACATACAAACCTTGACACCCGCAGGCGCTAGATCAAAGAACACTAGGAAAAGGCTCCCATTTCTGCGAATTGTAGCAAAAGAGGTGTTATGTAGACTCGTTAGTCCTGTTCCTTTTGAATCAAAGTGACTTTTATCAACTATTCTCCGGACATAGTAGAAAATGTCAAGGTAGATAGCAAATTCGATAGCAGTTTAAATATTTTAATAAAATTTGCAAATAATCTTTTTCAGTCCCAGTTATGTTTGAAATAATTTCGAATCAATGTACATCACATTACATTTGTGAACACGCTTTAATATTATGTATAACATAAAACAATAAACAATCTACTGCTTAATTTATTCTGGTAAATTAAATCCTAATTCCAGAATACGCAATATCCAAAACATATTAAGTTAAATTCAGGCAATTCCAGTTAGGATAATTAAATCCTCATACATGATAGAAAAAATACTCCACCTGGTGCATCAATCTCTAAGGCTGCTACAAGATTGATCACTGACGTTCCTTTCTGCCAGTTACAGCACATATTTTGGTACTGAACAAAGTGATGATTTACTAAAATGAGCGTCACTTAACGTGTACTTCATTTTTTCATCGAAGGCAGAATGACTGTGGAATAAAGAGTTCATAGCCCTATTATTATTCTAACGCATGTTTGGCTTAAAGTTTTGACGTTTTAATCTGCATATTATTTTAGTCATCACAACTTTTATGTACATTTGAGTAGTCACGTCTCAATTAAGTCGACGATATCCTTGCTTCGAAGAAATTGCTGTGAGTTTTGAACGTAAAAATGAAAGTGAAGTTTCTGTTCTTCCTTTACGAACGATCATATTTCGGGGTGTGTATGCGGAACTTTTGATATTTTTCACAATGACAAGTCTTCTACAAAGCCATTCAAACATTTTTGATATAAAAAGAATGAAGAGTTCTCAGATTTCTTTTCGTATCCTTTGTTCAGAAAAGCTTTCAAAATATGTACAGAAATCGTGTCTGGTGGTTCTAGGATCAGTTTCAGGAAAAGGTTTTCTAAATGATGAAACCGATTTCGCAAGGGCACAAAATTATTATACAATGTATTTCGTTTTTATGGAAATCGTACTCGTATCACTGCAACTTTCTGTGAAAACTGTTACAAGCTCTGCAAAAAATACCTCAGGTAAAAGATAAAATATAAAAATCATTTTTCCACGTTCTTTACCTATCATTTATTGAATCATTATGATAGAATAAGGTAATAGGAACGAGCCGTTTGGTTCAAAGATGCACTTATGCAGTGAAATGCGCCATTCTTCTCTCAATCTTCAAAATAGGAATGAGATATAAGGTTAATACTGCCATTATATATGATTAAGGTTCCTTAAAAAGCCATTTTGAAACACTTCTCCAATTAGAAACACTTTGAGCAGATTCAGAATTCAGTGCAGTAAAAACAAACGAATAACCTCTGGAAAAAGTCTAGAGAAAACCAAAAAGACAGGTGAATAATAAGAGAGGTAAAATAATTTTCAATCGTATTGTGAATAGAATGAATAAAAATGCAGCGAAAGTAGTTGTTTGTAAAATTTGTCTGAGAGAATTTGATTCAAAAAACCTGTACACAAACTAATATATTGCTGAAGTCTATCAGTTCAGTGGTATTTCAGATATAAAACCGAGCATGTAATCATGCGAGTGTTGTAACCAATTTTTTTTGTGTGTCATCTCAGGTTCACGAAGGAGATGATGCCTCCGTAGTGGCTTCAAAAGAGAACCAAGAAAGTCCTCGCTTCACAGTGACAGGTTTGAAACCCGGTAAGGAGTACACTTTACAGGTGATCGCCAGTAACAGTCAAGGAGAAACCAAGCCTGTTACGCTCAAGCACCTCACTCCCATTGACATCGCTGAGAAAAGACTGAGCAAAACTCTGACGGAGACCGCAGTTGGAGTTTCAACAGCCGTAGGTGTATTTGCAGGCGTTGGATCAGTGCTGCTCCTGTGCTGTATCATGACTGCTGTGCTATTCAAAGTCAGGGCTTCCAGCAACTCTCGGCGATTTCAGTCCACACAAATGGATGTCAGCGACGCTGCTGATGATGATGGCTGCTTCAAATCCGACGGCGAGCCTGACGTTATCCTCACTACTGCAAGTGAGAAATTGTTCCTTACCATTACTTTCAGACATCTTCATTATTAATGATCCGAAATGATGTATTTACTTTCTTAAAAACACATTCATGCCTTAAAATTTTCAACATGATCAATTTCGAGTACAATATGCCGATATGCGTAGAGCTCTGCATCTGAATGAACTGATGTGAACATTTAATATTCGGAATGAAATTTAAAGGTGTTCAGAAGTGTGGATTCAACATTATTTTCCTCTTTAGTTGATAATGACATAAATGTATGTTTCGTAATGAGTAACGGTTTTTTAGTTATAAAATCTATCACGTATGTGCTTCCATTTTTTTCAGTGTGTAAAATAGTTCGTCATCATTTCGTGATTTGGGTGGATGTGTATTTGATTTAGTTTTATTTTAAGTACCGCTGAGTCTTTCCGTGTGCAATACAAATACATGTTATGAATTTCTATTCTGAACAGAACAGGTCTAAATAGTATACTTTCATTTTGACATTCATTGAAACAACTCCTAATGGTTAAACGTGCCTTCGAACTTTGAGATTTAAATGTTGCTGTTTCTCGTTCATTTTTTACATGGTTTTAACGAAAAAATTTCTCATTCGAGGTTCGAAAGACTGCCGGGACGAACATCAGCTCACACAGACCAGTGAGCTGTCGGACGAGGCTCAGCAAACGCATTTGGGGGTCTTCTCTCAAGTGGGTAAAATTGGGGAATTATGTACTCACGTTCAGATATTAATTTCGACGCTTAAGTAAAATTGGATTTTTCATTACTGCTCTTATAATGTGCAAAAGAGTCAATTTTATCCACGTTATCAGTTCTTATACATATATTCGACGGTATTGACGCTATGGTTTTAAGTAGGTTTTTTGTCGGGAGATCATTGTAATACAACAGCTTTTAGTTGAAAAGCCGACGAGTTACTTATTTTCATTCACTTTAACCGGATCTTTTTCTAGCTGTGCTTCAGGTACAGCTGGTTAATTCCTGATTTCCCAGAAATTCATTATATTTATAAGTTTAATATCGTCTGGAGAGTCAACTTCTAAAAAGGTACTTAAGTATAGTAAAACAACTTTTAGTTTGGCAGAACTTTCGATATTTGCAATGCAGGTACCCCCTGAACTGTCAGGCCTGGGAGACTAGCCTTTAAATTGAGGAAGATTCTTGTGCCGGCTTATCTTCTTTAAATTCGTTCGTGGAGGGTTAGCAGGTCGTAAGTTTGCCGCCTATTTACTGCCCTGAAGAAAGTGGGTTAGAAATTCTTTTAGGGATCCTAAAGGTAAAAGATGTACGAGCTGCAAGGAAGTATGTTTTTGCAACTTTTGCATTATCCCTGGAACCCATTTCTAAGCCAGCAGTAAACTCTGCATGAATACATTAGGTACAGAACAAAACGATAAGCGCATCTGAGAAACAACCACATGTGGTGTTACTGAACAACTCTTTTTCTCTCATTTGGAAAAGAAAATCTCTTTGTTCGAACAATTTATGAATTTTAGGAGAATATAGTTTCTAAGTTCGTATATTCCTTAAGTAATGCATGAAAGATTTTAAACTGTTACTTATGTGAAGTGTTACGGCATTTTCATCAATAAACTGCACTCTGATTCAATCTTCTTTAATTTAAAAAGGGACCTATTCAGCAAAATTTGTGACTGATCATTTTAGTTAGCAAATTTAGTTTCAGAAGCTTTCCGTTTTCTTTGTACTTTGTTGGCTTTTTCCCCCTGGACTCAGCGAGAAAATTGACTGGTTTATGTGACGGTCATTACCCTTATCTCCTTGTTTTCATTAAATTTACCCAAAAATTCGCTCGCCTTTTTCCACAGAGAGACGTGCTGATGCCTATCAGTGTGGAAGTACGACCTGACGTACGCCACAGTGCATTCAGCAGCACCAAGCCTCCTGACTCACTCAGGCAAAAATTGATGCCCGGTTACGTCCGGCAAAACCAGTACTCCTCTAACTTTTCTTACGGCGCGGAATCCCCAGTTGATGGTGGTCGGCGTTTCAGTCCACCTACCATCAAGGAACATCTACGTCCTGAAGTTCCTTTCTACGACCTGCATCAACAAACTAGTCATATGTACAATACTCTGCCTTCTTCCAGCGATCTGCACAAATCTTCTCACTCAAGGCGTGAGGAAAGTTCGTATCAGCCGAAAAACCTTGGCAATAATTCCAGCCCGTCAATGCAAAACTTAGGACCCAATAATTCAGTGACCGAGGTAAATGATGTAGTAAAGTATGATGATGTGTGCATGAAGGTTGATGATGCACGTATCACGGATGAATCAGCCATGAGTCAAAATGTAACACCTTTGCCCGGAGAAGGAGCGAGAATTTTAGGACCAACTAATAAGACCAAAAACATGAACGATGTTTCTGGGTCTCCTAGATACCCTAAGTCACCTGTAACTTCTCCGCAAAGGGAGAGCGTTGTTTAGAATTTCTATTCTACTGTCACGTTGCGCATTCATGATATTTCTGTTAAATATTGTCTGAGTTGTTGAAGCTATTTTCCGAAATCCTATACGTATCGATTTTGGCGAACGGTGTGTTAGTGTTCTCGAGACTGAGAATGAACTTTCTAATGACGATGCAATTGCACGTTATAAATTTACCAGGATACCGTTTTTAAAACGCTCACATTCTTAAGCATGAAATTGAGTTCAAGCGATCATCAAGCTGTTTGGATGTCTCTTTGCACTTATATTTCTAACGCCACCTCAGCCCGGGCAATTAAAAGGTAAATGAAAATGAAAATGTCTGTGTAAACTGTATGGAAAATAATTCTTCCTTATCATCAATGCTGACGTGGATCTCTCTCATTTTGTAATTGATCACAGGTAATTGATAGCTTGTTTGAAACAGACTGAATGAACAGTCATCGTTGCTCTCATATCACCTAGCGCACGCCGACGATCTCTAAACATTTCAGATTTTTTTTGCTTCACATAGATAAATCGACTGATGGATCCAGATATGCTAACGTGAGGACCCCATATCTTCCAAAATACATTAATACAGTCTCAAAGAATTGCCTTTAAAATCTACGTAAGAGTAAAACGACTTTCCGAATATCCTGCACCTTGGATTACGCCTCTGAAAATAAGTTTTTCCCAATTGCTGCTCAAGTTCTTTAGAAGTCTCGAAACAGATCGATTTGTTTATAAGGTCGAAATTTCCAACATTTATTCCACTCTTGAAGTTTTTAACGAGTAAAATGTGCAATTGATGCATAAATTAAATCCGTCACTGTTCTTTTAGAACATTTCGAATATAAAAATGAGCGCATGGAGAAACTGACATGGAAGTAATTTATCAATCAATGATATGCTCCTGTATTCTTTAGGATCATCAATTAATGTGAATAATCTAATACATATTTTTTGTACGATCCACATTTTATTTCATACCTTGTCAGGTTTTTATATAGGACGTAAATATACAGCCAAGTAAAAACTGAACGTAGAAATCAAGTTGCACTCTTTCGTATATGCTTCGTCTAGGACATGTATGTACAACTCAAAAAATATGAGTAGGTCGTAAGTGATTTTTGTTAGTTATGTGTGGGTCTCACCAATCTCCTGCACTTTATTTATGAATGTTAAGCATGTTAGGACAACAATTAAAAAGTCAAAAATAAAAAGTCTTAAATAAGCATATATAACACAAGTTGAGTTGAAATTAAGGGTAATTTTAATGTAAGAAAATTTCAAGCAAACTAAGTAAAATGGAAATTTTCAGCATTTTCGTTATAAAAATGGTTTGATGGCATTTACCATCAGATTTGGAAAATATTGGAAAGCAGCATTAGAAAACCATCAAAGATATAAAACAGAAAATAGAGTTCATGACTAAAAAACTTGTTCGTTGTAATGATATATTAAAAAGGTGTCTGAACTTCGTATCATCAAACTATAGCTTTCAATCGAATTGGCATTGATTCAACACGATTTTAAAACTTCTGTAACCTCGATTTAATCAAAATTTCAGCATGTTCAAATCGTTTAATGATGATGGAAGAAAAGGCATTGCCGCACTCAGGCTCCTATCAAGTTCATTGTTTAAATTCTACATTGAGTACTAATTTGGAGATTACGGATACAATTCAAAGTGTTAAAATGATTCCTCATGCGCAGAAAACTGCTTTAAAATGATGTTAAACCGGTGGACATCTCATAGCTCTCAGACAATTAAATACTTTGAGGAGTGAGTTTTGTTAGGCATGATCTACTAATAGTCGCAAGACGTCATTTTACTCCTGTACAGGGTTGAATATCTAAGCCTAGCTCTGGTAAAACAGCCGCAGATGATCACACTGTCTCCAGTTGTCCGTACAGAAAGGTCGGTTAGTGTTGGACCTGTTACTTCGTGATGACCTTGCCACACTTTAGTACCCGCATCGCTCTGAAATAAGGTAGACCTAGATTTATTGGACTACGTGAAATGCTTCCAATCCTCAACAGCCCAGTTTCAATGCCTCTTGGCAAAGTGAGATCTTTATTCCGATTTGTTTCAGACACAGGTAACTTCTGATTGAGGTGTAGCTGCTTGAAAGCAATTTTTTCGGGTTACGACTCAAAGCCGTCTAAGAAATCGCTTAAGGACTTTTACAGAGCTTGCTGGTTAACTGCTACATCGACCATCGTTATTTTTTTAGTTCAATATTTCAAAAAGAGCCTGCATCTCTCATCAAAGAATTTGATGCTCACCTACGAAATTAGCGGGTTTTGCCATCATGCTTGCATCGTGTAATCATTCTGGTATAGTCCTCACACTTTTTGCCTGTTGTAGAAATATTTTTTCATATAGAAATATTTTGAAATATAGAAATATTTTGTAGAAATATTTTGTTCATATGCCACTTTAATGGAAGGTGACAGTTCGTCCTTTATCATATTGTTTGACGTGTTTTCCACGCGTCGATATTCTTACAGCTTTCATACTAGATGGCTGCCACTCCGACATGTTGCCAAATATGTTTCCAGTAAACGAAATGTTTCTGAAACGTAAATAGAAATAAACATTCAATGTACTAAATATCAGTGAGTTACTATTTTTAATAGGCAGAGTAACGTGTTCCGTCGAAGAGAAAAAATGCTACGTTTAGAAAAATATCTAATGAATTGAAAATGCTGACAATTACTACTAACCACAAAATGATTTTTTTCTGTTTTTGCATGATGTTGAAGCATCACAATCTGCATAGAAGTGTAATTTTCATACTGTAAAAGCTTTCTCAAAGAAGCCAGTTAGGTAATAATCCAAATTTAAGCAATCAACACAAAACTGTTCTCGTCGTTCTTGCGAAAAAATGAATATGAAAAGCGACAATACAAAATCAATAACTTTGAGATTTGCATGAAACTTGAAATGCACCTTAGGAAATTCAGGTGTTGCATGGGCAGAAAGCCTTCTGTTAATCAATCCTCAGACACAACACCGCAGTACTTTCATTAACCATATGAAAATCTTCAAATACAAGGCCGTTAAATGTAGGGTGGCTGGGCCGACCAAAGTGTTTCCATTCTAAAGAACTTAGAAATTGAGGACAGGTTTGAGTTTTGGATCATTATGAAAGCATATCATGTGGATTCTTTACTGTGCTTCCTTCTGCTTATTTAACTGTCCAAGTTACATCGCGTTGTCTGGATTTCTTTAGTTCCTGGATTGTCTGTAATGAAGTAGTGAAATACACAAAAGTTATGTTAAATTTCTAGCTTTTAGCCATCATATTCGTTATTACAGAAAATATCATAAATATTTAATGCATTAAATATTTTATTAGCTCAGTACTTTTCTATCGTAGTGAATTAGAAAGCCGCAAAAAATGTTATCAACTAAATAAACAATTCAAAACATCGAGGAAGTCATCTTCGTACAATGTCACAAGTAAAGACCTTTTCATAAAAACACATTTTTGCAGACCTACAGTTGAACGCCATTTAAACTTGACACTCGTTCAGTGAACTACAAACTGCAAGCCCAACTGGAGGCGTCTTATTTTCTGCCTTCGTCTGCCCTGCTACAAGTCATTAGACCTCTTTCTGATAGTGCTAATGGTTAGGACCATCGATTATGCCACGGAAGATCAGGCCTGGCAATGAAACGCATTTTTCTTCAGTATTTCATTAACCCGAAAAGTATTCAGAGGCAAAAGCACGATTTCCATTTGAAATATGGGAGGGCATCGTCCTCCTTATGCTTCAGAGTCCACCGGAAATTTTGGTCGATGATAAATTTTCTTGGGGAATGATTTATGTAGATAATAAAACAGGCGCACGGTTTATTGCCCGGAACATGATAATAACTCTCATAAAAGTTTCAGGAATTCAAAGCGTTTATTTTTATGAGATGAATTATATTTAAGAACGCATTATCTACCAGTGAATTCACGGAACACTAATAGGACCAGGGATTTAAAGTGAACAAACAAAATTATTGTACGAGTTAGGGAGAAAATGTTACCGGAGTAAAATTTTTGCCAGACGTGATATAATGGATGAATACAAAGGGTGGGCAAAAAAAATAACTTCAAATTCGTTATAAGTATCTTTATGCTAACGGTTCGAAGTCGAAATAAATGTAATTTAAAGAACTTGATATTCTATTTAAATACTATATACATAAAGTTTTTAGCAGATATTCAGTGGAGTAAAACATGATGCATACATTTAAAATATAAAACACATTTATCACGTAGTTTTTGGAGCAAAACTGCATGTAAATTACGCAGCGTTGTCTGCATAATTTGGTCACAAAAAGATTCAGCAAACGCACCTATCCACATTCGTTGCGAAAAAACTTTGCGTCTATAACACTCTTTATTTAATGACAACTGCAGACACAGAGCTGAAATGCACGGTTTGTTCATTCACATCAGCAGACACGACAAGACACTGAACACAGAAATGACGTGTACAGCATAATTTGCGTTTGTTCAACTCGCACAGGAGCAAGACAGACTTCAGTAGTCCTATCTGGTTAATATGCCTCAATTTCGAGGTATCAAGAACTCTAGTGTTCAGAGCTAGAAATTGTAATGTTTTTAAAGTTTAAATGAAGGTTTCTTGTGATAACAATTGCGTTCTTCTTGCATCGAAGCACTCATGAACCTTTTAGAAAACTCAAAATATTTCTTCTGCCAGTGGTTGAACGGCTCTACGCATCGTAATGTAGTACCATTAAATGAA
The DNA here is from genome assembly GCA_006783055.1 of Trinorchestia longiramus. Classification (NCBI taxonomy): domain Eukaryota; kingdom Metazoa; phylum Arthropoda; class Malacostraca; order Amphipoda; family Talitridae; genus Trinorchestia; species Trinorchestia longiramus. Next base: position 104,999 of record VCRD01000028.1, read on the forward strand.
GTGATAATATGCGAGTAGCCAATATACAAGTTTTGCTCGTATATTCGAAGACTCTGTTTGACACCAATATTTTTCATCTCAGAGCTCTCAAGGAAGTTATCGTGCCTGACAGAGAGTTTTTTTAGCAAACTCAAGCTTAGTCAAATAAAATAACACTCTGAAGTTGAAGCTTCAGTACATTCAATTTTCAATTAATTCTATGTCATTTGTTTGAAGAAGGAACATTCACTTTGTGATACAGTCAACGCTAGCACGTACATGTGAAGTGAAAATTGCAAGTGTAAATTTGCACAATTGATTTTCTCACACTTGTTACGCGATGGAGGGGAACGTAACAGTTCGTATGAAATAATAATTAGTATCTCAAGGCATTTCTCTCTAGAAAGATTCTTCTTTATTTGCCAGAGGAGCACGTACAGCCAGAAACAATTTACGAAAATTTCCCATGTGACCAGAGCAAGCGAAGTCACGTTTAGTTACGCTAACAGTAATTACTTGTGTTACGTTTTCTTTGTAAATAATTATTGTTGCTGTTGATTTTTGGTTTGACCTTCTTTAAAATGCCGCGCCTTCCATTTGGCATATTTGGGTGTAGAAAAAAGGTATTTTGAAAAGTTTATTCTATTTTATAGTGACTCATTAACCAACATCGTTTCTATATCCGTATTTCAATTTCTTTAAATTGAAGAAACTGTATATTTGACCGATCAAACGGCATTGGTTTGTTTCCAAGCGATTGTTACATTGTTATGCACCAAAAACTGTTCACTGAGAGGAACGTTTTCATCTCTTCAATACTTCTCAAGCTCAGTAAACAAATTTTGCCTCGTGCGTCTATCATGAGGATTGTAAAACACTGACTAATAATATGGTGAAAAATTGTATCAGATGCACCGGCCAAACGAAATTTCCTCAAGATTGAATCATGTTCATTGGAATCAACTGAGGGGCATCCAGAAACAAGAATGTGTCCTTAAAAGAATCCAGTACCTTGACAATGAAACGAATATTTAAGTTAAAGGTAAAATGATTGGAAATGCACCAGAAGTGTTAACACAAAAGATAAATTATCAACGCAACCAGTGTGCTAAAAACTAACTTTTAGAGCTTTATGTAATAATAGACATTGTTTTTTCGAATAAATATATATCTGAATTAACCAGCACCGTACGAATAATTATCAGATCCCTTTAATAATTCAAACACCACTTTTCTGCACAAAACGAACATTTGAAACCCTGGAGCTATATGAATTTACCAGAAAAACAATAAGGAATATTTTATAATGGATATACATACATAGATGTATACATAAAATGGCCTGAGTTGTTTGACTAGTTGACAAATTGCTCTGTAACTTTTTATGTCGTGTAATAAAACACCCAAAAAAAGGTCCAAAAAATAAATTTTACAACCATAGGAACTAATCTATACTCCGTGACACAACGAATTCATTTATTTTAAAATCTAAAATTTCAACATGCTGACACCAATATCATTTTAAAACATCTCACAACAGTTTAAAATCCAATTTCAAATATTTTGTGTATTAACAATGTTAAAATAAACTGCTTTTCTTTCTGTTCGTTTTTCTTTGAAAATTTGATCAATAGAAGAAATTAGTCGGAACAATACTTTATGAAAAGTCTACAGTTTGAAATTGTATGAAAATTTATAAGCTTTTATATTTAAGAATGCATAAATGTAATTTCTGCGCTTTCACTGTACTCAAGTGGTTAAGCAGCCTGTGCTGCCAAGTTCCTGGTATTGACAGTTCGAATCCCCATACAGCCCAATAATTTTCTCTGTTTGTGACACAAGGCCCAGATAGGCTGAAAGACCGATTTTACTTAAAATATTTTCTCTATACTTTCACATCTTCACAACTTATCCCTTTGAGTCTCTGCCTCACGTCGCAGTTCAGCTGCTAAAACCATGATCACTAGTCTTAAAATGTTAGCATTATGAATTAAAAAATAATTGCTTCTTGTATACCTGAATGGAACGAAGTTTCTTTCTTTCTTCTCGAGTGGCTTTTGATCCATTGAGTTTCTTAAGTACTGCATACTAACCTGAAACGTTCAGTGTCCCACAGTTCGTTTCCCTTTGAAAAACAAATGTTGTTTAGGCCATAAAGATCTTACTCTGAATGCTTTTGTGCACCTCACAAGGCGACGGAATGCGTGCCAAACAAGCAGCATTTCCTTTTATGCGCTTGAGAGCTAGCGAGTTCAAATGGTAGCCACAGCTTTTACGGTATTGCTCTAACGATGGTCGTAATACGCACGGCCGCAGCTTGAAGCCATTCCAGTTCTTGCAAACGAGCTTTATTCTTCACCCTGGTCAATGAAATCTGACTTTTTCTAACACCAGTGAGGTTGAAAGATATCCCTCAGGCTACAAATGAATTTTAATTCTTCCAGTCGTGAAAGAATGTTTGATTTTTCCATCACTATCTATTAAATTAGAACCCGATACAAAATCGGTCACCCAAACGGGAATGAGAATATTGGTTTCATGCTCTTTTCAGAAACTTTACGTATAAACCATAGCGTAATAAAATTATTTTCAACAAATATAATTTCTTCAACTTTGCAACTGACTTGATCAGGAATGAGGCCAGTCGATATTTTTTCTTATGCTACGCCAGCACAATCTGTTAAATTGACATGTTTAACACAAATTACGCATCAAAGAACTGTTCTTTTGTAACACTCGTCACATTCTATGAATTTAAGTTCTGAATCGAATAATAATAATATTTTCATAGATACGGACCTAAGCCATCAAGCAGAAGATGAAATTACAGTAGTTAGTAAGTTTCGCGAAAATTTATTCTAACGTTGGACACAAAAAGATTGACACTCTTCGCTGGATAATTTTTACTTACTTTGTGTTGATTGGTTGCAGTTAGACAAATGTTAGATTTGTTGCGGGCACCAGGAAGTTGAATTGGTGTCAATGTTTAATCTTGGGTAAAAATCTGTAGTGGGTCTTAGGGTGAGATAAGTTGCTAAATTCTTCTGCATATTTCGGTGTCGCTTCTTGGCTCACATCTTTCCTCCTGATAAGAGTTTTTTGTGTAGATCATGCTAATATAATTATTCATTTAAGAGAAGGCCTAACAACGCAATGTGAATACTTGTACACACCAAGAGAAAGGGTTTGTTATAAAATGATACATAATGAGTATGTGTTTCGAGGTCATGATTTCAAAACTTCCCTTTTAAAGCACTTTTATCGCCAAGGCATGAAACTTTTCAATATTGTAACAAGCTCTATGACAATTTTTACTGATCATAAATTTATCATGGCGCAAAAAGTATTTTTATGGCTGAGTAATCCAATATAAGTGAGCAAAAATATTTGCAACATGCATTCAGTTTGGAACAAAATAAATCGATGAATACTTTTCAATATTTTGTGTGCTTTCATACAATATGATTGAAAGGATTACTCCTTTAAAATCGTGTGTGAATTATGTGTATTATTTTTGTACGAATGATAAAATTTGTTCAATAAAGATTTTTCTTGACATATGAGTAGTAAAATCATAAGTATGACCATTGAAACTCAAAAAAGTACGACCTATTTTAATTAGTCAATTTACAAAAATTATAAGACGAGCTTTGCTTTCGAGGAGTTTTTTTAAAGTAATTCCAATACAAACCTAACGACTGTCTTAGAGTTATGCCTCCATTATGAAGTGCAGCAATAACTGTAGTGCTGCGTAGAAGTAAAGCTTTGAATACAGTACTTAGGGCATCAGTTGTGATGAGAAAATCTTGATATTGTAACAGCGAATTCACGGCCAGAACCAGGGTACGGACAGATTCGTTCGTTAAAAAACTCACATGATAGTGTAAAATGTTGCTCCATGTTGTTATCATGAAACTGATAAAGAGCCTCAAAACATGCAAGTGAGTTGCATAACACGATTGTGCAAGAAACACTCTGAGGAAAATAAAAATTCATTGAAATATCGATTTCATTTATGATTCATCGTCTTAGGCAATTTGGAGGTAACGGCTTTTTTACCTGAGTTTATAACTCAGACTTGATCTTTAATGTATTAGAAGTCCAAACGCGATTAAGGAATAGGAACATGAAGGTTTCGGTCTGAAAGAGCTTTTTTGTGTTATTCGTTCATCCTTAATACGATGGTCTGGCTAAATCTATCTTACGTATTTTTTCAATAAATTTATAAGCACTACTAGATATATTTCGGAGTATGAGAAGAGATTTAATGTGCATCAAAATGAAGTAAGCATCTCAGTTTGCTGAAAATATGAGACCTTGAATTAATGGAATTAGTTTTACCCTTGCATCAAATCTGATGTAATCTCAAGTTTTTTGATGTAACATTATTGAATGTTTTTGTACTACGTGAGTGTGAGCAACAATCTCGTGGCCATGCCTAATAAACGCATGTTATTAATGGCCGTAGCATAGATACACTCATCATATAAAATTGTTTCATTCTTGCGGACATGTCATGAAAATAAGTTATTTACCACGACCAACTTTTGAAAAAAAACCGTTTACATTCTCAATTTTGCACTGACGAATTTAACTAAAGGTTTGCAATTACATTACACCCAATTCAATTTAGGATCATTACCAGAGTTTACAATAACTACTGGGTTTGAAGCTAAATATCATCTAAAAGTAAACAACAACCAAAAATACTAAAAATTGGGAAATTTGTAGAAAATCATATCTAATGCGTTGCAGAAATGAAACGGCAATGAACGAAATTATTGATGCATCTAAAAATAATGGAAGTAATAAGTTGTTACTGTTAACGCGAAGAAAATTATGTTGAACGCTGTCTTACACGATTTCAGAGCTCTCTTTCGACTGCTGAAATGTTGTACATGATTTTTTCAAGTGGGGCATTGTTTATTCAAAATCATTTCAATGGAAGAACGGTAACCTAAAGAGAACAAATAATGTATTTTGTTTGAATTGGTCTGCAGAACAGACACTAGGCACTTCCATCTCAATCAAAACGTTCGTCAGGGTCGAAAATATCTTTTGCTTTTCTCTTTTTGAATCCATCACGTGAGGCCAGTTTTCAACTACAACCATTCCAAGAGATGTATAGTCCGTTGAGAAACTTTATTCCCGTGTTACACTGAAAGTATCGAATCAAACTCTGTCTGCGATGGAAAAACAATAATGAAACAGCATCGTTGTTTTTTAGTACAAAATAAAACGGAACAGTTTGAGCTGAGAGCGGTATAGCGTCCGAAATAGAACAATTTGTGGTATGTCAACGCTATTGACTTAAAATTAATTATATGATTGGTGCTAGTGAATTAGTTGTTGTATGCATTATATATAAACTGTGTTTAAAGTTCCACCTCTAAGCTCAATAATAATAATAATATCAATAGTACCCGTTTTGCTGTTTATAAGGAAGAATTAAAAGAGCAAAAATAATTAATTTCAGTATCCAGTGTATACGCCCTCTGATCCGACTCGATATGACATAAACTCAAAACTTGTTTATCATTTGCTAGCAGTCAATAGATAACTAAAGGTGCACACTTCAAAGCAGTTATCAAAACTCAAATGGAATCTTTTTAGATGACAACAAACATTTGCATCATAATTGAAGCTGCAATATCTGTACGCTTCAACATAAAATTTTCGGTTTGGCTCAAAGAAAAGATGGAATATAAAAGCACCTTAGTATATTTAGATAAGATTTTACATATACACTTCTAATTGCGTACGTCATGTTTTGATAAATGACTTTTTCGTCTGTCTACTAAAATAATGTATGTAACTTGGTTTGATATCGCTGACATTTAATTACCTTGGACATCAAGAGAGCTAAGGCTCGGACACATGACGACAACAGTGAATCAACTGTTAATACTAGCGTTCAAAACACATTATTTTTAACTCTCTTTTAAAGTGCCGTACACTACTGGTCAATAAAAAGCTACTACAGGGTTTCTTTTATGTCGCCGGTCTGACACTGATGAACTCAGTCTTTAAAAGTTGAGTAACATCTTCCAGAAATTTTATCATAAAAATACTTGCAATTTGTAAGAATCAACGAAAAATAAATTCAAACCCAACCTTTACCGTTGTATAATAAAAAGAAAGACCACAAAACTACAAACACTATTCCTTAAATAGTTTTGTTCCTGAAAAAGAGTTCGACGGAATACAGTAATTTCTTTATAGCTGTCATACTCTCGTATTGATTCCGTGAAAGTGTAAATACATGGAAGGTTCTTTCAAGAGTTACAAAGATTATGAACATTTATCGAAAACTGAACACATTAGATAGTTTTTCTTTGGAGATTGTAAATACTGTTTTTTTGTTTGTTATCTGAGAATGACAGGTGACAACTAATGAAGACTTTGTTCTTTCACCAGAAACAAGTCATTAACAAGAACATTCGAGGCTAAAGCTATAGTTGATGGTTAAAATAAGATTTTTTGTATCCTAGGCTATAAAATATTATGTGAAATGAAGTATCAGAATTTGTGCAAATTATAAAAATGGAAAAGTTTATATCTTTTAACTATACATGCAGGTTATGTTGTTACTACTGTCAAAAATTTTTCCTATGAGGACAAAACCGAAAAAGTAATTTAAAGTGTAACGTAGGCCCTGCAATATATAACATGGCAACTTGTTAATAATGAACATTTTATTTTACCGATTTGAATATGAAATAAAGAAGTGAATATGTGTGAACCGAAAACGACATTTCAGGATCAAATGAAACTTAAAAAGAACAATCATACATATAGTATGGACTATCGACGATTTTTTTCATTGCTGTCATTTACTATGATAAATAATGAACTTTATTATCTGACTTCCATTGCCTTTTAATTAAGAGTCCAGTTTAATGGAGCAACTACAATTGAAACCATTATTCTAAAAATAAATTTTTATTAAACAGTCAAACTATTTCTATTGTTTACTAGCTCTCGAATGTAATATACTCCTCCACGGTACTCCTGATAAACCAGTAATATTGTTTGAAGGTTATATACTTGTTTACTAGCTTCATGTTAATTGAAACCATAAGATTTTACCATGACGCTCCTCCATCTACCAAACTCATGACGTTAATTGGACTTCCTGAAACTTTCGAGTACACAAATGTGAAGTTAAAGTTTATACAGAAACAAACAAGCAATGCAAGGAGGATGCAACGAGTAATACAAATGATGGAAAAATTAAAAATACGCAGAAGTAATTGAATATGTAAAATTAAATGGTAATCGTGAAACTAGTAAGACTGAATTGGGATGCCCTGGCATCTGCTTATGAAAGTCTATATTCAGTTCAAATATTTACGTTTGTTCGTAAGTATGTGTAAAAGGCAAGCACAATAACTAATTTAGCAATAAAGATCTATGTGAACGAACTACAGTTCACACGTTCCTTGTCGGCTATCACGTCTAATTCAAGAAATAAAGAAAATCCTCGGACTGTGCTAGAAAAAGGGACGTACTTCATCTTCATTGTCATTCAATTAATTTCTAGGGCTGCTGTCTGGGAAGAACTCCCTAAGCGCTTTTTGGGACTCGTGTTGCAGTACTGTCGTGTTGGAGATCCCATTTACCTGCGTATCTTTTAATTCTTGCTTCAGAGGCATGGTCTCCGTGTTCTGCACTGTCTGTATTTTTATTACACTCAGATGTACGCTGCTTCTCACTTTTCTTATTCTCAGGCATTGTAATTCGGAATTCGGGACTCTATGTATACAGTTGGTGTAAATGAATATAAAAATATCAGCATTAATTATGAAGATCTCACTCAGTTTACTGTGTAACTGATTCTTTTACTTTTTTACCTGTTTTCAAACTTTGAGTAAGGTATCTTTAGTACAAACTGCAGTTTCAGTCAACCAATTAGTTTTTACAAAAGTTTTGAGTGTATTCAGTGTAAAATACCCACAAGTTTAAAAAAGTACCTAAAATCCATCAATTACATGCATTAATATATATTAAAATGTATTATATATGTATATTAAATGTATTTCCTTGCACCTTTTGACCACATAGACAAACCTCGGATGTACACAGGGGGCTGTCAGACAAAATTATGCGTTCTCCATGAGACTCTTCAAACTTGAAACATTATGCACTCATTTGTCCATTAAATATGTGTGATGCTAAAACACTCAGCGCTCGGAAGCTAAATGAACTTGTTTCGTTATTAAATGGTCTTTGTTTTTATCAACGGCGCATCGTTATTTTACAACTCTGTTGACCAGAGAGGACTCTTACATGTTAAGGAAAGATTCCTTCACTGCAAAAAAATAAATATGATAAGACGCACATAATTTTTAGCGTGATCCTGCAGACATTGTGGTGGCTGGCGAACTGATTGAGTTGGCAATGTGCCTGCCGAATTCAGCAGGAACTTTTACATGATGCTAACGACAATATCATTTAAAAACAATGGTGCAAACCACAAGAAATAGAAATTTAAGTCACCCTTCTCGATTTTGCTCGTACGTAATGTGTAACGTCTCATGAAAACACTATTTTCATCTCGTTATTACCTTTGAACGATGAAGTAATATTGTGTGCAACCTTGTGGACGAAACATCATTAACTGTGAAGCTCTGTGATTCTTTCGTAAATGTAACACATTAATATTTTTACGAGACAGCATGTTATGTTAATGTATTATCACAACAAAAAATTGATTTTGATACATAACTTCGATTTTACCGTTGGTTTTCCAGGTGTTTTGTTTCAGTTTTTGGCATTATCTGTTAACACTAGGAAGATATTTCCTCAATGCCTAACCTGATAGGCCCTGACTCAACTATTCGTGATTCATCAGAGAAGTGAATGCCTTTGTTATGATTAACCATATACAGTGACATTCAAAAGTATTGGAAACATCATACTTCTTGGCTTAACTTTAGGTTGGGTTCACAATTTTACTCGATATTTGTTTACTATTATCTCATATAGGATCTATAGTCGTATGTGGAGAGGAAAATTCAAAAGTTAGTGATGAAATTATTTTATTGGTCAAATACAAAAATGATCCTATGGAAAAGTATTGGATGCATTCATTTAGTATTTTGTGGCGAATTCTCCATTTTGCTTAACTGCTTGCAGTCACTTGCTATAGTAGCGCACGATTATTTTACAAAGTTCTCCTGGTATTTTTTCCCATTCTTCATTGCAGAACTCCTCAAATTGATTGATATTTTGTAAATTTCGCTCGTAGACTTTTTATCTTCAAAAATTTTCACAAATTCTCAATTGGATTGGGAAGCTGAATGAAGTAATTGAGGAAGTCAATTCCGTTATTTTTAAGCCATTCTTTGGTTAATTTGACTGTGTGCTTGGGATCATTGTCTTCTTGAAACCCGGAATCGCGACCATGTCGTAACGAAATTGCAGATTTCCAAAGATTTTTTAAAAATCTCTCGGTATATGGAAATTTATCTTACTTTTTTATAAATTTTATTTCGCCGGTGCCATTCCATGAAAACATTTAAAATATCATGGTGAAACCACCTTAAAATTTCATCGTGGGGATGGAATTGTGAATATTATGAGCGGTGTCGTTTTTCCGCCATACCCACGTTGCTCTGTTTTTTTTAAGAGTTCTATTTTGGTTTAGTCTGACCAGATTATGTTTTCCAAAAACTACCTGCTGTTCTCTTTATAAGTTTCAACAAAATTCAAAGGGGCTTTAGCATGTTGGCGTTTTCCTTGACGATCTTGAAATCAAACCAGTGCGATTTAGAGCTCGACTAAAGGCGTCCTTACTAACATCATTCCCAGTTCTTTTTAGGTCAGTTTAAATTTCAGAACGGTAATAAAAGGATCCTTTTGAACCTTTCTGCTGATCCACCTTGAGTTGCTTTTGTTAATTGTTTTTGGTCTTCCAGTTCTTGGAATGTTGTAATTCAGTCACTAAACTTCGAACAAAATATGATGATGTTTCGTACTGTATTTAGTGGAAGATTAATTTCTTGAGATATTTTTCGATCACCTTATTTTTTTGTCGCGTTCAATGATTTTATAAAGCACATCTTTAGATGACTCTATAGTTTTAGCTCTTTTTAAACTGTAATCTGCGGATTCTGGATCAAGAAGCCAAAAAACAAATGGAACTATTGTGTATGTCTTTTAAAATCTTAAATCTTGAGCAAGAAAAGAGAAATCGTACCATGTATCGAATACTTTTGCATAGGGTCATTTTTGATTTTTATCAATAAGGCAATATGATCACTGACTTTCTAATTTTCCTTTTCACATAGGACGAAAGTTACTATATCAGATAAAACTGACTAAATATCGGGCAAAATTGGGAATTTAAACTAAAGTTATGACAAAAAATGTGTTGTAGCCAACACTATTGCGTGTCATTGTATGTTTTGTATATTACAACTTACCTATGGGGCTATGAAATTTTTTCAACTAGCATAATTTATTGCGAAACTGCCATGGGCAACAATATTATCGTTTGTAGAAGAACAATGTAACTCATATCGCAACATGCGTAACTCAATTTAAGGTTTCTAAAATTTAATATTCTCATTTGAAACTTAATAACGCAGAAAAATGAACATAAAACAGTAATTTATAACAGTCATCAGTTATTAATGAGGATTAGGTTTCAGCCCTGTATTTGAAACAGAGCTCTACTGCGAGCTACTGAGCTTGAATTTTTTAAGCCTCATAATTTTAGGATTTCACATTAATGTCACAGAAGAGGCGCTAGTTATAAGCGGGACGGTATGGAAGCTCATATGCTTTAGTACCTTAGTTTTCGCTAATAAGTCGTTCAGTTAACTCGAGGGGTCGACTCTCTTCTCTCTAGTTCAGGCATGTCAAACTCAGTTTGGCTCTGGGGCCGGATCCAGACTTTCTGTTCTCAGGTGGGCCGGATCAGTAAAAGAATGTCAACTCCAACTATTTAGCTTTGTTTTTCAGTACTATGCTTTATCATTCAGCCTACATTTGTAGCCTACCCTACATATTATAATCAAGTGAACATACGGCCCGCGGGCCGTATGTTTGACATGCCTGCTCTAGTCATTAGCTTTGTAATCTAGTTGACAGGTATTGCTTCTCAGTCAACTGGGAGACCCTCATGATGTATGAATTACTTCTGTCAATTAACAATGTTTTGAATACAGGGCGCTACAAAATAATTTTCTTTTCTTCGAAACAAAGTGGTTTGAAAAATAAAGTTATTTTGTCGCACCGTGTACATGGGCGTTTTTGAGAACAAATATTTCTCTCTTGTACAATTTCCGGGCTGGCGTGAATCCGACAATCAGGAACAAAAAATAAAAGAATATGGCAAAGCCTTCATGAGAACAATCAGTCACTGACACGTATGAAGGTAAAAATTATTTTTTTTTCAGTCTCATCATCAGTCAATCAAGAAAGTTCAACTGGGTATCGAACCTGCAAACATGCAAACGTTTACGTGATGATATTGAGGATTTTGCTGGTGTTGAATAAAGTCACGAGAGGCTTCACTGTAAAAAGCATTTCTACAGTGATTGTTATTAGTTCACGTTATTCGTGGTTAAATACAATGCTTCAAATCATGGGACAAATGACTTGTCCCTAGCGGTTTCTAGACAATTTATGTCCCTGCAAATACTGGAAGTCATAGAGCTTCACGCTTCACCGAACTCATTTATAGTTCCAAGATAACTTGTATTAATTTGAAAATCCAATTTTTTGAGAGTATATTTATGAATCTGTTATTTGTGGAAAGGTCTTCTAAATGAAACATTTAGAAGACCTTTCCACAAATAACAGATTCATAAATATACTCTCAAAAAATGGATTTTCAAATTAATACAAGTTATCTTGGAACTATAAATGAGTTCAGTGAAGCGTGAAGCTCTATGACTTCCAGTATTTGTAGGGACATAAATTGTCTAGAAACCGCTAGGGACAAGTCATTTGTGATATCTATGAACATTTGACACCCGTAAATAGTATAACAGTAATTAGTTCGTACCTCAATATTATCCATATCTACCAAATTCTCTTAGGATAAATTTTGGTGGAAAACCAATACGGCTTTGACACTCGTCACCGAATACTTTTTACGTTTTTCTTCTAAATTTTGATGTTATTTGTTTCTTTGAAGACAGAAAATTACTTAAAGTGTTGAACTAGCACAGGAATCGATGCTGCTATGCTAAGCTGAACATTTTCCCCAAAAACCAAGCTCATGTAGACGCTTCTAAATGCACTGGAATTATCAAGTCATCGGATGCCTAAGTGTCGATAATTTCCGTTTTGAATGTTGCATAAATTCCATTAATAAATAAGTATTTTCTGTACAACATCTGAAGAAAACTCCTCTAGTTTATTTTGACATTACGCTCAACTATTTAATTACAATTTACTCACAAACGTATTCTAAAGAATTTAATCACCATGTTTGTAACTGTTGCATGACAAACCAAAGATTCGCTTCTTAAAATTATAGTTTCCGTGTAATTCATGATCGAATTTTGTAAACTTAATGTGAGTTCGAACTTGACGTATCAGAATTCATGATATGAATGCGACTATTCTTCTTACTAGTCATACTTCTAGTTCTTACTTTTTAGTAGTATTTACTTCTTACTAGTCAGGAGAACATCGTAAGTTCTCTTCGAGTAGTTTTTTCGTAATCTGCAGGAAGCGACGGCTTAAGCACTCCTGTTTCCTCTATGAAAGGAAGCGCATTCCGCTTCTCGCTTCAACATGAAGGGACATATTTTGTAGACGGTGAAATATTGTTCCATTTCGTTATGGCGAAGTGCGAAGTTCGGCGTTCTGTGTTAGTTTTCTCTTTTTTATCCCGGTTTGAAAAATGAGGGCGAGAAGTTTAAAGGCAGTGGACGATGCTTCATCATGAAAGAAGATGGTAGATTCTTTTGAAAGAATTTCCTTTAATCTGGATGACATCTTTCTGTTAAATAAGAGATGATGTTTAGAGCAGAACGGCAGAAGTAAGTAGCTCCTGAACGAGTAATGCGTACTTCGAAATTCGTTAGATTCATATCGAAGATTATCACCGACTGTACATATGTTTTCAAGAAGTGATATTTATGAAGTATGAGTTATATTTTTCACATCATATGTTATACTGGGAAAATTTATTTTGTATTAGTTTCAGTTCGAGAACGTGCAACCATTCAGAACCAGGTTAACAGAACTTTGTGTTTCTCAATGATATTTTTCAACTTTTCCACGTTTCTTAATACATTTTGAAAAGGTCGTACAGTTTACAGTTCAAAAATAATTTAAAACTGAATGAATGTACGCATATGCATGTTCTTTGAAATCTTTGTATTGGTATCGTAAACTATGTAGAATTGTCTTGAAAATTCTAGAGAATTTACATTGTTAAACCAATCAAGTGCAAAATAATATTACTTAATATCTGAGAACTTCAATTGAGTACTTCAATATAAGATAGCCTTGTACTCCCTCTCTATGTTATGAAATTAGTGTCATTTATAAATTTGAAATGCATGACTGGTGTTTCTTGCACTCTGGCATTCGAATTTCATGATCTAAAAGAGCACATACACATAAATCTCTTCTTTAGGGCATGCATTGAGAATATTTTTTATTTTATATTTTTTGTTTTTGTGTCTTCAGAAAATAATAAGCCGAAGGTTTTAAACGTGTCAGTTTTCAGCTTCTAAAGAATTCATTCTTAATTGACTTGATAAGTTAATTTATAATGCAATGAAGGTCATTCTAATGTTTTGATACTTTGCACTCATTGTTTTCAATAATATAAGGTGTTGTAACAAATGAGACACTAAACTGACTTTGAATTTGATGCTCCGAATGCCGTTCGCGTCACCTGTTAATATGAACTGCAATTTACAGGCATTTGAAAGAATGACATCCGATCGCTGATGTAATTAAGGCACAGCGGCCTTTCCAGCTACAACAATAGTTCATCCTCAACTAACAACGGCCTTCCTGTGTCTAATGTTTGCTGAACTTTCAATACGCTCCTAACAATGGCGGCGAAACTTTGTTCAAGGGCTTTTACTCAACTCCTGACGAGTATAGAAGATGAAGAGGCTAACAAAAAACGAAAACGTTCATTGCTCGCGAAATATTTATCAAGTTTTCTGATAAATTCAGGGAACTTTTTCGCTTGAATGGTAACAGTAGTAGTACTGTGTTTATTTTCTTAAACCAGTTCAATTTTTCTTTGCAATTTTAATAGTTGTATTTCTGACGTATATAAGTTGAATTTTTTACATTGTTAAAGATTAATACTTCGTATTGGTGCGAATTTTACCATCAAACGTACTCAAAATATGAGAAAAAATATTCACATGGGCCAACTCGTGATAGCCAATTTCACAAATCAGTCGGTAATTTAAGGACAAAAGGCCAGACAAATGCAGTCTAGCCAGGTAGATTTTCGAACCATTCTACTCAGAGTTTACTATTCACAGTGTTTTAAATAGTCACTTATTATTTGTGATCTCATGCCGCGTAATTAAGTAAAAAGTTACGAATACTTTAGGAAACAAAAATTATTTTGAGGAATAAAGCTCAACACAAATTCACACTTTTGCTACCGTGAGACACTTCTGATTAACATAATCAAAATGTAATTTTATCATTCATTTTTGATTAAAACAAACTTTTAAGTATAAATTTCTCTAAGTCCATTAGTTGAAGTTTCATTGGAAAGTTGTCATGAATATATACCACAACGATCAAATTTTATGAACGTGAACAAACTTGATAACTAAATCATCCAGTATCATCGGGCGTGTGAATAGTTGGGTCTGATTGAAGGTTGATTTATAACTACACTTTCTCCCAAAATCAGGACAGCAGTCGTTTTTTGAAATGAATGTATTATTTACAAAAGATACTTTTCAGTTTTATTGCCCTCGAGGATTTGTCAACATGTATAAGAGCAATAATTGCTTTTGCTACCTGATTCATAGATTCATCATTCAGTCAACAAGAGGAATTAAATTGTGGACTCCCGCTTTTCAGTTTCTCAAATAGCACACTGCATCCCAGGAAAGATAGTATGCATAGTGATACAATTATACATGATGCTGTTGATAAATGTCAAATTTTCTTTAGAAAGTTCTGTGGCCAGGTTATCACTCTCCAACCGGTTGAAATTAAACCAGGCATTCAGTAGTGTCTGTATTATAGGCACGTGCAGTCATAGCATCAGCAGTGGAGTATAAATTCCCAGATCCATGCAAACGGCACGCAGTATTGATATAAATTCATGCCGTATACCATAATTCCTCTGTTACAAAGTACCTTAAAGTGTACGACCGCTTTTTCAGAAATATTCGACGCGAGTTAGTTGCTTCCAACTACAACTTTGAAGCAACAGCTCCTAGGAAGGATTAGTCAAGAAAGTCTGACTGCATAATATTGCTGAGTGATACTGTTTCTCCTGATGTCTGGCCTCCCAACTCCTCCGACCTCAATCCAATTGACTTTTTTGTATGGAGCGCAGTCGAACGGAACACCAACCGAGCCCCATGCACAACTCAGGACTAATTGATTGGGCGAATCAAGTTAGTTTCCGCAAAACTTTAACGAACGGTCATCAAGAAGAGCTGCAGTAGGTTCCGAGGGCGTGTGTTATCGAGACAGGGGGCGGCTTCAAGAAGTAAGGAGGGTCTAAAGAGAAGTGGCCAGAGGGTCTAAAAAGACGATCATACCGTTTTTTCCAATATAGAGATTTTCCATTTTATAAGTGGATTTTTGTTATTAATTGAAAATGGTGTTTATTTATCTTTTTCCCCCCGCAGGAGCAAGCAGAAAACATACATAAATGTTGTGATTTTGCAACCCAGTCTCAACTGTCTAAATATTGAGGCTCGAAGTCCTGGAAGTTTTATGGCGAACGAGGGCCTCATAGCAAATGGCAAAAGCAATGTGTCAGCCTGACACAATGCCTAGCACTATTTTATTGGCAACCATCGGCAGCAAAAATTTAGTGATTGGATTTGTAATTTAGCGTTACAGGTGGCTCCATTTGCATACTGATTGCAACGGAAATAGACTTCAGGGCAGTAGGTCTTGGGTCGTTCTAAATGAGCTGTCAGATCTCAAAGTTCTTAAATTCGATCAATAATTTTTTGACTATGTTGGCTAATAAGTGTAAATGTTTTAACTCGTATAGGATTCATAGTCCTCTTCATTCTGATAATTTAGAAATTGGGAAGTTTTAGAGGTATTTTTGCAGAAAATATAAGCCTGATCTGTATATCAGTTATGGATTATTTCATTCTCACCCACCTACATGCACGAACGCAGTTCATCATGAAAAATATCCTAAGTTGCATACTTCTGTCAGTTTTGCAAACACGGAATGTTAAACTCAAATTTTATTTGTTGGCATACGTTCTTAAACGAACATTCTTTCTCTCCCCTCCATTTTACTAATATTTTTCATGTTCATTACAAGGAAGAGGAATAGCACAAGTGTGGGGATGAATTGCGTTCAACAGTTCGAGTCTTAAGGATTAACAAAAGGATTCAGATTAACATGAGGTTATATGTACAGTGATTTTTCCTAAAAGTATGTTATGATTATAAATTTCTCTTTGGTTTCTATCGTCTTCAAAATGGCACATCGTATCAGATCCAAAACGTTCCGTAGATACCTATCAAAAACTAAAGATATTGCTTCACTTTTTCTAACTTAACAAACACAGAAATTCATGCAGATAATTTGCAAAGCTCCGGAAACGGGTGTAGGCCACTGAGGAAATGCGATTACGTTTACAAAATTTAAATTTTGGTCAAAGTCGGAAGCTGGGGTAACTATTCCATGCTTTCTAGATTAACAATGGAAACTTTAAATCAAATTGTGTTGAGCGGCTGTTTTTCAAAAAGGGAAGCTGCAGATGAATATGAAAGGGACAGTTTTATGAGACTACAGAATATTTCATGATTGAGCAGGAATCATCCTACAGATTTAAAAAAAAAGTTGGCATATGTCTTCTCACTGAGCAAACTTTTGTTGTCAAATTTATTTTCGATGCTACAATCAGAAAAAAACTAAACTGAGAATATGATACCGTTGTACCGCCACCTTACCAATACTAATGAATTTAATTCATTTAATCATTGCTGACGAAGCTAATTGGTCTTTACATATTCGCTATTCGTCAGAAATATATGCTTCCAATGACAAATAATCCGATTAAGCCTTAAATTCATTCATTTTTATAGAATTTACAAATTGGCCTCACGAATTTGAGGAATTAGTTTAAGGACGGGCTATTTTCTAACTAACGATTGTTCATATCTCTAAAGTATTTATTCTTTATACTCTTCAAGAAGGAATGTACAAAAAGTCATAATTCACAGTCAGAAAAGACCTTTTTCTTGAAATACTTCAAAAAGAGTGGGAGCAAATGACATCACTACTTGATGAAGTACGACGTAAAACTCGACATAATTGAATAGATGACCCTCAGCAAGGCTTTGATGCTGCTTGCACAAAATACCGTCAGGGCTGTGACCATTTCAATAGAACTCGACGTTGCACTTCGCAAAAAACTGAATTTCATTGAATGCTAATTTCAGAATTTGATTCATAACGTCGTTACGGCCGATGTCAAAACCCCATTAACGTGGTTTTAAAACATTCTGGGCGATTACTGAGGGCGAAATGACTTTCTGCATTGATAGAGATATTTTATGTCAGAGTGACTATCGTTGTTCATCTTACTAAATACTACGTGAGTACTATCATTTCATCATTGTTTAATTGCTTTCGTCTCTGGAAACTAGAAAATACAGGAGTTGGCATGAGTAGTTGCCGTTAAATGTTACAAAATTCGAGGAACATCCCAGAAAAGTTCATAAATGCAATGAATATTCAAGTATCTACAGGATGTCTCAGAATAAACGATCTATATTTCAGTTAACCTGGATGTTTTCGTGAATTTTCCTTTAATTATAATAAGATTACCCCATGATTCACATAATGTAAAAAACAAGTATTTACTTTTTTTGCAATGTTCATAACCCCACTCAGTTTAGATTTTTTTGTAGAAATGAGTTTAGAAAGAATACACAAAAAATATTCTCTGTTAAACTATACTGTATGAGAGGAGTGCCAAGAGAAATGAATCGGGAAAAATTCACCAGAATATTTTGGACATCCGTTGGGATATAAAGTACAAACAATGAATGAATTTGCTATGAAAGAATGAATCGATTGATATCTACAAAGATACAGATCGAGAAGGAGTAGAATATTTTAGAATATTATTTCTTTTAAGTTCATAATCCTCCTACTCTTAGAACTGTAAAAATGTGAATTGTAAAAATTGTGCCAGTTTCAAGAAAATTAAATTGAAACTCTTCACCATTTTTTGAATGTCATGCGTATTTGTAGCCACAAAGGTAGTTGACTGAAAATCATTGATGATTTATATATCAAAATAAAATTAAGTTTTAATCGTTAGTCATTGAATCAATGTTTTTTTGCGGTAATGATAAAATCCAAATTACTGTAATTCTAAAATGTTCATGAGTTCACAATACAATTATGACATAATCTTGACCAGGGTTTCATTCCTGAACTTTTTCCAAATCAAAGTTTTTAAAACCAATTTAAACTTGAATTACGGCATTTAATAAATATTTCATGTGTCTAAAGGCTGGAATCTGAAAAGTGAAGTCGCTTTTCACTCCAATTCCCTTTGGTATATTGATTAATTGCAAATAAAAACATGCGTAGGTAGCGATGCCTGACTGCTGCCCTAGTTGATTTGAAAAATTGTTTGCAACATTTATTTTATTTTAGAAGAGTCCTTCGTTCCGAAGATTTGAGGGAAAAGTTATTTCACAATTATTTATCACGAGAATGTTATTACGAAAGATTTACGTTCTAAACAAGCCCCTTACAAGTGCCTTTTCGTGCTCTCTACAACAAAAGTCCCTCATAATAAACGGCCAGAAAACATTTGCAAATTTTCAACAAGTTGTGTCTCGGGACAAGTGTTAGAAGTGATGTACGAGTATTATTATTTTTTGGTAATTCTGTGAACTTCGTCACACAAGAGTCTCAGAATCGGAAAAGTAAATTATGATATTCGAAGTCCCCATTACAAAACCTGTGGGGAATGTTTGATTGAATTTTCGATTAAATTTTCAATTGAATCTCCAACTGAATGTTCAAATGAATATCCGATTGAATGTTTAGTTGAATATTCGACGGAATTTTGGTTACTTTACCATAACACTTTTTTTCTGTAGCACGTGTGCAATGTGCTATAGAAAATTTTACTGATTTTTTTCACAAAACAGAAACTTGAAGTACACTGGAAATTTGTGATGTTTTCAAGAGTATCATTGATTTTAAACTTTTATCCGAGATATCTATGCAGCTTTGATGGATAGCTTTTTAAGAGTAGTGGATAGAAATTTTCAGATTAGTCATTTTTCTCGAAATGAAACTGCGACAGGGACGTCACGTTAAAAAAATCCTGTTCGTAAATATTGCCTTCCCGTAACCCACGAATGCGAGACGTCAAACTACACAATTTTCACTACTGCAGCAGACGGCTGGATTAAAAAACAAATTTTCGATATGAATATGGCAACTGGACCTGGACTATTAGCTTGTTCTCTACATTAATAACAGTTTTCCCTTAAATGTACTTTTAGATACTCCTTTTTAATTTACATGTGTCGGGTATTGAAGGAATGAAATAACTATGTAAATCATTCGCATAGAAATTCCGTCTGATTTTAAACAAAAAGTGCTTCACAGGAATTAAAACTGGCAGGACATAAGCATTCCAGAAGTCAGTTGCATGTTGATTATTGCACAGTTAACAACAAACTGACGGAGAAATAATTCAGAGTAGAACAACACGCTGCGTTCAACTCAACTAAGCTAATTTAAAACAGTTTTTATCATAGATTAACTTTTCCCCTCTGGAAGTAGTCAATACAACTATTTTACAAATCTCATGAGTATCGAATTTCTGTTTGATGTGTTAAATTGAGTTGAGTTCTTGGAGATAAGTCAGAATGATTATATTTCATCTAAAGGTTAATAACTCCATGGTAAAGTTGCAAGAATCACTAGTAGTTTTAAATTAAACTTGTATCATCACATAAGCACAGCAACCGTCAAGACGGTTTGTTCTTAAATAATTTGCTGCTAGATTGAGTTTCTTCAGTTCAGACAAGCGTTATATTCGCTCTAAGCCTTCAAGAAAGCCACCGAAATTTTAGGGACTGTACAATAAAAAACGTTTAAAATAGAACAAGTTATCACTTATATAAAACTCGAAGCATATTCTTCGACACATACGAGTAGAAACGAGGTATTCCAAGACTCAAAAAATTGCCCCAAAAAAATCTTCTGGGTTTCAGCGGCTGGACAAACTTATTGGGAGGTCATCTAGTCCACGGGGAAATGCGGGTGCTGGCGTTTGCTTATCGAAGTCCGATAGCCAATGCCAAGCTGGAATTGAGAAAGTTGGAGTACTCTTTAACACTGAGAGAGCAAACCTTGCGTTTGTTGAGACCATTGGCAAAGTTTTTCTTCCCGACACTATTTTATTCCAATATTGAATTACACTTTTGCACCACGGAGATACTATGCTTAACGAACACACTCAAAACATTGTAGGACTCAAATCTTACTCGCCACTTTAATTTCATGTGCGGAAACACTAGGGCTTATGAACTTGTATTGGTTATGGTTGTGAATAAAGAAGAGTAAATGCAGGCACTTTTTAAGTCACTCTATTTCTAGTTCTTCTAACACTGACTTATTTACCTATTTTCACTCCATAATTCCAGATAAATAATTCGCTTAACACATGCCTGAATGACGACCATGGTTAACTGTGATTTGAATGATCAGCACAACAAAAATTAAGGAAATTAATGCATTATTTCCATTAATGCAAGGAATTAATGCATTGCGACTATGAAAGCTTAAACTGCAAACTTATTGGAAATTGTCAATTTTATCTCAAGCATCGCGTATTTTGAGAAAATGTGGGAATGGATGCACGTCACACAATCTGCCCCTTTTTGTGATATAAGACAATTAAGACAATGGAACCAAGAGAACATACGTATCATTACAGAAGCATGTCGCAAATCATTTTGTACTATAAGTACAGATTATCGTATCAAAACACCCATGTGACATCAGTCTGCCATTTTGGTCATGTTTTTCACTATACGAGTTCTCATCATTGTAGAGGTACAAGTAAAGAAATTGAGCAATCTAATTCATAGTTGATTTGTAATTATACCTGTGAGCACAATCACTGTCTTCAGTCAATCCATGAAGAAATTCGTTCATGAGTGATTGCCAGGTGAAGATCGCTTGGCAAAACAAGAATTAGAGCAAAAAAGTAACATTTTGTCCTTGCCTTTTGGCAAGGTTTGCGGTCATGTCGGTCTCTGGTCCAGTCATCAATTTTTCGTATTGATGCCTTCCATCGCGGTGCACCTGCGCTACCTGCCCTTTCCATGTTTTATGTACGTTCCTAAATGCCGGTTAGCAGTAATCCTGAAATTGACAAGGCAGTGAATAAGGTATGAAAGGTGATAAAATAACATACATTAAGTCACAAGCACAAGATTTGAGGAAAATAAGTGTTGTAATACATGATGGATTCATTCACTAATCGCGTAATACGTCCGCAATTTTACTTTGTATTGAATAGCTGCACATAAAAAGACGATTGGCTTTCAAAGTATGTACTTGTATACGCGATTTGCACCTCGTGAAGCCGAAGAAACGCTGGTCTCTTGACCTGTTATACATAGAGTCAGTTCTGGTCACTTGAGGCATTCCATCATGCCATCTAGCACTCTTTCTTGGTCGTACAAGTTTATCGTATAATAATGGAAGCATTGTGATAAGCACGTCATAATCCGAGAGAGCAATTGAGTGCTGGTAATGACATAAAATCGATTTATGGAGTTCTTTGTAGTTTTTAGAGGTTTTTCTGAGCGGTTGTGTTGTGTGACGTTGCTCTGTTGATGAAGTGTCATGCATCGGTTTTCCACTGTGGTTTTAATTATGTTTCAAATCGATGCGTCAATGAACACTGAGTCTCCAAGTAAAATCATTATTCAACCGTACAAAAAGAACTAGTACAGGATAATTATTTCATATTGCCACACTAAGCATAGCTTTATATCATGAAAGAAGTACTCACACATAAAAACAACTTCTGCAACTTATAGACAGCTAAGTTTTGCTTTTATGTGCAACGAATTCAGAAATTAATATCGTTTTCGCAGTATTACCAATCACTAGATGAAATTAACATTTTTTATCCATTTTGTGGCTGGTTTGAGCTTCTGTCATGGAATGAGATACACGAGTGTGTACAGGCAAAAGCATGCCCATCTTTCAAAACTCGCGAGAAATGGGAAAACTGTTTGCACTCCTACACCCATCAGGAATTATCATGTTTGGATGTTAAATATAACCATAGATTTGCCTCAATGACATACCCATGTGCAGCAGAACATCCAGTTCACCAATATTTAGCTGATTATTTACCTTAACCCTTTCGTTACCGTTGAATTATTATGTTCCAAACGAACTTTAAAAATCACGCCATTTAGTCCCATATTCTGAATGTTTCGTTCAAAATTACGACAAAATTGCATACGGATTAGTAAAGATAAGCAGTAAATTATGCATTATTTTGATTAGTAGGAAAATCATTTGTTCATGAAGGGGTTAAAGGTCTTGATTGAAAATTTTAGAATTATCTGTTTGCAAAGCATTGCCACAAAAGCTTCTTCTTTTCCTTCAACGATTGTTTCCGGCAGCTTTGCAATGTGTTGTCATAGCTCAAACTAATTTCTCAGTTAGCAGATATTGGATTATCATTTAAGTGTACAAACAAACGGACAGGAAATAGGAATAAATAAATAGGGTAGGATAGGGAATTTGAGTTCAGATCCTTTTCGTTTAAAATTATTAAACAGCTTCAAAGCCCGTATGTTCCCCAAATGCTTTTATAGCACTATGTATATACTAATAATATTTGGAAACAACAAGAAGCAAAGAGACAACTCGTGTATTCGCAGATTTACAGCATTTGCATTCGTAAAGAATGAGATAGTTGTAAAATATGAATATTTGTCGCGTGTAACATAAGAATCATATTAGACATAGGAGTTCAGACTACAATCATAAATGTAGATAAATTCTAGTTTAATATGCATTTTTCAGGATGAAAATGTCTCAAAAAACGATTCTTGGGTTCATATTGTGATGTTAATGCTGGGCATAGAATCATTTGCGCCAAGAAACAGTACAATATCTCTTGGTAAAACCATCGTCCTTGAAAACACATAAGATTTAATTCATGAAATTCAGCAAATATTTTTGGTGACTGAGTCAATACTAGACTTTTAAAATGACAATACCCATAAAAACTGATCTCAGCGGAACCCTAGAATTTTGATTACCCAGGTTGATATCGGTGTATATATACGATACTAGCATCCATACATAGTTAATTTGAGCGAAGTACTTATACAGCTTGAGAATTGAAATTGTTATAACAGACTACTCAGCGAAGATAAACATACTCATTATATATTAAATGTTCATTGATATTTCTGCAAAAAGCTGCTATTCAACCATCTGGTCGGAACATATGCATGCTCTACACGTCATTTCTATTCAAAATTACTGTGAACTTAAAGACAAAACTAATCATTTTAATATTCCATATGCTTTTTACTTTCATGAACAGTTTTTGAGTCTGTTTCCACTAATTATTTTTATTTTCCATAAAAAATTTTGTTATTTTTAGTGACGAAGAATTAGTTTTCGATTTGGTTTCCAGAAAGCAAAATTTTTTTGACATAAGTATCTACACAGCAAAAAATGCGATAGAAACTGAAACAATAGTAGTAGAGAATGGCAGGAGGAACAATATTTTTCAAACACACGCTTCAATCTGATGTTGAGTGACTGTGGTTCATATAGACGTGCATTGTCTTGAAGATGGATTTGCAATTAGTCAAAGCTTATTACTATACCGCTACAGCTCTGTGAAGCTTTTATAAGTACAACAAAATTTCCAGGAATTATTGATCCATTAGGTTTCTGCATTTGCCGTAATCTAGACAATTATCTATAGGATAAAATTCTTGATTGACGGTTCTAGGTCGAAAATAAGCTATGACTCGTCATTGGCTTAAACAATAAGGAACTTTATGGAGGTGGCCTCAGAAAATTAATGGATAGGCAAGCAATGATTTTTGTAAAAGGTGGAGGTTGCACGGAAGATAAAAATATAACTAATGATGTTTTCTAATTAATCTTCATAATGAATGAAACGATACGAGCAAAACTCGTGTCGTAGCCTGATAAGAATTTCTTTAGAAAACTACCAAGGCAATTATGAAGTCTATTTTTTGATAAAAATTATCGATACAGATTAAAAAGGTCATCCAAAGACACTTTATCTAAAAGTTCTAAAGTTCATGCTTGTCTGACTTAATTTTTTTTAGAATTACACAGCAAGAAGATATGTAAACTGAGAGTAACTGATAATTTGATCATTGTTTTTTCATCCTGTATGTCCAAAGTCGGAATTGACTTTACTTATGAGTTCATCTCGGCCGTCACACGAAGCTTCGTTTAATTAAAACACACTTGAATAGCAGGCTGTTCGTCAGCAATTTAATTGTATATTACATTTTCTGCTTATGTATATTACATTTTCCGCCGCTAGGTTGTCTAATTAAAGCTTTGTGCAAAGATAACAATGAGTTCAGTTTCTTTGGCATAGGATTAATCGGAAATGTTTGGGTCGTATGTTATCGACCATAATGCTGATTTGCATTCGTGCTTGACTTTATCTCATTTAATTTTTACAATTTCAAGAACTACAATATTACTTTTAGATTCTGTTATTTCCAGATATATTTTCTGATATCACTCGTACGTAATGAACCTATAAATAATAAGCTTACCAGTAATCCTATATTACACGTAATATCTGAAATTAAATTTAATTCATAGACGCTATGTTATCATTTCCATACTGAGAACTAGCTACGCGCTGTTATGCAAGTATTGGTTGAACTTTGTATATAACATTTATTGTAAGGTTAATAAGTCGTACCATATGAATGTAGTCATAGATTCTGATAGTTGGCATCTTATGCGTCAGAATGAATATTTTTCGTCCTTTTTTGCACAGTTTTAGGTATCGGCTGCTGTATCACTCAAAGATCTTTCTACCACATATTTCATTAATAAAAGTGTGCGAGTTTAATGAAGAATTCTACAGATTAGCGAGTTTTCGCTGGACAAAAGCCATTTGCGAAACGAACAGAACAGTCACTATAATGGACTGATTTTAATCACTATTTTCTAGGTCGCAAAGCATATTGAAACAAATGGAGGTTTAAAATTTCGCTGAAGGCTTGTCCATTACATGTTTTTACCTTGCCTGAGCCATTTGTCACTGATATTACTGCAATAAATCTTGTCTGCTTTATTTTGTCCAAAAGGCAAGCTACAATAATATTTAAGATGCCCATGCCTTGCTCTGTAGAATTATTGTATTTGTAGCTTGATGAAATATGGGAGGGAATATAATATTCAGCGAGGCTGTTCACGTAAACTGACGGTGAACAATTCGAACATGAATATCTCAAGTAACAATTCATCTGTATTCCATACAGGTTCAAAATAAGCATGAAAATTCATTTAAAAATGAGCATTTTGCCTCAACTAAAGACTCCGTGTCAGTTAAGTAGTTTCTCAACTCAGTGATGGTCATTCCACACTCACCTTACAAGATTTTTCAGCTTACTTTACTAACTCTAACGTGCTTGTGAACTATTGAACGATAAAGATACTGAAGTCAATAAATTCGTGATAAACAATCGTCATTGTTATCACCAGCTTGGTCGACTATCACCAGCTTGGTCGACTGGTGAGCGAATCTGCTTGCGAGCGGAAAGACCCGGGTTCGAAGCCCGCTGCCGACATGGTTGACGCGGCTAGAAATACGGCATGGGACTTGGGTAAACAACCGAATAATTATCGAAGTAATTATCCGACCCAAGAATGGGCCAGAAGGTTCGTTCCTATAGCCTCATTCTATTCTATTCTATTCTATTCTATTGTCATAGTAATTGTTTCGAGAACAATCGTTATTATTAAAAGTCGTACAATTACATGCACTACAGGAACATGAATCACAGGGTATGTGCAGGTTTTTGCGATGCTTACCATGAAAGAGGAGACCAAAGCTGAAACATCTACGTACATATGTCCACATCTGCAGTCACAGTCTCGGCAGGATGTTCCCAGCAAGGTTGTTGCTTCCCCTTTTTTCAGCTCTGCTACCCCTTTAATTGTTGTATTAATTTTAATTGAGATGAAACATTACGAAGTTTACAACACGTAAGACCTACATACAAGTACACATGTAGTTGAAGCATAACAAGAATATTGAACAGTTAAAATTGAATAATTCCATCAGTAAGCTCAAATCCTGGTAGGTAGAACTTGATCTCAGTAAAAAAATGGAAACTAAAATTTTAGGCATATTGGTAAAAATTCAGTTTGACACATTTGTATGATTTAAATTTTCATAGGTTTTTGGTTAAGATTTCTACCTGATTCCATTACTGATGACGGATTGGGTGCAACATTCTTTTATGTACGGGATAACAAAATGAGAAAGATCGTCTTGATTTCGAATGGATTAAACCCTTATTTTGCTTTGTTGTTCTTGTCACTAACCACGCTAACGAATAATTGGAAGATTTTAATATTGAGAAGATTGAACGATGATCAACGAGTCAGATGAATTTCTGGTTCAAAAAAATGCTATCTTACGTCTTAAACAGTCGTTATGTAAGCCCTAAATTTGTGTTTAAAATTAGTGAAGGGCTTGAGCTGTACAAGTTTCTTGTAAGATCATGCAGCGCAAGTTGAGCGCAAATAACAGTCCACAGCTCACTGAGTTCTATCGTATGAATGACGGCCCTGCATTGGAAGACGTGAACACAAATAGCCAAGACGCTTGGCTTTGTATGATGCTAATCTAGCTGCGACATTATAGAGCCTCGTATCGGTAGAAGTAGAAGCAACTTGAGTGCTCTCAACCATTAACTTTCGAAATGGAAAACATATGTGTCAGTAAAGATTTTTTTCGTGATGACGTGCCCACCATATTGTAGACTCGGTCTCCGGAAGGGAAAAATAACATGGAATAATTTCCAACATCAGGTTGAAAAAACATATTATTTAAGTGATAAAAAGATCAAAATATTTACCCGAAAGGGAAATAATATATTGTAAAATGAAGCCTATCTGAAATGTTTTTAACAGTTTTCATATAAAAAATGGGTTACACCACAGTTTGATAAAAAAGGAGAAACACATTGAACGAAGATATTCAGTTTATTTATTATTAAACAATATTCGAGCATAGCATTGGTTTTACAGGTGCTTGTTGTTAACTCTTAATTTGTATTCAGCTGGTCTCTGCAGTTAGTCTTTTTGTACGAATATTTATGTTTCTGGATCATTTGGTATAGTATTGATGGTGACAAGAGGTTTTAAGCTATTAAAAATGATAACTTGATCACAATACAGTAATTGAATTATATATTTTCTTTAATAACAATTGAGAGATTTTTTTGGACTTTTATATAGGTCATTTTTTGCGGTTCCCATAAAAGTGATATGACTTTTTCAACGATGTTTTAGGGAATAATTTTTCTACATGATGAAATTTTGGGCAATACTGTATCTGAATCATAACTGTTTTTACATTTATTTCCACAGACACGGTCAAGAACACCACTTAAATTAACACTTAACATCAGTTAACTGGTGGGACCACAAAGTGTAGAAACACAATAACACAAATTCATTTATTTTACAAAGATACCGCAGAAGAGTACAATATGAGTTAAATTGGGAAGATAATCATTGAAATTTGCAATTATTAGGTTATCATTCATATACATTTTCCTCTGGCAGAACTGAAACTGACTACTCTCACATAGTTTGGTCAAACTATTACAGTTTGCCGGACATATTACTCATATAACTTGGACAACATATAATTTGTTCGAAAGGGTCTCGTACATTTCCTGATATAATATTACTTCATTACTTCACCAAGCAGCTCTTTAATGAAGACAATTCTTGGTGAGAACCAAAGCAAGCCTAATTACATATAATTAACCGAATTCCAACGTCCATCCGTTTGATATGTATAGCTCGGTTGCTGTAATTCATCGGAACAAAATGCCTTGATGCCTTACTGATGCTCACCTGAACACGACAGATGGATGGTAGGGAGCTAGTGTTGTTTGAACGTGACTCTTTAAAGTGTTAGAGTTATGCCGAGGAGCAAGTTCATGTATTATGCACAGCAATTTGCTACTCCTGTATGTACATCGATTCTAAAGGTGATCGAAAATCGGGAGAAATTGATATTCGTGAAAAATACCTCGAATTATTGTCAATTCATGGCAAAACGATTGGTAATATGCAAGCTAGGTAAGAAATAAGGCAGAAAACATATAACACTAGAATTTACGTTTTTATATTTCACTAACTTGATTTCGATCGAACTGGTCTTTAGGCAAACTACATATAAAATGTGTCTGTAGAAGGCATGTTTGCAAAGTAAGTAACGTTTTGAAAAAACTTTTATAGCCAATTTTATTTTACTTGAAAACCTGTACAATAATCGACTTTTTTTTACATAATTTCCACCAATATCAAGGCCCTTATCGTATCGTACGACCAGTTTCTGAATACCATCCTCGCAGAAATCTGCCGATTGATTAGATAACCATTGCAATACAGTCGTTTCGATTTTTCCTTCAATTTGGAGAAAAAAAACGAAATTTGAAAATGTGATGTCAAATTCTGGCTAAGCAGTGCTACTAGGATTAATGTTAATAAACAAAAAAGTTTTGCAAGTATATGACTCATATGACAAGTGGAGGAACAAAATAAGTTAAAATATTCTTTTCATTCACTTGAAGAGAGACTAGTAGTAATTCGAGCAGGCTTTTGCCTAGTTTATCAGATCGATTGAATTAGATCTACGTGTTCGGATCAAGCTATCAGTTTTAACCTCAAGGTAGAATACGTTTGACTCAAATAGACAGATATCTTGCAAATCTTGATTGCAGTTGCTAAGAACTGTATATAAATTAATAAGAAGATATTAAAATAGTTTTTTAACTGATCAGTAGTACCCAAAACTTTTGAGTAATTTTGGTTATATCTCAAACGATATTGTGACTCAAAGAGCTATAGCGGTTAATGGTTGATCTGACGTAAAAATTACCATATTCGAGTACACTAAGTACAAAGAGCACTTTGGGAGAACGCATAAACGGGTAAGAGAACGGTATGAAACTGATAGATGATTCATAATTGCTCATATAATACACTCATATTTTTAACCGCGGGCGTACTATTGTATTTTTGTTCAGAAAAGCTAACTCACTTTGCTCACATAACTTGTTCACGCTAAATTAATTTGTGTGACATCTTGAACGCACACAGCAACTGAACCACTGAGTGAATTTTCACAGTTTCAAAAGCATGTAGAATATTCCAAGGTGGCTTTTTATTTTACCGTGTCCAGTTACATTCCCATGAAAGGCTTGTTCTGCTCAAGAAATTTCACGGCTGGTAGTTGGGCCAATACCCTCCAGGCCAACTCCCCATTCAGATCCTCTAAGAGTTGTTTCGTGCAGTAACGGTTTGTATAATTTGGTAAAGCGATGCTTGGAATATCGAGTGCGCAGTGCGCTCATGTGTGTGAGCTTTCTATTTTTGAGAGGTACGATCACGGCATTTGTGCATGTTTATACAATCCTTGAGCTTTCTTTGAGATTGAAATTCTTGCTTCTGATGCACAAGTTTTATTATTACCTTATAGTACACATATGAAGTGATTGCACTATATGTTCTCTTCATTTAATGTTTTACCGTTTTTTGTAAAAATTTGCCCCAGCCTTAAAATTAAAGATAATTAAGCTTGCAACTCTGAGTAATCACCAAAGAAAAGAATACTATTTTAGAATCAGCTATGTATTATGTTCCGACACGGAATTTCCTTACCTGTGAAGGAACCCATCCATTTAATCGTTTATTCTGGTGCTTGTTTGATCAATTTTACCGGACGCTCTAGTACAAACAAAGCGTGTAGTAATAGCTAGTGGGCTTAAATAAGATGGTTGATCCCGTACACATGCATGAAGGCAAACATCTGAGCAGCAAAACTCTGGCTTCGATTGCTGACCCCCAGGTGCGTACAATTTATTCAGATTTAGGGCTGCTCGAAATGATTGGAAGATCATCATGGACTGCCCAAAACGATTGATAGGACCTCAAGGATTGCCCGAAACGATTGGTAGGACATCAGGGACTGCCCAAAACGATTGATAGGACATCAGGGACTGCTCGAAACGATTGGTAGGACATCAGCGACTGCCCAAAACGATTGGTAGGACATCAGGGACTGCCCAAAACGATTGGTAAGACATCAGGGACTGCCCAAAACGATTGGTAAGACATCAGGGACTGCCCAAAACGATTGGCAGGACATCAGGGACTGCCCGAAACGATTGGTAGGACATCAGGGACTGCCCAAAACGATTGGCAGGACATCAGCGACTGTCCGAAACGATTGGCAGATCTTCAGGGTCTGTCCGAAACGATTGGCAGATCATCAGGGACTGTCCAAGACAGTTGGCAACAATTCAGGGGCTGCACGAACGATTGCCTGAAATGAAGCAACTTCCCCAAACACTGCCTAATGTCCAGTGACTGCCTGAAATTTCTCCTCGAAGGTCAGAGAAAGTGCATGAAGATATACGGAGATTTAAGGACTACCATAGGTGATTTACAGATGTACGAGAAATATCGGTTTCGATTATTGGCTGTAACGTCGTCTTACTCGTTACTAATAATTGAGTGCATAGCTACTGATGACAATATTTTACTACATAGAATATACAATGAAAACCTCGACATGCCTTTAAACTTTCTTCGTTCGAGCATTCTGACTTAATGACACTTGCTCTATTATGAGCAATAAATTAAACTCTTGATAAAGCATTCATTTAGAACATACGTTGCGTTTCATTGAGTAACTTTATTAAAATAAATCTAATTTACATGGTATGGAGTAAAGTTTGTTGGTTATCATTAGTTATTAGTCAATAAGCCATAGAGAATTGTTATCTAAATTTAAATTATTCTAAACACAGCATGTACACATACCAGCAGCCATTTACTCATATCTACCAGGGTATTTTAATAATTTATTCGTTGTTAGTTTGTAAATCTGATACACCAATGCAAGAAAGACTAAATTTTTGCACCAAGACAAGTTTGTTCCCCCTCGTAGGGAATTTTTAAGCTCTTCAAAGTTTGCACAGAATATTTTAAAAAACGGAAATGGTTCGGCACTACAAAGTTTGCACAAAGTATTTTCACAACACCAGGAAACAGTTCGACGTGGGAAAAAGAACTTTAAGCGAGCCTATTGCTACAAGAAACAGGATAGTTTCGACCAGTCGGGTCGGCACTTGATATGAAAAAGAGTCCACCGAATGCCTCAAAACAGCATGAGAAAATTTTGGAAGTGCTCAAATCTTTAACAGAACGTTAAGGAGGATTTTTAGAAAAGATTTCAAAATGAAATCATACAACGTGCTTTGCTGACGTCTGATTTCAGAAGCATAAAATCAAGAAAGATTCAACAGGACAAAAAAGTTGGAACAGGAATACATACACATATGAATATCACCGTTGACGAAAATTTTGTGTTTCGACGGAAAGTATTCTCTGTTGAAACAGTTTTCACCCGATAACAGAACTGATTTTACATAAAATTACCCGACAGCCTCTCCGATAACACTAGATTATTTATCTTTGTTGCCATAAGCTGGCTGGAGAAAGGATTTAAGGAACTATCACCTTAGACCAGTGGTTCCCAGCCTTTTTGTGATCAAGTACCACTTGGAGGTCCTGTACAGTCGCCGCGGACCACCTGGTTCCAGAGAGTACCACCTGGTCCTTGGTTTACATTTTTGTGAAGTAAAAAATAACTAAATAAAAATTGTTCATGACCCCAGAAGTGTTTGCGGACCACCTGGAAGGCCCTCACGTACCACTAGTGGTACGCGTACCACAGGTTGGGAACCACTGCCTTAAACAGTTCTAAGCTAACTTTTCTCTTCATAGAGCAGGGTTTGAGGAATTCTGTTTGTATGAACTTTTTAACTGAAAAAAAATCATCCCATGCCTGGAACTTTTTCGGTGATAGAAACATCTTATCTCAAGATGGTGCGGTTGCCTGCACGGCTAATCTGACTCAAAAGGTGGACAAAAACCATTAATTTATCGTTGAAGAAACTGTATTACGCTCATGTGACTGAGTTCCTTCCCGATTGAATGATGTAATGAAGGCGAAGGAAAGATATATACAATAAATTGTATATATTTTCGTTCAATGATCTTTTCCAAAAAACTATGTATTTCTGTGTGCCTTTAGGCCCATTTTGTACCCTTTAAATATATTTTCAAAATGTTCTCTGTGAATCTTTATGTCATATATTGTAACAATAATACTTTACATAACATACCCTACAATGATAGTCATTCACAAAACTTTTAAAGCGCTGTCCACCACACTTCATGTTTGCTCCTTTTGTATTGTTGAATTCCTTCATTGAACTTTAGGTTTAAGGCTTTACTGGTCCCACAAGTGTACCTCTGCCAACTCACGCTGTGGCTCCTTCTTCCACAATTCATACTTCCTGAAAAAGAAAGAGAGGTACGAGACCGGACTCCAAATACAGGCAGTGTCAAAACTTAATGGCCGAAAAACATTCTCCACAGCATTCTTTGTTGCATTCTCTTCGCCCGTACGTTCCAACTATATTTAAAGTCGTTTTACTACCTTTCCTTAAATAAATGACGTTCCTTGCACTTTGTTATACGATCACAGACACATGTTTATACGTACAGCCTCTTAAAAATTTCTTATAGTTTTATGATTTGCGTAAGGTACAGAGACGTTGTTGGCTATAAAAAAGAACTTGGTGACTACACAGGTTTTGATTTACTTTTCCGAGATGTTTTATTAGTTGGTTTTTACTAGGGAAATTATTCCTGTACGAACAGCTACAAGAACTGGTATGCAGTTTCAAACCTTAATGGATTTTTTAAAGTTTAGCTTCAAGTGTGGTTTATATGCAATGGCTGAGCAAAATCAAATAAGATACAACAGGAATAACTCTAAGGTGCTCTTCAGCGGGCTACATGACAGCATTTTAAATATTTATATTTTATTTCTTTTGGGAAGCAATAGCTGATTATGTATGTTACATTTTATAGCTTACCTCAACAGCATTATTTTAAGTTTCTTGACGCTTAATATTCTTTGAAAATTGAAACACATGACTTGTTTAAGCTAAACATACTTTAAGATAAAACTTAGCTTCATTAACTTGTAAAACCGATGCTTAAATAAGGGAAATGCAGTACAGTTCACGGGTATGTCCCTATTAGAACAACTTTAGGCCAACATTAATCTATAACACCTTAGTTGCTTGATCTATTACACAGGGTAACAACCAAAAAATCGTCAGGGGTTTCTCAGCTGATTTATACTAATTTTGGTGTTCTGAGTCCGAATATCACACTGATTTTGCTCTATCAGGTCAACTTTTTGAGATACAGCCATAGACCTACATGACGAGCTATACTTATGCTAATATCAGGGGTTTTGAGTTCAATCATATTTTTCTTGAAGAATATATCGAATTACAAAATTAACTTATTTCTCTAAATTAGCTGCATACGTGTCAGTCAGTCATCCTGCTGACAGTCAGCTGCATCCTGCTATTACATACTACATATATATTTTTTTATATTTTTCAGGTCATTGATATGGCTTCGGCGCGACGGTCATGCAGGAATAATCCTGACGTTTTCTGCTACATCTGCGGAGAATACACGCTGTCAGTGGACAGGAAGAACATCACAGGATTTGTGAAGCGCGCCTACCAGGCTTACTTTG